>VWZL01005099.1:0-66961 GCA_013396915.1 Stercorarius parasiticus
AACTTGACCATTTCATGATCACTCACGAGACCAATATAACAATTGCATCTAGAGCAAAATTTACAGAGCTTTTGTCTCACTGGCTTTGTTTGAGTTAGTTCTTTGAGATGTTCTTAACTTATGCTGGTGGAAGACAGAGTTAACTTTCATGTTCTTTTCAGTTTACTTTCAGGTTCTACAGGTGAGAAATAAATATCTTTACAAGCATACTTTCTGATTGTTGACTTCTCAAAGTATCATATTTTTCTTTCATGTTTTAAAAAATACTTTGGATTTTTGAATTTATTTATGCAGTGGGGATTTTTTTTAAGGAAAACGTAGGTCCATTGAATAACTTTGACCTTGAGATCCACAGAATGACTGACGTTTTTGGCAGAGATTATATAGTATTGACAACATTCATGTAAAATGGAAAAATGAAATGTCACATTTACTAATAGCTTAATAAATTGATCACCGGAAATAGTTTCTCTTAAACAAAGTAAGAGAAACTCATCCCTTCCCTTCGCTCCCTCCCCTCTCTTCCTTCAGAGAAGGAGACTCACAATTACACCTCCAGGAAAGAGGTCTAGTGTTCACACTTCATCAAAGGAGGATCAAACACTTTAAACTGTTCTTTTTTAAAGTTAATGGTTTCCAGACTATCATTAGTCATTTCTTATTTTTAAGTGAGAGAAGTCATAGTACTGAAAATAAAAGCCATATCCAAAGATTGCAAAAATTTGACCTGTAATATCTGGTAGACAACTTTTATTGGAACTTAAAAACTTCTATAGGATGGAAATACTGGCAAGTTACCATCTTTTTGTGCTCAATGTAAGTTTTTGATGCTTCTGTTGTGCTATTGCTCTTACTGCTCATAGAGGAAGTAATATTCAGTATGATGTTTTGTACTTTTGTCGCTAAGTTAAACAGTATTGGCCAGTCTGGATTTAACAAAGTATTGTACTGAGTTATAAATGCAAGCAATTGTATAATAAATATTTATTGAGAAGTGGAGTCTTTTTATGTGTTACTTTTATCCCTCTGTGTTGCCAAGGTGACCATACGGAGATAAACCAGCTTAAAATGTAAATAATCATGTGCCTGGATATTTCAAATTCAGAATGCTTACTGAGTAACATTAGAACTGTCAGACTTACACAAGTAATTGTATCTGAAAGATCCTGCAGGGTTTAGTTGCATATCTTTTAAGGTTATTGCCTCACAAGAAGGCAATCCACTGTATTATGTTTTTCCTCTCATAAATTGTAATGCAGCAGTATTCTGTTGTAAGAAATAAAATGTTCAGAAAAAGTAAATTCAAGGTAAGACTCAGAATTACTGTGATGTCATACTGTGATGATAGACTCTGACAATCAGTCTTAAACTGGTAACCTTCAATGTACGATTTTTACAGAACTTTACCTGACTGTCAGCAACTAAACTACCATCAAGTGCTGGCTTAGACTTCCTTTCAAACACTTTTTCGTGTCCAGATTTCAGCTCTAAGAAAAAAAAATGCTCCTCAAAGAGACCTAAGTGAGACATGTCGCTCCAAGGAGACTTCAGAGCTGAAAGTCTCGAGGTTGTCATATTCATTCCTCACATGCTGTACCACAAATGCTGTAGGGGATACTCTGTTTCACTCAGTTGAAAGACTGGGTTTCAGAGGTTAGTAGATGACAGAGATGCAGCTTCCAGAAATGGAGCAGAGCTCTGGCACAAGAGCTCTAAAAACCTTTCCTAAAAGTGTAAGAAGCTTCCTAAAAATATTTTGAAAAGAAATACTTAGTAAATATACATAATGAAGAATTAATGTTTTCTTTGCTTTTCAGATGCAGACAAGTGGAGTTTTCAAAAATCACACAGTAAATACATGTATTTACATCTTTATGCTATTTTAAAAATATGACGCTGTAACACAGATCAGCCAGTGACTTAGGCATGGGAACACTGTGTGTTACTGGACTTAATTTCCAAGCTTTTAAGTACTGCTCCTGATACTTGGGCAGAGCAGTCAGGTTACTACAGAGAGATCATGTGAGTTCAGGAAACTAACTTACGTTTACCTTTTAAAATCCATGTGGCATGGAAGGGAACAAGGTTCCTATCTTCTCCATGAGAGTCTGCTAGCTATGGCTTTTGCCTGGGAAGTAGAATAGAAAAGTTCAGAGTCCTCCTCAAACAAAAATTATCCTTTTCCTACCTTTCAGAATAAAGTCTCATCCAGAAGGATGTATGCAGGCTGGAACTCAGCTGCTGCCTGCCGTTCTTTTGCCCACCTCTGCTACGCTGGACTGGATTGCACACATTTGGCAGATGTTAACCACAACTGTTGTGTCATGTAAAGGAGATGGCAGGGTTAATCAACTTGTAGGGAGCTGAAGTCTTCCTCACCTCCCAGGAAGGAGTAATGGAGTATCTACTGTGTTGCAAGATGGTGGCAGTCAATGCATGAACATTTGCACGGTCATGGTCCCACGTTCATGCTACGGTTCTCCTTTGGGAGTATCTTATGCCCACCAGGATACATATGTGCGTAAAAAGGATATTCTGCATTTTTTCCATTAGGAGTACTTATGTTCTGTGATTAGATTAGGGAAGCCATCTCAGAATGAAATAAAAACTTGTTTCTACAAAGATTATTTTTTCTTCATACCACTAAGACAATAGGAAACAAAGCATCATAAGCTTTTGCTTCAAAAGCAAGGTGAGAAAATCTGAAATTCAGAACTAGAGATCAGGTCCAGAGCAAGTTGAAGCAGGACTGAAGAGATATTAAGAGAGACAAGTTAGAAAGAGCAAACGGGAAGAAGGAAATATTTAGGAACACAGCTACAGGCATCAAATACAATTAGAAGAATGGGTAAGTGGTGGTATCACCTCACATAGCTGATGGAGAAACACCCATTAGTCACAATCTAGTTCTCAGGTGGTGACATCTTTAAATGTCATTTAATTATTTTTAGTCAGAAAGACATTTGATGTAGTCTAACAATTAAAAAATATACAGAGAAAAAGGATACGTAACAAGTTTTTTCCTCAAAATGAAGATTGTAAAATTCTTGCTAATTTTTAGATAAAACACGTACTAGCCTGTACACTGGAAAAAAGGCAATGTCTGCCCCCTAGCAGTGTTTAGAAGTGACCAAACTTTGTGTCAGCAGCCAAAGTAGCTTTCTAAGGCACAAGATAATCATCCCTCATATTGGATGTGACTTTCATGTGCCCCAGTGACTGGATCAGTGCTGCCAGAAGCAGTTAGTAATGTGATGGAGGGCTGCTCTGAGGAATGATGGAGGGGAGGGCAAGCAGGGTGGGAAGGAGTAGCCAGCTACCGCACAACAGATATTTTACAGCAGGAATTCACACTGAGAGGCTGTTGAAATAGTGTTCAGTGAATGGCAGTGATTGAAAAACTATTCTTATTGTACACGCAAGGACCGATACCGATAGGGCATAAGCAGGTGCAGCTTCATTGAAGTCAATAGTGCAGCACCCACTGGGCCTGAATTTAGCTCACAGTAGGACTTGCTGTGAAGTGTATTACACTAATGATAGCTGTGGCAACATACTGTTTTCTGCATGACCTAGATGCGTTTGCCCCACATAGATGTTTTCACACCAAGACAGTGTTGCTTCTAAATTCCTTACCAGGAAAAGATGAATTTGAGAGATGCATTTTTAGGCTCTAGATTATGCCTTTCTGTGGGTTTTAACCCATTTGTTGAAGGATTATACAGGGCCCTTCATGGTTAGCAGGCCTATAAGGATTTTGCAAACATTTTTTCTAAAGCCAGGTCCATGTCAACAGTTTCACAAAGTTAACTGTAATTTTCTATACAATTGTTCAATCATTTTAGTTTTCAGTGTACACAGTTTGTAAAGACAGCTTTTTTTTTTTTTTTTTTTTTTTACCAACTCCTACCCAGTGGTACTTAGCTACTGGGAACAAAATTACTCATTTCTTCCCCAGCAGAAGATATCCAGGGAATCATATATTACATGCTTGGGAAAGAAGTTTTCCCAAGATATATAGATAGAAAGACATTTTGTTGGTAAAATTCTGGTTATCAAGGTAGAGCATGCACTTACAGACTTGCCATCTCTAAAGTAAAGTACAACCCATTTACCAGATTTTTAGTGTTTTACCTAGATATAAGGGCCTACAACATATTCATCTTTATAAAGCATTATCAAGCACTGTTTCTATTTCAAGGGGAACTTGGATAATCAACCGGTTGTGGCTTCCTATGAGAGCTATGCAGGACCTCACAGCTTGTTTATGTGGGATTGTTTTGGCTTTATTTTAAGTTACCTGATAAACTTATTTGATACATGATGGCCTGGTTCTCTCCACCTTCCACAAAAGATATTGTTCTGTTCTACTTTCATGTTTTCTTTCTATTCTTCTAACAAGATAAGGAAAAAATGGGAAAGTTTTAAACAGTGCTTATTTGTTTTCTAGAAGCGCAGTGTATTTATTGAGTATATGATGCTTGTCAGAATACCCCATCCTTTGTTTAGTTCCAGACTATCACACTATGAATTACTTTATGAAAATCTTCCGTAATGTGCTGTGTCAGAAAAAGTTGTACATAGAGGAACATTAATTCTGATAAAATAATTTTAAAAATAAATATATGAGCAACAAATAACCTCAACATTACATTCAATAAAAATAACAACCAAAAGAATATGAAGTAATTTTTACTTCCAATCAATTAAGCAAGAATTTGATTAGAATTGAAGTAGACTACAGCTAAGTTACAGAGCAGGTTTTATCCATCAGATTTCTTTACCTCACTTTTTCAAATTCAAATTATGGTGTCGGTTGATCCACTTGTCTTTACTGGGTCCTCTCTAATCTCTCTCATTATAAAATGGCCTCCTCAGCACAGATCGTGATTGAGACCTACAGGAGGAATCTAGACCAAAAATCACTGCAGGTGCTGAATGGAAATATGGTTCTTTTTTGTGCCATGAGGTGTGTGAGTCTTCATACAGGGCAAGGAAGATAATCCAGAAAAGGGTGATAGAAATGGTTATACTCAGCTGTGGTGCACAGCTAGAACAACTGGTTACAGAATGGCAAATTTTTTAGTTATTTTTGCAAATCAGGTACCATGTTTACATGCATTTTAACCAACGTGGTTCTGGTCTGTGTATAATGGCTGTGCATTAAGCCTACTATATTACACAGTATTCAAAGGCAGGAATCATGTCAAGATTTATAATTGATTGAATAAAATGTTTTAAATGAAAATAAAATGATACATGAATGAAATACTACAATGATGAAATGAATAGGAAAGTGATTTCTTTCACAAAATAATCCATTTTCACTTTTTCATTAAATAGGACACACTTTTGAGAAATATTTTAATACTGAAAAACAGTATTTTTTAAAAGAAACTTTATTCACCCTCCCAATTTGTGAGATTCCTCATGCAGCAGTGGAAAGAAATCACCACAGATTTTATCAGTTTCATGCAAAATTTACGTACTTTTGTTATAAGTTTCTAACTTTTCTTATTTTAGGTGTGGAGGGTGGAATTTAAGCCTGTCATGAGTTTCAATCTCTTATATACCTGTTTAAAATTGCCCACATGCTGTGAAAAATCAGACCTTTGCTTTTAATGCTGATACTTAAAACATTTTTTATAGTTTTAGATTCATCTGAGTTTGAGAAGATTAAAGTGTTGTGCTGTATTGGCAGTTTTGTGTTTTGATCTGAAAGTCAAACTTGCATCTGTATATGTAAGTGTTTCAGCTTGTGTTACATTAACTCTTGATCTTAAAAGCAGGCAAGATTTTCAGATGTGCTTGATTAAAATAAAGAGAAATTTAGTTCACTAATTCTCTTATGGTCATTTGAAAAAAATGTGCTTTTTCAAAGCACATCCAGTATTTTAGTCAAAACCTTTGATTTTATGTAATATAACTATGTAAAATTTTGTGTCCCTGTTATATTTATGGAACAATCACACAGCATTTTACGTATGCTGAGTACACGTTGAGTCTGGGATATTCCAAAGCCTGTTGCTGTATAATTAGAGATATATCAGGATGTGAAACACTAAAGACTACATGTAAAGTCGTATCAGAATGGGCGAATCGTAAGTTACAAACTTAAAGAATAAGGAGCAGGATGTTCCAGGGCAAAAGATCATTGGATGAGTAAGATTTCACATTATGAACAATCACAGAAGAATGAAACACAGGCAAAGAATATTTCCTTATGGTGTTGTAAATAATATCACCAATTGCTGCAGTATGAAAAGCTTCCTGGGATAGGAACTACACTGCCAAAAAACAACAGTGAGGGTTGCATTCCTTACACTGCCAAGGAGTTCCTTGTGTAGTTAAATTGCTTCATGGTGTTGACACTAGTAAGAATAAAAACACATATCTCAAACAGTGTATTGCTTTTTTCCTTCAGGTTTATTGGACTTTCGTTGTGTGATTTTTTTCCTCTCTCCAAGTCAGGAAAAACTATTAGGAGAGAGATAGATTTCTCTAATGCAAAATTCATATGCCTCCACCTGCAGCTGGGCAAAGCATGATATGGTGCACAAATAAGAAAGGAAATTTTTCCCTGCCTTTTCGGAGGCAAGAACCCTGGTTACTACTGGGCATCATGACCCACTTGTTCATTTTTAGGAAGAAGTGGATACTTTCCGTGGGAGAAGCTCAAGCATCAGATTTGCTCCTTGGAGCATTAATAAAAGGGCTCAGTTAGCTTCATCTCATTATTTTACTATGAGTATTGACTTTGGCCTAGAGTCATGTATAGATAAAATGGTGCAAGGGCTTGTCCTAAGTGATTACTCAGAATTACAAATCATTTCACATGTAACTGAATACTGCAGCCTAGCTGGCACTCTGCCCCTTGCTTTTCCCACCTTCAGCCCTCCAGCATCCCCCTCTTCCCCCCGCCCCTGCCCCAATAAGAGAATGAATCCAGCTTTGGTTAAATGGGCAATTAATCTTATTCACTGAAAGCGGAATTTTAATTTGCCAGCATGAGGAGGACATACATGCCTATTGCACAGAATTAGACCAACAAAGATTTCAGAAAAACAGTTAATGGGTAGCCTGGCAGCAGGGAGACAAGGCACTTACAACTGTTTATGTGCTCTTTCTCTAACAAAGTAAACTCTAATAGACAGGACTGGGGTTTTTTTGGTGTTAGTAATTGGCTGATCATGTCTGATCATGTAAAAGGTTATCCACTAAATGTGCGTGTTTTAAAAAGGAATGAGCAAGAAAGTGAGAAAGATAAATTTTAGTAGCACTGGGATTCTAAAAGCCCATTATTTTTAAGAGTGCGGAGAGGATCAATAAAATAAAGAGACACATAAAAGCTCAAGATACTCTTGATACATCCAAATAAAATAAAATAGAAAGTGCAATGTTCAACTTATAGCGTACAAGATGGGAGATGAGAAGAGAGCCTGTTAGGGATATACCAGGTTTCCTGTGTCTATCTTCTGTGGTATATTACAGCAATTTTCCCCTGAGCAAGACCCTAGCATTTTGTATAAGTTTTGTTTCATATCTAGACTTTGTGTGAAGGAAGAAGAATCTTGAAACAGTTACTTTGCACAAGTACCTATGAGCAAGGATGTGATTTAATATATATTCCTGCTTAGTCAGATATCAAATTCCCATAAGGTCACAAAGCAGATTTTTCTCCCAGTTTAGTACAGCTCTAAACAGAATAAAAATGCTTTCTGTCAGCCACATGGTATATAAAGTAATCAAATGCCTGAAAGCGCCTGCCCACAAAGGAAAGTCAGAGTTCAGTAATAAAAAACAACTTCATAATCTTTTTTTACATATTATGGTAAGATGTTTTATGAGAATATGTCTTTGGTACCATTTCTACATGAAAAACAGCTTAAAATACAGAAAGTTCATATGATTTGAGCAGAGCAGACCTTACTTTATAACTGTAATACTGATATCTCAACTGAATTTTACACTTGGCTATATAAAGAACTAACAAAACATCCAAAATGCAGGAAAAAACTTAAGGAATTTAAGGAATGCCAGTGAAGCTTGCTCCTTGCCAAATTAGAGCCTAAATTATTAATGATCAACATTAACAATATACAATGGATTTATAATTGCAATAATTGCTTTCTGCAGTGTATGCATTTTTTTGAATTGAAGGATCATATTATTTTTGCTGTTCAGTTGCATTTCATACTTGAATGTTTGGGCTCTTCTAATGCACTTAGCTCCCTACAGTGGAAATAATTGTAATTTATTTCCTAAATTCGATCTGAAGGGTGCTACTGAAAATAAACATTTTCAGCAATTGGGAAAATAACTTCATAGAGATAATTTGAAATTTGGCATTTTGTTTAAAGCATCAAGATTTATGCAGCTCACAGACCTGTGTTTAACCCCTTAGTGTGATCAGCTCTGTTGCTTGCACCATGACTGAATGCATCAGTCTCAGGAAACTGTGCCTCCTGAAAGAACTGGCTAACCCTGCCATTTTGGGAGATAATCTGAAGAGCTTTCTTGACAGAGTGTGGCATGGAATACATCTGGTTATTATAATTATTATAACTAGCTGAAGGTCCATTATGCAGTAATATATACTCAATAAATCATTTGCCAGTTGTGGTTGCTCTACCTGTCAAATCATATTTCAGCTAACTACTAAATGTGTGTGCGTGTTTGGTGGTGGTGTTCTAATCTGTTTCCATTTCTTCAGTGATGTTTAAAGGATTACTATTCCTAATTTGCAATATTATTATAAAAATAATCTGGTTTTGCCTAAATAAAGAAACAGATGAAAAGGTTAAGATAAGTCCTGAATACCTTACTGCTGAGAGGAATGTTTTTACAGAGTAATACGATGCAAATGAACTGGACAAAGACAAGTATCTACCTTTTCAGTAAATAATTCACATGATAGGTGTGCTAGCTGGTCATGATGTGGCATTTTTGAAGAAATTCATAAACTTGGGAAGATTTTCCTACAAATATTTTGAGAGAACCAAAACTATGAACACATTTATGCTTGTAAAAATTTCCATGTGCATGATAGCTGCAATTGAACTTGCCACTGGAATGTACTTTTACAGATAAAATCACCAAACCTGCTCTATTTTGAAAACACAAACCCTAAATATCCACTGACACAACAATGTCAGGATCTGCTTAGGCCAGGGCTAGAGTCATAACTTAACTGACTCATATTATTACCACCCATTGCTCAAACTGTTCCATCACAATAAGGATGGTCTCTCTTACCAAGCCATACAATTTCTCATCAGTAAGAAACTTAAGCAACTCACGTAGCTTAAACAACTGAACACTTGATACTTTAGGCAGATCATACAAAGGACTTTATGTTCCTTCTTGCCTATAAAACTGGTAAAAAACAATGAACAAAACCCATAATGTGTACTCATTCAGTTTGTCAAGACTTTGGAAATTTATAATTATGTGACAGAAAAGTATTCAAGGAAAATCTGTGCTTCTTACAGTTTAAAAATGTATAGATATTATTTACATTATTTTAGGCCCTGACATTTTAGAATAAAAGAGATCCTCCCCTTGCCCCCCGATTTCAGTAGGGCTAAGAAAATCAAGGAGTGACAAAAAAGCATGAAGCAGGGAAAATAAGCATAGGTTAGACAGAAAGACATATTTAGAATGTGCTAAGATTTCAAAGACAACCTGCATATGAAATGTAGACGATGCCCAAATGAAGCTAATTTGTGCACCCTGTGCATGTGTATCATTGGATACATCAGCCTTGCTTAGTACTGCACTTGAATTAGGGCAAAAGCTGATGGGATACCAGGAGTGAAAATAAGCCCATCTCTAGGAAAGACGACAACATCTGAAACAAAGTTATGCTTCAGGGTTTCTATTAACCATGGTAGTAGAAGGCAGATTCTGACATGTGGTGTTTTAGCATCCCTTAATGAAGGAGATCTGGCACACTGACCATAGGCTGGGCCAGCCTGGCAGGAAGCTGTTGCACAGGGAGAAGGGAAAAGATGCTCTAAAGCATACTCCAGAGCTTGCCAGCTGTTAAGCCCATTGAAAATGAGGTGTTCAGCTGGTAAAATGCCTAGTATTGAATCTCATTAATAAAATCATTTCTTTGTGACCACCGTTTGAACTCAACATGCTATATGCTCTATTCTTTCCCTTTCAGCAAAAAGGACTGGGGGAGAGAGGATGAACTGGCCTCCACTGCCATAAGAGGATGGACGTTCCAGTGGCCCCTACCTTCAGAGTCTACACAGGGGAGACATCTGGAAGAGGAAAAAGTAGCTGCTGTTCATGCAATCTTATTTACACGGAGTTTTCATAAGAGGAAGACTACAAGCTGAAATGTAGCCTACTTTTGATCTGTTTGGTATCACAGTGTCTCAGTATCTCCAGGGTGCTGCTCAGGCACCCTCTCTTACCACTTTTTTTCTCTGCTCTTTGCAGGCAATGCTGGCCAGTTAGGTTCTCCAGAAGACTGAGTGCTGTAGATAGTTTTCATCTTAACCACTTTATGAGTAGATGCTCTACTTCTGGGTCCCAGTGCCCAGTGCCACCCTGAATATAGTCATACGTCAGTAGGTAAATGGACCTGCTTAGTTCTACATGTTTCTTCTGTTTCATAGATGGAGAAAACAATTGAAAAGTTCATTGATGTAACAGAAGCAAGAAAGAGCACATAAATATTATTCTATCAGAGACTTTATTATTACTACAGACTACAGGAAAAAAAATACTTTCTCTAGCAAAAACTTAAATGAATACAGACTCATTTAAAATCTGCATCATATTTTCATGCCCTGGTGTTTCCTTATTTCTCAGTGACTGGAACAAAATAGCAAGACAATGTAGGTGTAGTTAATTCCATTCCTGAGAGGGAGCTGTTGCCTCCACGGTCTGGTAAATTATTCATTAAATGTAAAGGAAAAAGGAAGAGTAAACAAAATTGGTATGTTACTTGCTTTTAGCTTTGATAACCTCTCACATCTAATTACAAATAAAAGGCTTCTCTGTATCTGTTGTCAAAATTAAAATAATGGATATTTTCTACTTCCTCTCTGGCCCTTTCAGACATCCCGTGAAACTACAATAGGGTGCTGAAGTTCTGTCTCTGTCTGCGTGACTTCTCTGCAAATGAAGATGGATGGAGTTTTTCCATTTTAATTAGTAAGACCAGCTGCTCTCTAAAAGGGAGAGTGGGTTGGATTTTTGCAGGTCTTCCAAACTAATGTATCATCAAAGTTTTAGTGACTGATTAAATAACTCATTGGCCTAAGTTTCTGCAGATAAGACATCTCAGCAGTTTAAACAGACATCATAAACATGAAAAAATTATTCTACCTATCCATATACAATTGTACATATATAAAACTCACGTAGCAAAGATATTTATTTGTGACCCATTCTGACAGTCGTTTTTGGCGTTTTAAAAAATTCACAAATTGTTTCGCATTTATTTATCATATTTCTTAAATTGCCTTCCCCCCCACCTTCTTTCACTGAAAATCGGCTTTTTGTGATTAAAAAGATGTTTACACCACTAAAACTGTGGCTCCTACTATTTCTTTTCAGAGCCAGTTCTTTATACTGGTCATCAAGCATTCTTTTTTCTTTTTTTTCTCAGCAACTTTCTCAAACACCTTGCTTTGCCTGGAGAGCTACAGCTGTTTATCAGAAAAGGTTGCTACAAGCACAAAGCAGCCGACCCTTTTCTTGAAAGAGCCCCTCTGCATCTTCATGAGCTTCTACCTATCCATGGATCTCTGGTAATGAGGTGATATCTAGTTAAATCTGAAATTTCTACATTGCACTACAGAATGCAGGCTGAGAACAATCTTTTAAAAAAACTGTTATTTTCCACGGAGCTGCATTAGCCTGTGAGTTTTTCTTCTGTTTTGCTTAATATACAGAAAGTAGTTCTGTATTCTGTTTCAAAACTTATTAAGTTTTCACAGCTTATATCATAACCTCATAATTGAAAGTGTGCAATAATTCTTAGAAAGGCGTGGTCCATTCCTGTTACAGAGAGCCAATGTGCTGGTGTCATAAATGGCCATTTTGTAGATGGATAATGTACTATAGTCATAATTCTTTATTGCTGATGGTTATTACACTAGATCACGACCCTTGGATATTGAGAGTCAGTTTTTAATATCACAACCATTTACAGAGGTTAATGGACTAGGTTTTGCAGCTTTTGACCTTTTGATGGTGAGGGTTAGGAGGTTGCATTTGTGCACTAAACTGCCAGAAAATATCTGTTTATTTATCTCAGCTATAATAGACATGGTTACTGCTTTTAATCAAGAAGCTGAGAGCAATGTGACTTGCAAGAATTGAAATTATTGGAGCTGCATCTCCTAAGGTACACTTAATATGAGATTTTCCATTCTTATTGATGAGAAAGTCGATGTTTATTAACATTCAATCTCTACTATCTTCACCTACATAAATATAGTTGAAATTGAATTATGTTAGCTAGAAAATATTTGAAAACCACGGTTCTCAATATGCAATTGTTTTGAAGATTACAATCAGGTTTATGATTTGCCTAGGTTACCTATGCATGTGCAGGTGATACGTGTACTGATCTGAAATGGTCCCAGGAGGCTAATCACAAGGGGAGGTTTTATGGTTGAAATATATGAAATCTTCTGTTTCAAAAACCATTTTTCTTATGCTATGAAATGCCTAAAACATGAGGCAGCCATTTTAGTGCTTCTCCCACGATGAAACAAACATCAGGTCTGCAGTATCAAGAATAGCATGGACTACAAATATAAAAAATTATAATTTAACTGTTTTCCTCCTAGAAGTTCAAATCAGCTTTGTCAGCTGCCTGGAAAGTAAAAGATGGGGGTGAAGGGAAGACAAAAAGCTCAGAAACAACAGCAGCAGAATCCAATTATTCTGAAGTCAATACTTCAAAGGATGAACTACTGCTAAATCTAGGCAATGTTAGAGGACGCTGTCTATATTTAAAATAAACTTACAAAAGTAAGTTGTGATTTGATTGTTTAAGATGCACATCCAAGTGGAGATGTTTAAAAAACAGATGGAAAAAAGGTGGTGAAGCTGCAGTAGAAAGAAGTGGGAACATAGAGTATAAATTAGTAAAAACACAGTGAGTTCTGTAAGTTCAGACCAAGACCTGATGCTCTGAGCAACGTTTCTGAATTGTCCTAGTCATCTTTTTATAAGTTAATTCTAAGAACTAGAGACATAGAGATTTCTTACTTTGTTCCTAGATAGTAAAAGTTTTGCATATTTCTAATCTTTTTTTTAGAATTATTATTACTATTATTTCTTTTAAAAAACATTTTGACCACAGAATAACTCAGAAGGGCTCATAGGAAATTTGTTCAACTCTAACCTGAGAGAATTTGTAAAGCTCCTCAGCTGCACTGGCTGTTTTATTCCTATTTATCCTTCTTACAGCTTTTATCCTCCCTTCCCCCTCTTCTTTACTGCCTCTTCTTTGCTCTCATTGTAGTGTGGGTGGGAGTGCTGCATTTTGTTTGCTGAACCTGTGATGCTGAATGATTCCAATATAATCAAACTACTCTTTTATAGTGCTGCTTTATACCATGCAGCCCAGGGTGCTAGCAGAATAATAAAATTAGCAGCTCAGATAATGATGAGCAAGGCAGGTCAAACAAATAATCTTTTAGACCTGGAATTGAAACTGGAATGGTATCAGAGTTGCAAACAGCCAGAGGCAGTGATAAGAGAAACGAGACAGTACTTAACCAAGCCCCAAGCGCAGATATTTGGGGAGTGTTTTGGAGATCTGATCATGGATGATACTGAGTGCTTTCTGTGTGCTTCCTGCAAGAGAAAGTCGAAGTGAATGGGATACAGCTACAGGAGCGGTACTGACAAGTACTCAGCATCTGAAAGAATTGGACTCTAATGCCCAACCTGAATTTTTATTTGTAATCAGTATTGTGTTTTTGAGGTACCTAGGGGCAAGGGCATTTCTACTCTACCTCATCTGTAGTTGATTATCTCATTTTACCTTCAGCTTGACTCCATTTACAATGAAAAAATACCGTATCAGTTAACCAAACATTGCTGATGTGATGAAGTACTTATGTGGATTTCTTTAAAAGGGTGTTTTGGGAGGTAAAAGCCAATGCTGCATTTGCAGTTTGAGATCATGGAAATTTCCTCTTTTTCAATCAGGTAGCTTACAAATCTCATAGCACAAGAGGAAATGCTGCTTATAGCATGAAGATCTAATCCAAGCTATCTATCTTCTCTCTTCTATCAAGAAGCTGCCCTCTAAAAGTGTGGGGGATTCTTTAAGATTTACACCGGTTAGGTACAAGTGCTTTTCGCTTATCAAATGGGTGATGGTCAGATCGATTAACTACAGTATATAGTACTTAAAGTGATGAAGAAAGACATTGGATGGTCAAATGATTAATGTCAAGCTATCCATTTTGATGTTCGAAATCCTAATTGTGTTTAGCTCTGACCTCCACCCTCATGCTACCAATGTAATTACAGGATCTCATCTAAATGAGATGGATAAAAAAAAAAAAGGAAATTGCTGTCTCCAGTTTTCCCTCAGAAGATTCTCTTGTATCTACAGATAGAAAACAGTTAAATTCATCATTCTTTTGGCTGCCTGAAATATGTTCTTAGGAGATAATAGCACTTCGTTGCTTAAAGTTACACATTTATATTTCTTTCTTTCTCTTTTTCTCTCGTTCTCTCTGTTGTTCATTGTTTACTCTTTTGTTTGTACAATGTTCTTTTATCCTAAGCAATATAACATTTTAGTTCTTGTAATAAATGCCTTCATGTGAGGCAGTTCAGCTAAGAGAATGTTATTAGACTGTGCTCTCAGGCAGTGCACCTTCACACGATCAATACAAATCTGAGGCTCTGTTCATTCCCTCTTTGCTTAAATTCCCTGCAAATGTGCAAGGGAAGCAGCAGAGGGTGTCATCAATCATGGGCTACTCTGACATACGCTGAAACCTGACCAATGCTGAGACGTTTTAATAAGGCATCCATTAAAACCCTCAAATAAATTGCAATTTGAAAACAGAACATAATACCAGCCAAGTTTTCCTCATCCATCTTGTGGCATGTCATGTAATGTAATTGCACTGTTAATTTATCCAGGAACTTTCTCTGTACATGGTTTCATTGGCATTGCTTAATTTCCCTGTAGACTATTTGTGTGTGTATGTGTGCGTGTAGGCGGCTGTACATGCATGTGTTGTGCATATATGTATATGTATCTGTTTCTGCTTTAGGGGTAGATTAATGGTTCTGTTTAGCATGGCATTAGCCAGAGAAACAATCAAGGATTTGAAATGTTTGACATTTTGTCAATGGCTCCTGAGCTTTCTGATATTTTCTAACCAGTTCTTGCCTGGAGCAGGCTCCCCTTTCCCTCCCTTCCCTGCTTGCCATTGGTTTATGCCCCTCAAGAGTGGGATCACTCAGAGTGCCTGTGGATCCCATCAATAAATATTGACAAAAGGGTTGAGGGACCATTTAAGATCGCAAAGCAATGGCAGTCAAAACAAGACAATGCTGATTTCTGTTCCTGTGCTTAGGAGGCATGCATGAAGTTTTGACAAGGGTGAGGAAAGTGAGAAGGTGTAAATCAATAGGAGAGAATGAAAAAGTGTTTCTGTAAAATAATGTTAAAGCAATTACGTTTAATTTTCTCTTTTTTTTAACATAAGTGCTGGGAGGGAAGATACAGACAGGAGCTCATATAGATTTCTTTGTCTCCCATGCATAAATACAAAAGTAATGCTATTCCTCATGTATGACTGCATCAGCAGTTTCTTCACTTTTATTTATTCTTCTGTGTTTTTTCTTAATCCTTTATATCTTTTTTGCTGTGAAAAAGCCCCCATTCATAGGCATAAAGGAAAATTATGGCTGCCACATGCATCCATTGAAATCTGGTCTTCCATTCTAACTTTAATACAAATTATGATTTTGTTTGTTTCAATCAAACAATTTCCATTTTGGAGACAACAACTGCCATATGCAAAAAAAAAACCAAACCCCAAACCAACAAAAAAATAATCCCACAACAAAACCAAAAATCCCCAAGCTCCTGAATGTTTTTATAGTACAATGAAATTAAAATTAAATATCAAATACTAATAAATATCTTTCAAACTAAATAAACCAGGACATTAAACTTGACTTCCACAGTTTGATACTTTCTAGGACAATGCACCCCATTTCTAAAGAACT
The DNA here is from genome assembly GCA_013396915.1 of Stercorarius parasiticus. Taxonomy (NCBI): domain Eukaryota; kingdom Metazoa; phylum Chordata; class Aves; order Charadriiformes; family Stercorariidae; genus Stercorarius; species Stercorarius parasiticus. The sequence goes on from VWZL01005099.1 coordinate 16,240, forward strand.
GGTCCTAAAGCTATTTTTTTATTCTGTGTTTTCAGTTACATTGCAAACATGTATGGGGACATATTCTGTATATGGATAGAATTAAGAGCGTGGCTTTCTCAGTCACTGAGCACCCCAGTTCCTGAATGCCACAGAAACTATAGGGATCAGTACTGATGGTAATAACATCCCCAATGTGCAGTACAAGGTTACTAAGCACGTAATGGAGATTCCAGTCATTGTAGTGGCAGCATCTTAGGTCTTTATGGAAGTAATTTAAAATCATTGGGAAAAACCCTTAAGTTTTAATTTTTCAAGCACCTGATTCCATTTTTTACACCAGAGTTCAGGCATCAGAGTGTAATGCATTTAAAAAGGGACATCAGACTGTATCACTGCAACCACTCTCAAAGGCTTCTGTCCATGTTGACATTCAAACAACTAACCAATACATGTTACTAAGGCCCAAAGCACCAATTAATACTGGCTTCAGCCACAATGTCTCCCACAGCCAGCATTCAGAAAAGTGTGAATATACCTGCAGAAAAATACATGCACATAATTTTTCACCATTTTTTCCATGAAGTTATTGTAAGTGTATGTTCAAATTAGGCCAACACAGATTTTCCAGAAGACTCTGTTTTGTTCATTTTTCCATGTGTAAGGCACAGTTTATTTCTTCGTTTCTGTCTAATCAACCTTAAGATCAACACTGTAATTATATGAAGGATTTGCTGGGGTACTTGATCAATTATGCAGTAATCATCCTTGAAATGCTCGTTTTGATATCAAAATGGTGCCTCTGTAATAATCCTGAGCAATCATTACTTCACTTACCTCTTTCTACATTTAATATTCCTAAAAATGCAAATATTACAGATAAGAAAAATTAACAGAGATCTATTGATAGTGACTTGTTTAGACATGTAGGTATAAACCATCATTTTTGATATATACATAGGATTAATGAAATATTAATACACTGAGAATGCTGAATTCAATTCTGTCAGTCTACTTTAAGGAGAAGAAATGAATATGAGTCTTAAAATGATATAAAAAAACCATTAAATAGAAATGTGCTTGTTAAATAAAATTAAACAGAGTTTATGCGTCTGTTTCACATGCACTGGTCATGATTCTCACATTCCCTAAGGACACTATACATCACTTTGCTAGTGTAAAGGGAGCATAAATCATATTTACACTTACTTCATGGCTGCTTTATACTGCCAGAGTCATGTAAAACAGTGCAAGTGTAAATGAAGTTTGAAATAAAAGGAAATGCAACAAAATCCTGTAAGCACAGGTAAAGCACAAAAGACACACTCATATATTTCTGGTACTGAACTACAGCCATTATGGAAATCAATGGAGGGACTATTTAGTTTCTTCCTTAGGAAACACAGGAACACTTAAAGGAAAAGGGCTTGACTATCGAGTCCACTGTGGTCTGCCCCATTTAACCCTGGGATGTTTTTAAAAGGGCTGATTTGTTTTACTTTTTGATTTCCTTTCTCTGAGCTCTTTCTTGAACTGATTTATAATTCCTGCATCTATTGCTGCCTTCAGCAATGTGTTCCATAATTCAGCTACCCTTTGTGTAATTAAATTCTGCTTGAATTGCTTATAGGCTTATATCGCTTATGAGCTTCCTCCTCAATTTCGGTTTGTGATCTCTTGTTTCTGAGTTACTAAAATTGTACTGGGTATACCAGCAATAGCGTAGTTTGACTACCAAAATAGCTGTGTCTGAATTCAGTCTGAATCTCAGATAGGTGGGCAAGAAAAATCTCTGTAAACTTACATTTGATGTGAAATTTTCATCCTGAGTATTTTCTAGTGTTAGTGTGGAACAACTGAAATCTACGGAGTTAAAATATGTGACACTATAAACACTCCATTGAAAACAAAATAAAATTTTCAACCCAGGTCTGACAACATTTCCCATATTTTCTTAACTATTCCTTAGTCCAAATTTGGATATGCCTGCATGTTTAAAATTCCCATTTGTGCTATTTATAATATGCATTTTTATATGCTTTCCCAATGCTCTGATAGTAATCTGTCTCTTAAAGGAGAGGCTTCTTTCTCCTCCTCCTCCCCCCTTCACTTTGAAAACAATCTCAGGAAAATATGCCAGTAAACCAACATGACCACATGCAGTGATATTTTCAAGAAAACCTCAGGAGAAAACCATTTAAATTTCATAGCATAAATCTGAGCTCTTGGCCAGCCTTCCGTTTGCAAATCGCCTGCACAACTCTCATGCTAATTCTCCACCAAACCTCCAGTTTTATGAAAGCTATATTTTATATGTTTGGTTCTTTGCAGTCACATGAGAGTTGAAAAAGGAATATTAGCACCACTCACGTTTTATGGTGGGAGTCACAGTACTTGGTTGACCCCTTTTTCAGGTCCTATTGAATTTCCTATACAAAGGAAATGAAAATGTTTTATATTTAATACAGCAGCATATAACAAGAGGTTTAGTTATTACACATAGTGCTGCAATTTTCTGCCTTTTGTTTCAGTTGCCTGAACTGAAATTTCAAAGCACAATGTTTATTATTTTTTTTTATGTTGAGGCTTCAGACAGGAACACTATCACACGTATGCAATTCACGCTGAGCAGGTAACATGGAAGTCAGAGAATACAAGCACTGTATGCACCTTTTGTTATTTGACCCGGAATCTCAGTTAAAATTTATTGGAGATACCTTTTCCGTGAGGTCTTTTTATTGCAGAGCTATTCACAAGTAGGCAAAATGATAGCGTTAAATAATCCTGCTCCCTGCACCTACCTGCTCTCTTCCACCTGCCCTGAGAGGAGTTTTAGCATTTGGTTAATTCTGTCCCCTGAATCTTTTCTTCTGATCTGTTGACCTGTATATCTCTCCTGGTTGCAACAAACATGCAAAAAAAGTCAGCTCATAGTACCTAAATTACACCAGCTGAATAAAAAAGGACTAAATTTTACTTACTGTAGCAAGCAAATAAAGCATATATCCTAATATGGAATGTAATACTGATGCCACAAAGTCAACGTTATGACATAATTTAGAATGCTTAAAACCTCTTACTGTGAAATAAAATAAAGCGAATGTGTGAAATTCTAATTCTGGGAATTAAGCCATTGGTTTCAATTGGTCAGGATTTCACTCAGAATGTTTGAAAGGCTAAATATTTGGCAACCCTGGAATAGATAGAAGACTCAAGTAGCTTTTTGGGGTATAAAAATATATATATATGAGTTGGGATATATATCTATTGTTCAAACCAATGCACTTCTGTACACTGTATTTCTTTATTTCAGCTTTACACAGAGATAATATAAATTCTTATCCCAGGACATTGCTTACAAAATATAAAAATCCAAAGAATCTCCTATGGGAAATGGCTAGATTCTTAGCTGGATTATTATACTAGTGATGAATGAAGGTAACGATTTCGAAGAGGTTAAAGTACGGAACAATGTCAAATATATGCTTAAGAAGAAATTGCAGGCAAAATGGTAAAAGTAAAACAAAGTCTAGCTGAAAGAGACCTCACTGCCTTCTGGCAGATGTTATGAGTATTTGTAATAAAAATTGATGAAATAGCGGTCACATATCTTCAAGGATAAATATGAGATTATAATAACAGACACAGCAAAACCAAGTGCTTGGCAGGAAAATGTAAAACATCGCAAAATAAAACTAAGAGAAGAGATAGGTGATTTTTTTTTTAAAGGAAAGAGCAGCAGTGTGACTAACAGTTTACATTCAGAGCCTGCAGTTCTACGGTATCTGGAATGCTGGAATTAGTATTTTCTTGCAAAAATTAACGTCTTTCTTCAGTATTACTTTTACTTATAGGCAATGAAATTTTCAAGGTTTTCCGGTTGCAAGAAAACCTAAATTACCCATTCTTTATTAGGTCCCTCCTGGGTTCCTTCTCCAGTCACCAGCCTGTTGAATCCTCCAGTGCTTGCTACAAGCATGGATGCATCTCTAATTTAACATCCCTAGTTTAACTGAGGGGCCCTGCAGCCTTGACTACTTGGTTGTCTACGGGACCACATTCCACAGCACTGGTGCTGCCTTTGAGAATGGTTCAAACATCTTGTTCATCCCCATGAATGGAATCCTGATCTAAATGTTTATCCTGATCTAACCCTTACCTATACACTAGCTCATGTGTCAATTAGCTGCAAATAATATGTGATCATGACCACTCTCCTTGCATCATCCACTCCAAGACCACCTTTGTCTGAAAGGGACAAGAAAAGGGGTTGTGCTCTTCACCCTAGAATTGATTGGAATTTGTTGGGATCTGCGTGGGTGTCCATTTGACATACAAAATGCTGACATGACAGACAACGCTGAACAGGAGACATATCCAGGTCATGCGAACAGTGCAGACAAGCAAGATGATACTAACCTGAGATTTCTATTATGATATGATCAAACACTGGTGACACTTATGAATGTCTTTTCTAATGAAGACCATATGGAAGTTTGAAGCCAGGTTCGGATTCCAAGTGTCAGTGTTTTGGGGAGACTGGCTTTTTTTCAGACCCATTTGAGGGAATTATGAAAGCATTTTTTGAAATAGGGTGTTGTTTTTGTTTTTTTTTTTTATTTCTCTGTCTCTCGGAGTAATGAACTGCCACCACAAGGAAACAAGGCTTTTCGGGGTTCAACACTATTTCTAACAAGTTCGTAAGTTTGCGGTATATTGAAACAGGATTTATTTTCAGAATTACCTTTTAACGTTTAAAAGTCTTACTAATTCTTTTTCTCAGTCTTTGGTAGGGAAAAGGCTTAGATGATGCAGATACTGAAGAAGAACTTAACTCTCTAACAAGGACAGCGGACTTCACCTTTCTGTCTATAATATCCTGTGTACCCAGAAGCAATCCACTGTTGAAGATTTCCAGGCTTGTGACCATTGAGCTGAGGAAATGGCTCCCCACATGCACTGTACAAGTTATTGAAGGGCAAGAAGTGAGGCACAGGTAATTTCAGCTTCAAAAAATTGGAAAGGGAGGGAAAATATTGAAATTTTAGCAAGTAAACTTTTCCTGGGAAGCTGAGGTGTTGAAGTAGTGGAATATCCTCCTCGGCTCTTTCTCTCATTTGAGGTGGTTAAGCAGTCTATGTAGAGCTGTCATCTATTCGTTTTCACTGGCAGGAATGATAAAAATGTGTCCAGCACAGCGGGGTTGTTTTTATTTGCTATCCACAGGCAGTTCTGCAGCAGGGGCTTTTCACTGGCAGGGCCTGATACGTGGCATACAATTTGGATCAAAATGGGTAATAAATATGAACCCAAGTAAGTAGTATATTTTTCTATACACCGTATCTTCTCTTACAACACCGGCTATTATTGTAAGACAAAGCAGATACAGAGTAGTAGGAAAGACAATAAGCTCTGCTCTTAAGGAGATCTTATTTTCTTTTCTTAGTGTTTACTTCAGAAGAAAATAAAGAAAATTCAGAATGTGAATACATGGACAACACGTAGGGACTTAAGTCTATTTGAGCTAGAATAAAGATGATTTTCAGGCCTGATTATTTTGTGTGTAGCAAATCTGTATTCTGATGTTACATGGTGATTGCTGTTACCTACCTTTTCTTTACACCTTTCAATAAGAGCCCATCTGCAGTATCTGCTCAAGATGCTGAAGAAGCTGAGTGCAGCTGGCTGACTAGGGAATATCTAAACTCTCAACTGCCTGATACTGCCTTCTTGGTCAACATTCAGCATTGTTGCTGATTTATGGGAAACTGAAAATTGCTTATTCTAAAAGATTTTAATCAGAAGGCGCATTTTGATCTTCTGCTGTAATTTCTCATCTAAAACAGTGTCTCTCATGTGACACAGTAATTTCTGCATTAAATCTAACATTTCTTTTGAAATCTTTTAGGAAGTTATTCCACCTTGACATAAAAGCTGCACAGCATCATGGGCATCACTGAGAATGCACCTCAGTAAAGTATTCACTGTTATTACTGGAGAACTATTTTACCTTCAACGGCTCTGTATCTGTTGACACAATCCTGCGTAAGCTTAGTTCTTTATGAAATCGTCGCTATATTTTTTTCTATACAACATATCAGTGACTTCAAATTGTTAAATCCATTAAATAGTAGAAAAAATCTGTACACATTTTTCGTCCAATTCACATAAGTGCGTGGAAAAAAAGGTGTATTCATCTGCTAAATACTGGTATAATCTTGTAATTCTGGGACTTCAAAATAGAATTTAGAGACCACATTCAAAATAAATCAGTGTCTCTGATGGTATCAAGTCTACAAAGGAAACAGATGTAAATACTTTGTCCAGTACAACAAAGACAATTTGGAAGGAAGATAGAGATCACTTGTCCTAAAGGTTTCGGGCTTTGCTCTACACCTCCTGTGTTGTTAGAAAGAGGAAATACAATTACACTTAATGGCTACACCAAAGCTTGTGAAGGAGCTAGGTTTCAATACAAGGACTTTTTTTATTAAAATGTTTGAGAAAAAGCCTATGCCAAAAATAGGAACTCTGTTTCTAATGGAAAACAGTGCAGTTGCTTCAAAACTTTAAAATAATTTTAAGCAACAAGAAAGAGGCTTTTAGCGTTGTAGGGAAAGTTTGGTAAATATTAGGGACTATATCAAAAGCTTTCTAAAGTGAAAAAGTAACTTTCCATTGATGTGGGTTTGGTGAAGGCGTACAAATATTTTGGTGGTTGAATAATGTTTCTCTTAATTTTGCCAAACTGTCCACGAGCAATCTTAAAAAAAAAAACTTTTTTTTTGCACAGTTTAGAGAACTGACATAGTAAAAACACAAAAATAAGTGATTAATTTCCTTCCAGTGGGTTGCTCAGCCCTACTGAGAAAAGAAATGACAGAGTCTTGAAAAAGTAGTTAAGTCTCTGAGAAGAATACGAAGTTCAGGATATTTTCGAATGTATAACCCAGAGGATAGGTCATGATATCTTGGTGGGGATAATATTCAGTTGCACAGAATACCTACATCCAGTGACACATAAGTAAACATATGAATGAGAAGTTACAGTGAGTAAATGACATCTGTTAGAAGAAAACTCTTGATTTGCAAAGATTTGTTTCTGGATTCAATATAACCTGAGTAAAAGCCCTCTACCTTTTTTTTTAATTTTATTTTATTTTTAATTTCCTAAACCGTTATATGTATTCAGCTCTAAGTTTCTTGGTGTCCTCTAAGGGTAATATGATCTACTATCAATCAGGGTCAGAATTAACCACTGTGAAAATCTAGCCTTATCTCCTTTGAAAAACAATTACAGAATTCCCTCATCCAGACCATAATTGCTGATTGAGTTAAATTACAATTTTTAAACAGAAATATAACACTGCTCTTAGGCTTATGTCTTGGAGACAATATCATATCCTTAGATAAACTGTTTCAATGTTTTATGATATATTTGATTAAAAAATAGTGTTGCATACATTTTTCACTGCAAAAGCAAATTTCCATTTCTTTCTATTTTGCCAGAAAACTATAGTCATGAGATGTCCTAAAAGAGATAGAGTTCTGACTCATATACGTTAGAATAGAAAATATTTAGCTTAATGAGATGTCAATATGACACAAAACATCTTTCCAAATTCAAACTGAAATATTTATTGAATACTTTGCCTTTTTTTTTCTTTTTCACTGTTAACATTGTGTCAGCTTGACTATTTATATTTAATAAATAACTTTCACAGTTCTTGAGACCTACATTAAGCCTAATTAGGAAGAAAAAGTTACATGTTTACATTTGCATAGTTCACGTCTGAGTGGGGAAAAATGTCCAAAGTGATGGAAAGGCCTTTTCAGCTCTCAGTGCTACCCTGGTAATTCCACAATGGACTCACTTTGCTCAAAAGTGAGTTCATATTTGTAATAAATGTAGACAATAAATCATCCTTTGACCATCCCAAATTATCATTAACTTCCTGGACTCTTACTTCAGCCACTCTGCATTCATTCCTATTTCATTTGGGCACAAGTGAAACTATCAAACTTTAAGTCCTTTTAAACTTTTTAAATTGTAGACAGACTGTACTTTCTAATCAGTGACAGCTGTACAAACATAACTATTAAGTACTGATCTTTTTCTTTCACCATAGATCCACCACATCAGCATAATGTTTGCCCACTAAGACCAGACTGGATGGAGGTAATCGAAATTTGAGCGTATAAAGTTCCTCTACCGTTTTACTACCCTAGCTGACCTCTTTCCCCAAAAGTGAGGACCTTTGAGAGACCATTATTTAAGTATATTGTCACAAATGAGTGACATACCAAGAAGAAAACCTCAGCATTAAAAACTGTGAGACAGCTGCCTGGCTTGCTACAAGCAGATGCTATTAGTAGCTATTGCAACTGTTTATGGTTTTCCTTCAGCCAGAAAGCCATGGGTTGTGCATAGCTCCAAAAGTGACTGAAGTTTCTTACACTGTCTAAAAAGGTGCTGAAAAAAGGACAGTGAGAAATACGATATTCTCTACATGGAGTGTTTTTTCTACTTAGCACAGTTTAATTTGTTTATGGAATTCTACACTCATCAAACAATTTATGTATTGCAATCTCTTTGGATGCCAAGGTGACATGTGAGAGCAATACATACAAAAGAGAGATCTTGAGCAGTCGAACATAGAAGATAATGATAAGATCCATTCTGCAAAATGACATTTTTAAAAATCTTATTTGTGAAATGCTGGAGAAGATTAAGCTTGTAATCCTGTGTGCAATAGCATTGTAAGCAAGGCTTTCTCTGATCTTAACACCACACTCCATCATGTAACCAAAAAAAATTTCTAAAACAAATCAAGAAGCTCGGTAGAAATCTTGTGTATGAAAAATTCAAAAGTTTGTTCTTAAAACGTGCTTGTAATCATGCAGTGATCCATTACCGAATGCATTTGCCTACTACACATATTCATTAATATCTGTAGTACTGTAGTGCTGTAGAGCATTAGATTATTTTGTACTAAGCACTATGTAAACATGCAGGAAAAAGATAGTCCTTGCCTCAGAGGATATCCAGATTGTTTCTAAAGCAGCAGTAGATTCTGTGCATGCAGACCAGCAGAAGAGTTCATGGAAACAATAGCAGATACTTCCAGTTCTCATAAGCTGTATCCCAAACAGCAGTCCAACGCGCATGAAGTTTGCTCTTAAACTCAGCAGTCATCACAGGACTAATCGTCAGATTTATATCTACCATGCATAAAGGTTATTTTTAAATTTTTTTCAAGGTAAATGGATTTTTCAATGGCAAAACTATTTTTAAAAGGAGTTAAAGTTCACTCATAAACAATTGCATCCAAATTAATACCTACCATGCTTTAAAATGAAGGCAGAAATTTCAAGTGGCACAGAAAGTAAGTAAATAAATAAATAAGACTGCCAAATATAGTTCATGCAAAACAATTCCAAGGAAACTTATGAGTTTTACAACCTTTTGGGGAATTCTTTTCTCATTTTAAAAATTTCCATAGAAACAGTTATATGTAAATGGAAAGTCCGACTAAATAAACCTAGATGTGAGCTAGAATAAGAAGTGATGCAATTTCGTTCATTTTTTACATTAAAAACTGCAAGAGAAACTCCAATTACATTGCGAAGATATTCGTAACAGTCCTGAAATTTATTGGACTAATACTTCTAGACATTTTCTTCCAGGCTTCTGAATTGATTCAGTTCAGGGAAATGCAGTACAGTTAGCATTCAACTTTAATTGCAATGAGGTGACAGCATACTGGGTAATGAGTTGTTTATGAGTTGTAGATGTGTTTACAATGAGTTGACAATGTGTTGGATAAAGTGTTCTTTTAAAGTTGTAGATCTATTTACAGTGAGCAGTGGGGGAATGTTCATTAGTTGTCGATTTGTTTGTTTACATTGTTTTCGATTTGCAATTGCTATAAAACAAATCGCAGGCTGATGAAGGATGATTGTTTGTGTGCTTTAATGATTTACTGTAGTAGCTTGTCTGAAAAAGTACTTAACTCTGCTTCATCTGTCAGTTCCCACTGCAAAAGCTCCCAGTCACAATAGTTTTATTAGCACAGCATGGGCCATTTGTAAGAACATTATGCATCTAAAAAATCTCAGTGCTTTCCTGTTCAGTCTGTTGTATTTTGGCTGGCTGAGCTGAACAGAATTCCTTCTGCTCTGTACAAGTTTATACCTTTTAATATGCTCCAAGATATACACTTGAAGCTACACATATACCATCCCTGGAAATTCTTTCCCTGTTATCTCCTCAGTGATGTCGCATGCTTAAAGTTATACTGTTGCCTACTCTTTCTTACTGTTTAAAAAAAAAAACGTCTAACATCAGGTTATGCTGGATTACATGACATGAAGAAAAACAAATATACACCGGAGGATATTGGCTTTTTAATTACCAAAAATCTTTCAATAGTTTGCAGCAATTTGGCAAAATATACATTGTAACATACTTTGTTACTTCAGTCACTGTATGTTTAATAGTTTTTGTTCAAAACAGGCACAAAAAGTAATTTTTGATTGTTTTGTTTGCATGTTAGTTTTTCCCAGTTACATGTCCTGTGGCCCAGAACAAGTGCGTTTCACAGGTTTTCTCCTTGTTATTTTCAAAAAACATTACATTACATATTCTACATTCCCCCTTTCATCTTCCCTCACTATGCTTCACTGTGCCCATTGGCAATTCCTGCAGAAATGTGATCATCTAACAATGACTAAAATGGGATTTTTGTGAAGCCAAATTTGGGGTTTTCAGCTAAACTGGAAGCAGCATTGAATCTCAGGAGAAACTGACACATTTTCTCAAGAAAAATTGAGAAATCCAGTTTCTAGCTCTGGATTTACAGAGAAAATAAAACCAAGCAAACTAAAAAGGTACTAATCCTGATTTTAGCCTTCATCTCATGACAGTATAAGCATATATTCCTATCATAAAGAATCTGTGTTGGGGAAATCTCAGGAAAATATGCACCCTCTTGGTTGCAAACAGTAGCTTTACTTATTTTACTTATTTGCACTGGCAATTTCCACCACAACAGCTACACCAAATTAAAGCAACACACAATATTGATGTAACCCAACGTGATAACATCCAGAATTTCCAGACCCCTTTGTGTGCTCCTGTGTGAAATGTGTGGTTGTGAAAATGTACTTCATCGGCACATTACTAGCTCTGAATGTCCGTTGAAAAGAGGGTGGCGAGCTTCACGCCTTCTCATGTCACATTACATTGCAGAGACAGGCCAGAGGGTGGAGAAGACTGAGAGGAGTTTGTAGTCTATGCAGTAAATATGGAGCTTGAAAGTGCTGGAGTGAAAGTGGTGGGAGAGAAAGTATGGGAAGGTCAAAGATGGGGACCAATGGAAAAATGAAGTCCTCTTAACCCTCTCCCTTTCCTATCTGGAAAAGCCACACCTGCTCTTCCAGCTGCACAAAATTTGTGCCAACAAATACAAAGTATTGGCACAGACATACTCTCATAAACTAAATGGAAGTTTTGCTACTCATTTTGTTCTGGTAGCAATGGGCCTAGAAGATGCCAGATTCATCTTCTATTTTAAGATTCTGGCTTTTTAGTATTAAATGCTACAGTGATGGGTAAGCTGAGCTCAGAATTTCAGCATCGTTAGATCTCTCTGGGGAAAATAATACCATTCTGAAAAATAAGATTTCATCCTCATTTTTGCCAGACTAAAAAAAAAAAAAAAAAGTTTTTAAAGCAAGCAGCTGTTAATTCTGCATCTTTTAAGTATGTGTTTTTGACTAAGTTTTTCCAACCCATACCTTATCAAGGGTTTCGCCAAGTGTTCAAACACATTTTGTCCTCAAATACCTGTAAAAAGCTCCCCAAAATGCTGATAAAGGAGTCTAAGAGATATCTGAGGTCTGGATTGCATTGCTATGCAGAAAATCCTTTCTGCCCAGTCAAAGCAAATAGCTTCTGGACCATGTCAAAATGTGATTTTAAATGTCCTGAATAATAGAGGAACTATTTTAAAAATCTAATGACTAAAATTTCAGGCATCTGATGAGTCTCTGAGATCTTAGATACGTTAGAGAGATCTCAAAACCAAAAGGCTGACTATATGGCATTCTGAAACTGTAGACTCCTGGCTATAATGTGAATGAATTAGCAGTGTCCTGACTTGTTATCTTTTTTCCTTATTATGCCTTTATCATTAGTTTGTAATTAGCAATTCAATTGTTTGGAATTTATACACCGTAATTCTCAATACCCTTTCCCACAGTGATTATGCACAAAAGATGAAAGCTGTCTCTGCAATGGTCTTCCCACTCCTTGGAGAGCAAGGTTTGGCCACACTGGGGGAATGGGAGAAGATCGATGGATCTCTGGCTAGACTCTTTCATAATTCTGTCCCACAGACCCAGGAGTGGGCAAAGAGCTAATCCATCTACACTTTCATGCTGCCTGGGCTCTCTTATCATATCAGTCGTGATGTTAATGCACTGAAGCTGGGAGGCTGGCAAGCTGAAAAAGCATAGGGGCAGTGTGTCAGCACAAGAACTTTCTGTGCACACCTCTATATGGCTATAGACTCCAACTGGCTTTGCAATCTAAATCCTTTGCCTTTTTGAGGAGGAAAAAAAGACAGGGATATCAGCAGAAAAACGAAAAGTAAACTCTCCACAAGTGGAAACTTTCTTAGGCAATTCAGCAACTAGAGCTTGCCTTTTTTCTGTGAATGCCCGCAGCATTAGGAATGTTGTCCATGTTGATGCAGTGTCAAGTCTGCATTTTTTTTTTATCCCATTAACAAATAATGCCCCTATAGAACCATGAAGATTAAAAAAAAAAATTATCATAATATTGTCTATCATTGACAAATAGCGGCATGAACATTTGACTTCAATAAAATTAGTGAAACTTTGCAATATGCCCATTTGTCCAGAATAAATAATAATATTGAATTTAATGTACTTTTCTGTTGGCTCGTTGGGGGCAGATTAGTATTGTAAGATGTGTATATGTGCATAATATTTCACAAGTATAACAATGAAAACTAGAATATGTTATTTTTATAACTCTTTATCACATTATAGTATGTTTATGCTGTAAAAGGATATTTTTCCATAGTATATTTTTAAAAAAACCCATCATTATATAAATATTATTTAATTTTTTAATAAAATCATGCCCTTTTATACAGAATACTTTGTCATGGTATAAGTTCTTATTTATTTCAGTTACTTATTAATTTGCTATTGATTTTAATTCTAACTACAGCAAATGGAAAATATTACTACAAAATCAGCTGCAAAGGCTGAGAAACCTCGTTCAGGATTATTTTCTCTCACTGGGAAGTATTTCAACATATAAATGGTTGAGTTTCACATTAGGAAATAAACAAATAAATAAGGAAATAAAATGGATTTTTATGATAGACAATTAGGGGGCAATTTTCTAAAGCATGAATGGGAGGCACTCATAGAAATCCCATTAATGAATAGTCAAGGCTGTGGGTATGCATCCATTCACACTGCTTTTGAAAATATACCCCAGGATGAATAATTTTCATATGTACAGTAAGTTCACAGCTGATGCTTTATTGTCCACTGAGCCATCATTGTCCTCAGCTGGGAAATCAGCTATGCACATGTTTTTCCATCAAGAAGTAAGGTAGTGTTTTTATTTACTAATATGTGATGCCAGAAAACTTTGAAAGGAATTTTAATGATATTTGCAAATTACTTGAGTCTAAAACTCACCTAGCAGCAAAGAATACAGAGAAGGTAATAGAGAAACTGCTGTTCATGTCATTTTCATAGCTTCTTACATATTCATGTTCCAAAAGGATTTCTTTCACAGAAGCTCATGCTCATCTAACCAGACACTTTGTAAGTAAAAATGCATGAAATTTAAACCAGCTTTTCATATGGACATTTTTTTATGGCTGAGTGTTTTAGCAATCCAGCAATGGTAGACACCTATAAATGTATAATGTGATGGATTAGATTGTAATGCAGCCTGGATGCGTATGGAGGTGGTGTTTGCCCTTCAGTGCAAATCCATTTTAATGTCAAAAGGAATCCGCTGGAATTAATAGCGCATTGTCCAGGCAATAAGTAAAACATTACAGTAGTTTTTCTTTTGAAAAAGAATCCAATCTTGCTCCTAATGATAACAATTATGATAAAGGATGAAGCTACTTCTAATGAGTAAATAGTAAGAAAATCAAAATATCAGTGCCTTGGCTAGGTTTGGATTCCTGGTTTGAACCTGATTATAAAATAGGAATTGTAAAGAATTTGTTAAAGAAGACTTGCTCTCTTCATGGTTTGTCAAAGCACGTTGTAAAACCAGGAACAAACTTACACCTTACATAGGCATGCATGAATTTGGGGCATGTCAACCTGGGGAACTTGGGAAAGTTAAACCAAAATAGCTGAAAGGTGTGAATGTAAAGCATGTTACGTAAAGTGCTTTACAGTTCTGTGTGAATACGCTCACTGAAAACCAAAATGCTTTCGTAGCTTTTCAGCAATAAGACCACTGTTTCTCTGCAGGGCTCAAAGGCAATATAAACTGAGGTCTACATTTACATGTTTAGGCAACTCATTTAAGCTTTTCTGAGAATCTTCTGGTAAGCATATTTCTAGTTTAAACACTACCCACAATTGGTTTAACTTCTGTGCAACCTATATGTACTTTAAGGCTATTCATATATTTAAAATGAGAAACATACTTAAGTATCATGCTAGATTTCAATGAGCCTAAGAAAAGCTTAGTGGAACCTTCAAGATAAAAAGGAACAGGTAGGTAGATAAAAGAGATACACTGGAAAAGTGTTTCAAATAAACATAATGTATAAGGGTGCAACATCTTCATGGATCTTCACGCAAGCCACTGATGCTTAAATGAGTCACTTATGCTTAAAAAAAGCCACTGAACATATTAGACCCCAAAATACCTACCTGTTCATTGGACTCAAAGGAGGATTTCCACAGCATCGTATTCTGTAGGAACAGATGTAAAATGCCCTTTCCTTTTCCCAGATATCACTGTCAACATTACTTTACTTGCACTGCTTGATTTAAAATAAAATCAATATTTTGGATTTAAAATAAAATCAATACTTTGTTTTAATATTGCTTAACTAAGGTGATATTTTTTTTTATTTTTGTGAATAAATCCTCCTCTCCTGGTAGTATGGAGCACCTTTTCAGCAGCCCTCAGTGCTAAAATAGCAAATATAGACAAATGACTCTTCTTACCTTTTTTCCCTAGGACCATCCACATATTTATGAATATTTCCAGTGATTTACGTCACTGGAAAATACTCTGGGAAATAATTCGTCTTCCAGCATCTGTTGGGGAAAAGAATGCACATGAGTTCCACAGTGATGGCAAGAGAGTGATGTCCCTTTGTGATGTCTACACTGAAAAACAGTGCACAAGGAAGTCTCATAAATGACGCAGTATCACTGGTCCCAAACATTCTGCAAATAAAAGTTCATGCTCTTTCTCAAATTCCCCAAAAAGGTTAAGAAAGACATTTTAAAACAGAAAAAGCCTCTTAATTTTTCAGGTTATAGTTTCAAAGTCCTTTCCATGATGGTAAAAATCTTGCTTCAAAAGCAAGAGAACTAATAATTTCATTTTACAAATGGCTTATATTTAAGTTCCTTGTGTCTACAAGTCTCAGAACTTCAAAAAAAAATCCTCAGCAGATATTTGGATTAAAGAAAAAGCTGTAAATGCACATCCAGCTCCCTTAAACTTGAAAAATTATGTATAATAATTGTATTCTCTCTTCATTATTATACCCAAAATTTTCAAATGAAAACAAGTTACCCATGCAGTTTCTGTCAGAATATTAATTGTGCATTGGTTTTATTTGAATCAAGTTTGTCCCAAAATCTCATATCATTGTATTTTGATACTGATATAACATTTGAAAAGTCACAAAATTTAATATTTTCAAAAAGGTTCTTGCGGGATATAGGGAGAGTTACCCATTACTGTAAAGCCACAGAAGGACAAGAATGGTAGTATAATGGTAAGAATGCAATCTACGCATTCAGGTCACGTAGAATGGCAATAAGTAATTTAAATTGTTTTTTACTAACTTTTCAACCTTAAAAAAAATAAAATCTCTCTCTAGTACTTCATTAGTTATCGAAATTATTTTTTCCCCAACATAAACCGGTTCAAAATACAAGTTATATTCAAGCTGCCTGTCAAGCATTACTTACTGTGAGTGCCAACAAGATATTTTCTTCTCTTTTCTAATTGGGTAACACAGCTAATTACTGTTGTCTGTGGAATCATGTTTGATTGGCAGCTTAAATGTAAACGGAAACCATAATTTCAGATGATATTGTATAAACAGTTGGAGTAGGGATGTGCAAGCAGTGAAACTTCAACCAAGGAAAATTCATATGCTAGATAATAAAAGTTACCTGTGTTTCATGGCTATCTAATCTCTGATAACAATTCTTTAAAAATATATATAAATTCCTGCCAAATGCCCACGATACTTTCCAAGAATGGTTTTGGCAAACTATTCATCAGAAAAATCAGAAATGTATTGGAGATTACACAGAAAACATGAAAACCACATGTCAAAGTAAAGTAGTCTTTGGATACACTTTAAAGCCCTTCTAGATTAAGTCTATAAAAAGTTAAGGAAACAGAGATGTAATCCATACTACAAAAGCATAAGAATGAGAAGATGTTAAAACTAAATCTGAAAATGTCTCTTAAAATACTGTATACAAATTAATTTCAGAAGTACTAGGATTATTCATAGAAGGGACCTGCGTTAGGTCATGAACATTATTAATATGTCAGATTTCATAGCTGTACTCCAGAATTGTGTCTCCATGTTTCCTTCATCTCTCTATCCTTTTTGATCTTAAAAAAGAAAGAAAAGAATTGAGTGTGTTACATAAACACCCAGGTCAAAAGACAAGATACTTAGGACTGGAGAGGGACGAGGAGATTGGGTCCAGGTTGGGTTTTTTCCCCAAAAAATTTTATCCCGGACATAACAGAACAATGCAAAAGCCAATAGAAGGGATGAATATCTTCCTGAAACATTTATTTAGCAAACTGATGTCCTTCCTTCCTTCACCTTTTCTTTATCTGGTGCTTTACCAAGTTAGCTTAACCACTGACCAGACCTTTATTTGAATGCTCATATTTCATTTAATGAATACATTCAGGGAACATTCAGAATTGCCGTTGACTCGGTGCAAGTCCTGCTGGACAATTCTAACTGCTTCAACATGTAACCAAGAACCCGTTAAAACACTGAGTTCTTTTCAAGAAGAAATTTGGAAGCCCTCCCAATTCTGATTTTTTTTATATGATCTGTTGTTTCCACCAGAAGTACCCAGTAAAAGTTCTTTTTAAAATTTATTCTCAGGCTTTTGTGTTCATGAAACTGACCTCTCTAAATTTGATATTTGAAGAAAAGAAGGAAAAAACATGTATAACATTTAAATAATTTCAAAAAAAGTGAATTTCTATCTTATAAAATATTTCAAAACACACAAAGTGAAATATAATCACACAGGAAAGCTTGGTTTTGTTGAAGTTCAATTTTTCTAGCAGAAAATCACTGTTGTAAAATGTTCTGTTGAGTCTAACAGACATGGAAGTTGCAGTTTTGAGCTGTAATTTCCAATCAGAGGGCTGAGCAGGGATATTTCTGTTAAAATTTGTTCATTGAAGCTAATCCTAAAGGTTCTGACTGGTTGTTACGGACTCTTATTTTTCCAGAGCCAAGAGATTCTGTGTCTTGTACTCTGCGATTCATAGGGAAAACTATGTTCTAGAATATCACACATTGTCTCTTGGAAGACATTTGGGAACAATGGCATTTGGCAGTAAATGATGCAAAACATGACTTTACGTGGCAATTCAGGCATTGAATGCTGTTGTATTACTTTGAATGGCAATTGCAGTCCTGAGTGTTTTTCAGTCGTGAAATTTGTGAGAAACTGAGATACTGCAGAACACTGCATGATTTATCCCTTGTGCCGCCTTTCCTTTGAGCCTGGCTGAATAGTTCTACTATCTGAACTAAGTCCTTGATTTATTCAGAAAGTAGAGAGCTCTCACATTGAATTATTCTCTCTGGCCTGTAATGCTTGCTTGCAATTTGGCATAATTTGTACCACAAAAACCCCACAATTGTGGCTGTCTTATGCATAAACGATCAGTTGCCATTGTAATAAATCTTTTTGCATATGTAAAATTGCAAGAGCTTATATAATTTTGATAGCTGTACATTAAAATTAAACATTTTGCACATATTACATGTGCAGTTACATAATGTTTATTTCTGAAAACACAAACCTTGGGTTCACTGTGATTCAGTACAGTCTAGTCACACCAGCCTTTTTTAAAGTTCGGATCATGTACTATTGTTCTTGTCTAATTATTTTGCTGTGGATAGGTTTGCCCCTGAATTTTGTAAATTTAAGACACCATGTGGCTTTAAGTTTTTTAGCTCAATGCATATTTTTAATGCACTAGTCTAGATGGCATTTCTGGGAATTGAATTAAAATGTGAATATACGGAAAAAAACCAAACTGATTTATTAAAGGCCAACAATTACATTATATAATGACTCAGCCGAGCAACAGAAGTTAATGTGATATAGCTGCTAAGAAGTGAATCTGCTTTCATGACTGGAGGCAGATAGCTCAGCAGGAGGAGGAAGCACATGGGAATCGCTCGCTCGCAACAGTCAGCAGCAGCTGGCCCACTGCCTCTAAGGAGATTGCAGAGGGGATTCCTACCACAATGTGCAGAACAGAACCATGACCACCTAATCTGCAAAATACCTCCTAAGCATAGACTCACAGGGATATCTCAGACCTAAAAAGCACTACCCTTATTTGCCAGGACTTTTCTCAGCAAAAATCTGAAGCATATCACAGGGTTCACAGTCCTGCCCTGCTCTGAAAAAGGGCCAAATCCCTCTTCCATTGCCAAATAAGATGTTTGTCCAATTGCCAGAAACATGTCTGATCAGAGATTTGGATACTGCTGTATGCCAATGAGTTGTTTAAAAAATGCAGCACCGAAAAGGAAATTAAATTCCAGCTTTTCCCACTTTCACTGACCTTTAGGACAACAGCTACAGGCCATCTTCTGACATCTTTGCGAAAAAGCTTCTTACTGCTTTTATTAAGCATTAGAAAGAATTTGAAAAGCAAGATAATAATTTTAATGTATGAATATTTGAAAAAAATGCTATATCACTAATAAAATTTTACTTAATACATAATTTGTACTCTAGATATGGTTCATATTAGGATATATCTTGCGCTCTGATCCAATTGTAGTTGATGCTCATATCAGCAACAGATATATCCTCAATATGGATGTCCTACTTCCTTCCACAAGCCCTTTCTTATCCATACAGCATCTCAGATCTTCTTTTTATGCACAAATAGTAATACAGATTCTACTGGAGCTGACTTTCTTTGTGATATAGCAAAGGCCATTTGTAGGGGCTAAGTGACATCATATTACTCAACATAATAAATATCAACTGCAAGGTGAGCTGACTGGTACTGGCACTACAATAAATAAAAGGCAGAAAATTTAGTGAACAGTGTATGAAAGGGGAAATCTTTAGAATGCAAAGTTAGACCTTGTTACCTGGCAAGAACACTCAGGGCTGATGAATGCATATAAGTTTTACTACTACTATAGGAGTAGGCCAGTTAGCTGTATGGTCGCAAATTTATTAACTGATAAACATTAATCTTCAACAATCCTGTCTATTAAAAGTAGAAGTGGAGAAATTAAATATCATATTGCTGAAACCTGTCATGTTTAAAATCTACAGAACAGAAATAAAAGGTTTAGTTAGTCTCAAACACTTTAACTTACATTCTTTTACATCTGCTACTACTTTTTATTTTATGAAAGGAATTGGATTTTCTTTGTGGAGGATTTAAGCCATGATAAAAGCAAAGAATATATTTGGAAACCACTTTTGATTTACCATCTAGGAAGCCTCCTAGATCAGACATCCTCTGAACAAATCGCTGTATACAAGAGACCAGCACTATGATTTCTGCCTCCCTCCATCACAAAAAAAGTATAATAATTTATAATAATTTAAAGATTTTATGCTTGGGAAATATCAAGACTTTAATTAGAAACCGTCAAGTCAACCAATGCAAATGTTTAGTTTATATGTATATTCTCTATTGGCAAACTTAAAAGTATTTGCTAGTTAAAAGAAAAACAAAACTAATATTTCAAGCCTTTTTTTTTTTTTTTCTACACGTAATAGTAAATCAAACATGAGTTCTGAACAGTGGAACAACCCTTAGACAAATAGTTAAATGAAGGTCATATAATATTCAAGGAAATAATTCAGCAAGATGTTCAAGAAAATAATTTACTCCCAAACATAAGGTAACATTTGAGTTGCTGAGCTGTTTCTTTGGTAAGCATATTTGCTTATTTCTGAAATAAAATTAATTTCATTGTATTTGCTGACAACTCACTTTTTCATTTGATCATTCTGTCAGGAAGCTTACTTATTGGAATAGTCACAGAAGTTAACTTAAAGGAAGACAAAGTACATGTTTATGGGCTGTTATTATTTAAATAGGACTTGTGGAGCATTGCATCTTGCAGACAGAAGCATAATGTCCAACAATTGAAGGCGGAAGTCAGTAAAGTGCAAACTGGAAATAAAAGGCAATTTTTGATGGCAAGGACAATTAACTATTGCAACAGTTTTCCAAGGGATATGATCATTTTTTTCATCACTTGGAATCTTTAAATCAAAATGGGTGAGTTTTCAAAAGATATTCTGTTATAGTTTGCTACAGGAAAACTGGATGAAATCTCTGATCTTTTTTGTGCAAGAAGTCAGACAACATGATTATAATAGAACCTTCAAAATGCATTAGTGTGTTCATTTAGCCTTCTAAAATTTGAACTAATATTAACAGGGCTTTTTAAAAAAATTTATTTCTGTTTTGTAGTATATTCTGGTCTGAAAATGAATGTCATGTTTGTGACATTGATAGAAGCAGCATTCAAACACCATCATTTTCTTTGCTATAATCACTCAGACACCAGACAGGGAGAGGCTTCCACCTTCTGCCTTGTTGCTGTATCACCCACAGGTAATTTGTAAAGAACGGTGTCTGGCTAGGCTAAAGTTTGTCCTTGTAACAAAAAGGAGACAGCTGAGGAAAGGAGGTGGGGGCGAAATTCTGCACATTCAATGGCAGTTTGGGGATCTGTCTGTGTCAAATTATCATTTCCATTTTGTCTGGTGATTATAACCTTCATTGCGAATTAGAGCATTCATTCTGTAGCAGCATCTTGACACCTAGTGAGGGAATCATAATAGTGTATGACAGAGCAGTCAACAGCTGAGCTGATTCAGTACTGAGTGGCTCTTCCTTACTAGAGCAACGATATTCAGATTGGTAGAGCCATTAACTATTAATAACTATGGAGGCAATCGGGGGGACAACAACAGCAAAGGTTTAGAGCTGGAACCTGGACCTTTTCCTGCCCACTTCCAACTCTTGGCACATAATCCGGATGGGAAGAAAGCACTTATTAAAATTCTTCCCTGAGCAAGGCAGGCCAACTAGC
The DNA here is from genome assembly GCA_013396915.1 of Stercorarius parasiticus. Lineage (NCBI taxonomy): Eukaryota > Metazoa > Chordata > Aves > Charadriiformes > Stercorariidae > Stercorarius > Stercorarius parasiticus. Next base: position 37,845 of record VWZL01005099.1, read on the forward strand.
ACCAGAGGCAATGAGACCAGGCAAAGCACCACAGGGAATTTTTTTGATCTAACTCAGATGTAGATCAATCTTAGGACTTCCAGGTGTAGCAATATCTAGTCCTATAGATCACCAATCAAGAAAATAGTGTTCTTCAGACAACCAATGTAACTGCAAATATCCCTATTAATGAAAATAAGAAGACGTGTTGAAGAAATGTTTCTTTTTCTGCCAATTCTCTCATTACTTTTGCTGCTTCAATGACAACAATAAGGGTTTTTTCCTCATAATTGTCACAAGGAAGCAACTCACTTAGCTATGTTCATCAAAACACATTAGAGCTCAGTGCTGGGGGCAAGGGAAGTTTCAAAACTGAAAATGGACAACCACTGTGTAACATTCTGTCTTCTGTCTGTTGGTGTAACTAGAAAACCCCATCCTAATCATGACTGGAGCTTTATATAGTCAAATATACATTTGCTCAAAGTAGCTCACTTGCACATTTCTGTACTACATTCTTTCTAAAAAAATACTATTACATATGTAAGATAGTTATTCTAAAGAAATAACCAGTATATTGTATAATCAAAGCTAATTTTATTTTGAGTCATCACCTATGCCATTTGTTTATTAACTTTGTCAATTACATTTATTAATTGGGAATTTAGCACGTGATATACAGCAAAATGGTAGAAATGGTCATTTTTGAATACTGAATACATAACTCATAAACAGATGGTGACTGTTGAAAACCATATATAAATAAAATGTAAAAGAGAGCATTAATTAGAAAACATTCACATATAAATTCCTTTGCCAATATGCCAGCAAAGTTGCCATCTATAGGTTGTTTAAAATTATTTTTCTAGTAAAAGTGATTTATAATTGTATCGTACTAAGAATTATGGCTGACTTTCTCTATGTGCAGCTGAAGAAACTGCAATACAGGTATCAAAGTCCATGAAAATCTGTTCATCTTAGATGTATTAGGAAAAATCATTATTAAGGGGCTGTGCAGGTAGACTATACGAAAAGAAAAAGACACTTTCTGTAAAACAGGATAGACCACAATACAGCAGGAATACAAGCAAATTCAAAATGAGGCCACTTATATTTAGAAAATATATTTTATTTTTCGCAAGGAAAATATATTACAAGCGTACTGATATGACTGGAATAAAACATCCTCCACTATTATACTAAGTCAGGCTGACTTTCAAAGATGTTATGAAGTCACTGGTTTTCAACTTCTTTCTCCTTCTGCACTAAATCTCTCCCTGATGCACCACCAGTGAAATCAGCAGAGTTTTGCCAGGGATATACAGAGCTCATTGCCTTGAAAACTGTGTTTTGACATTTTAAAACCTCATTTACAAAATACTATGTCGTTCTCAAGTTTCTTAGCAGTATTTCCACTGAGACCTGAATATACACAAGGGGCTTTTTTTCTACATAAAGAACCAGAAAAGAAAACTCTCCTCCTTGGATCAACAGCCCATACTGAGGAATCCGTTCATTCAGCTGGTTTGATCAATTACCCATTACAGACTTAAACATTTCCTTTTTAAAAAATGACAAATTATTTAATTCTGCAAATCCACTGGACAAGTATACCCAAGAATATTAATATACAAAAATATATGAGAAGCAAGAAGACCATTTTAGAATCATATTCTTCCAGCCCAGTCAGTGCCTGCCTGCATTTTTTCTACTATTAAAAGTGAGAAGATGACAGTGGAAAGTGGATTGTGGCTGGTGGTTTGTTCTGAAAATTAACAATTATCTTACATTTATCCCATCACATAATCCCTTTAGAATAAACAGATGGACTAAACTATTTTTGAACAGTTCCTGATTTATTGGACATCTGATCACTTCAGTATAGTAAGGGGCATGACTTGCATTTTTGTGTATCAGGTGAACATATCAGAAAGTATTTCATCCATTATTCCTTCTCTTTAACATATACCTATGTAAGCATACTGGTAGCATCAAACTCTGATGTGGAAAAAAAAATCTCTCACTGTTAATACTGTAGTACTGATCAGAGGCCATATCCTGCCTGGGTCGACCTTTTGCAGTGTGCCATAGGTTTGTACAGAAAAAGGCCATCATTGTCTTCGTGAACTAACAGGCTCCTCTCACTGGAACCCAATGTGTTTGACTGTTGAGAACAGGATCATCTTCTTCTCAGATTTCTGAAAGAACTGTGTGTGAAATTGAAAATCTGATGCTTTTAGAAGAAAGCTAACAAGTGTTACACTGTTTGATGGGAAATGGGGAAAAGAAGAATTTATGAAAGCTTTTGAAGGAAAAGCTAAAAATTTAGAAATAAAGTGTAAGTAGGTTAAACACAATGTGGGTTTACCAACACTATATTCTGACAGGATAACCTAAAAAGGTAACCTACCTGATAGACGAAAGAAAAGCAGTAGACCTCATCTTCCTTAAAACATATCAGATAATCCTACACGGCAAGATATTTGTCAAATTGAAGAAGATACAAAGATTATAAAGAAAATGGAAAGCCTGTCTTAAGAGAGCAATCTTTTGAGCATGGCCTTTGAGGCTAAGAGGAAATATGATTGCTGTTTACAAATATATCAGGGTGTACATGCCGATGAGGGAAAAGGACCATTTAAAGATACAATACATTTAAAGAACAAGCACTAATGCCGAAATCTATTTAGAGTAGGAAACAGAACAAGATTTCCATCTGTCAGAACACTGAAATTCTGGGACCATCTTCCAGTGGGAGAACGTGGGAGAGTGACTTACTAGGAAGTTCATTACATTTCTGAAGCTAGATAATGCAGTCCCTGCAGGAGCAAAGGGCTCCACTCAGTGACTTAGGAGGTTTCCAGTTTTACTCTTTGAACAGCAAGGGGAAGTGGAAGAAATCCTACTTAAGATGGGAGCCACGCTTTTAAATGTCTCTTAAATATTGGTTAATTATAGTTGGAATTATTGCTACACACACATACTTCAATAACTTTTCTAGGTACTTCTAATTAGAATTCAAGGCTCTTCTTTCTATCCATTATCCCCCCAAAACCTATCCACTATAAGTATCTGATATAATACTTACCTTTATCTGAAATCTATCCCCTAGTACCAACACTTGTATGAATAGGAAAGAAGAACTTGAGTTGCTGGAAGTTGTGGTGAAGCAGGACTTTGCTGCCATGCTAGTTTCGGGTCACTGAGGCTGTTCTGGTCTTATGCTCAGTGGTGAAAAATCTCATTTCATGGACTTCTTTCAGATTGCAGAAATGAACTGAATTCCTGTAAGCTAAGACACCACCCAGCAGACTTTGTAACACATTAAATATGACCTATTCGTGTTGCTTGGCCTTTAGCTTTAGCTGACTTGCTTCTTACTCTATGAAGGCAAAAAATTTTGAACAAAGTTAACCAGTAGGTCATTGTCATTGCTAAAATTCATGTGGTATGGACAGTATGTTTCCTGAGCTGTTGAATGCCATCACTGAGGGACATGTGGAGGCTGCTGGTACCAGCAGCTGACGTCATGTGCGGGTACCAAGAGATAGTCATAAATGTGGCATCCGTTTCCTGCTGGAATTTGGAGTGGAAGGGTACGACAGTTAAGCAATCTCAACAGAATTCAGATGGAAGGATTTTTTGTGGTTTTACAACTGTGACGTTATGATATATGAAAGATATGCAATCTGAGCCTCATTTGACTCACTATTAATATTACTATTAGTTGTACTATACTTTTGCATGAAGCCATGTCCCCCGACCCAAATAATTCCCCATTACAATAGGCACCGTATAAACATGTAACTTAATGGACCTCAAACAAGGAGGAGTCGGTTGAATAAAAGAAAACAAAACCCAAAACAAAACAAAATTACTTTTAAAATTCCCTTATTGTTTCATTGTTCTTCCTCCTAGAGATTAGCTTCTCCACAGACCCTTACAAATTTCATCGCCTTTGATAGTTTTAAGAACTTGCTCCAGGAGTCTTAATTCTCTGGGGGAATCTTCCATTTGAATGCTATTCTATAACAATTTGAGAAAGATTATTTTTAAAAGCAAGTCTTTTAATTTGCAATGCTTTCTTTTTCTCATGGCATCTATTCAGATATTCTTCTCTCTAGTTACCATTGTCTTCATCAACTACACTTTCTACTTGGCTTCTCCGCTTGTTACCTAATAGCCAAGACAAGAAGGAAAATAATTTCTTGACTCTAGCGACGATAACAGACATGTTAACACCTCAACCATATTGAATTGCATAAGTAGCTAAATAATGCATCCCTATCCAAATAGTCCTAAATATTGCTAAAGATTTAATTTAAACAGGTGCAAGCTTATTTCTCCTTCTTCAGCAAAGTCTCTCTAAAACCAGCAGTCCATGTCCTAGTAATTTTTTGTTTGAAATAACGTATGTCTTTATGCAAATATCATTCAAAAACTGCTTGACCAAAATGGCTTGCAAGCAGGCTTAGAATTCACTTCACACATTCTGAAGCTATAACATTCTGACATATTAGTTCAGTTGGGTTCTGAATGGTTCACCAGTCTTCATTTTCCAGCGACTCGATGTTTATGGCATGTGCTCAATTGTTTTAAGGCATGACTAAAAAGTGTAAAACTGGTCTATGAAATCACTACTCCAGAAAAAATTCTCTGCTCTGTTGAATTCAATAAGCAGTATGTATATTCACTTTCTTTGTCTATTACTTTTTTTTTTAACCTTTTGAGTGTTTCAGAATTGTAGGGTTGGAAGAAGTACTTATTCAGAAATATCAATTTTCTGTATGCAAACTTTATAACACAGAAAATACTTTTTTTTTAATGTGAAAATGTGGATCTCGACAATAATTACAGCTTTGCAAAGCAGACCACAACATTGTACCTACTTCCTCAAGACTACTGAGAAAGCGAGAAAGAAGGGGAAAACGCATCCTATCTCTGTAGTCAGCATCCTGCAGCAGGGAAAACAAAAACTGAACAGAGCACTGTAATTTGGAGTTTTGAGGACAAAAGGGCATTAAAAGTCCATTTCCCTAGAATCGCACATGCAAAAATACCTTTTCTTCATGGGCTTCTTCAATCTGTACATCATGAAAGAACACTGAAATAAATCTTTGAAATAACATTTCCCCTTTGGATGTTAACAGCTTTTTCAAATAATCTGTTTTTCTTAATGATGAGAGAGGTACAAACTTTAAGAAAACCAGCAGATGTTTATGGCCATTTTAAACTAATTGCATTGACTGTATCCTGTTGAACTGATGAATTGTATCCATTAGAATTCTCTTGTCTAACATTCTGTCTTTGCTGAAATTTTCTGTACTGGCAAGGGGTTTCCCTGATCATTTAGGTAACTTTTAAAGTGAGATCAAGTGCGATATGTCAGATTCCCTTTTTGACTTCAGCTCTCCCTGGTTTTAAGGAAGACATAAAATAAAATAAAATAAATAATAAAAAAGAGAGAATTTGTATGAGTTGTGGGCTTTTTCTAAAAAAGCTGCCTTTCAGTTGTATTAAAAGTGTCAAAATTGACTAAATGGAAAAATAGGTTTTCTCCCCATGATAGGTTAAAAAAAAGTTGAAGGCAAATGCATTTTCAGTTTCAGTACAGGTAGAAAGTGTGATGTCTACTTTTACACAGCTCTGCTAAGCAGGTATGTATGCATCACTCGAAATGGTGCCTAATATTCCACAGATGGCAATTACTTCCAGAGGAACGGCTGGGGACTTAATTAAAAGGCTGAGAGTTAGCAAACTAAAATGCTGGAGAAGCACATGAAAAATCTATACATTATGCAAGGGACTCTATAGAATATTTAGGAAGCTAAAAGTGTCTCTTTAAATTTTTCCTTCATTTCTCCAAAAAGGTATACTGTAAAATAAAGGTTAGGTATCCTATGTTTAAAATTATATTTCAGCTAACTGAACCTACTACACAACAAAGCAAAATATATTTGACTGCACAATATTGATTTTACATGAAAGCACATCAGTTAGTGAAATGCAAAAACCAATAAAGCATCACCCCTGGCTGGGATAGATATCTCTAGACACAATTTATTTTTACATTTAAGCCAATTATTGGGCTTGTTGCATTTAAAAATGGTCACCATATATCCTTAGAAGGACTTTTTTATTCAATCAAATCAATTGCATTGATCTCCATATTCCATATTAAACACCAATCTTAAATTAAAGCTGACACATTTTGAAGGCCACAGTACAAGTTTCTAAGCAGAAATAAATTCTACAAGGCTTTCTTTGTGTGTTTTTATGCCCAAACATGAATACAAATATTGATTACATTTTAACACACAATTTATAAGCTATTTCAAAGTTTATTTCTTCCTAAAATTTGTTCAATAATAATACAAACTTACAGAAATAGAATGCTCCCTGATTTTCCTTCTGCTGCACTGGAATATGACAATGGTCTTCATTAATAATGGAATGCAGAATAAAAATATATCCTTAGGCATAATTGTTGATGAAGAGTCTACGAATAAAAGGATCTACAACTAATCTACTACTTGTTGAAATGCAGATATATGGACAAGATTTGTTTCCTTTGTGCATGTTATTCAAAAAAGTTAACATCTACCAAGAGCCTGACCAAGTTGTTTTCAAACAGAAAGACTGTAAACTCAGAAGGGCCATTTGCGTGGACAAAGCTATTATGTGTGCATGTGTAGGACTGGTGCTAAGTATTCTCTTGGTAAAAGTCTTGGCCCACTGAAGACAGTGGTGAAGCTCCAATTTTTGTACAAGAGGCCAGTCTGTGTTTATCCAGCTGCCTTTACCCCTTATTGCATCACCTCTCCATGCTGGTAGATAAACAACCATGTGGCTTGGAAGAGACTTCTCACTTCTCCCCGGCTCATCAGTTTCTCAGCTTTTAAAGCTCTATTGATACTGGTTGTACTTTGTAACTTCTCTCTCCCAATAGTTTTCAAATAGCTTTTGATGCATTATTCAACCCTCTGAAGCTCTCCAGAGTTTACATAGAGTTTGCATAAAAGTAAAATGGAAGAATCCAGACTTTAGAAATGTTATCAAACATTCAAAATGTTCACCATGCTTTTAACACTTCTCCATCTCTTCATATTGCTATGTGCATACCTTGCAGTCAAACGAACAGCATAAGAACCAAGGAGGGAATTTGTCAAATACTCCAAATAGCTGCACATCACTACAGATTATGACTGCTTGGATTTAGGGAACGTTTTTTTGGCTGAGGAAACATTCCAATGGGATAGATTAATCTATGTAAACCACACAGCTCAGCTGAAACTGCTGTTCAGCATTCCAAATTGCCACCTTCGTCTTCTTTCAGCACAAAAATGTGCATTTCTTCCTATAATAAAGATATTTTATAATAGCAATAAGGCAACTCCAGGGTGTGCGGTTATCACGAGATAATCATACCCTGGAGGGATTGCAGATACTTGGCTGTGCCTCATAACACCCCATGTGTGTGTTTATCTCATGATAACCCTACTCTCTTTTGTATCTTATTGCCTAATTATTCTCTGCTAATGCAAAATACTAATTTTTTGTCTGAAACAATATGTGCAAGAATGCATTGCTAACAATCACTGGAGGACATTGACAAACAATGCTGTCACTACTTTGTACTCTCTTCCAGTCAAAAATTTGCATAAAGAACCAACTTTGGATATTTTTTTCTAAACCAGTTCAAATCCTTTTAGGCAACATCAACTAAAATATTGGAAGCAGCCCAAGTCAATATCTGTAAAAATTCTATGTATATTCTTACAGTGATTTATATGGGTTTGCTTACCTAAAACACCAAACTTCTTTCTTATGTATTTACATCTCTTTATGTTTCTAATTCTAACATGCAGAGTATAGTTAGATGACTGTTGCTTATGGACCCTGAAGGAACTCCATTTATGTCCCAGGATCACCCATCTGATATTTGTTTGAGGATATCAGGTTTTTTGTTGATGTGTGTATAGGAAGCAATAGCTACATTTTAGATGACATTAGGAGATATTTAGAGAAAGATTCTGTCCATCTGTTAAGCCAATGGAACTTTTGTTTGTTGCGTCATGCAACAAACATAAGTTAAAATACCTGTTTTCCACTGATGTTGAAATTTGAAATACAAAATACTTACAGATAATGTCCAATAACTCCTTAGTTGAATAAATGTCATAAAAATCACAGCCAATCATGATCCATGGAAAACAAACAAACTAAAAAACGAGTTTCAATCATTCTGCAATTTAAATTTTGAACATTGTAAAACATTGTAAAAGCTAACCTAACACATGAAAATAGTATGTGTAAGAATTGTCTTTTCCTCTTTTAATAAAAGCTGTATAGATTGAAAATTGGTTACTGGTCCAATGATAATCTGACATATTAAGATGACATCAAACTGCATCAAATATAGTGGAGAAAATATTATCAAAATACATAATGATAGGTAAATCCCAGAGTTTAAATTATACAGATTTCGTCATCCTACAATAACAATATTAATGAATATTTAGTCATCATATTGTTTCCACATGTCAAAACACTGTATGTGTTTTAACTAATTTAAACTAATTTAAAAATTGAAGTGAGTTTTTTTCCCATGGATAATATTAACAGAATACAAAAAGAAACCTATAGACTATTCAGTAATGACAAGTAATTACAAGACAAATTTTTATGTAAACAAAAATAAGAGAAGACAAACAGTAAATTATTTTTGAGAGAAATACATATAGTATAATAAAAACAATAAAAATTGCAGTCATGGGAATTCAAAATGTAAGGTTTTATGTATCTGTCATATATGTGTGTGTGTTTGTTTAACGTCTATGTAGGTACAGATAAATATTTGATGTTCATCCTGTATTTTATAAGATATTCTTTTCCATACTGTTTACATTGAACAAAATTCTACTTTTAATAGCACCACCTGAGTAGATCTGCAGGCTTTGGCCTCTTATTTCCTTTGTTGTGAGCTACAGTTAATGAAACCAAGATTTTTGCTCTTAGAATATCTATTTATACCTGCTGTTTGTATGTAAAATGCTTTCATGTTCCCTGTCCTCCCACTCACCCAGCTCTTCTGAAAAGCACGCATGTTTATCTCTCTTAACATTGCTTACAGATCTCATTTCTCAGTCCTTTGATTATTTTAGATGGCCTTCTCTGAATTCTAGTTTCATGGTGCCAATAGAAGAGAATTGCCTTAATACAGTTCTCCTCAGAAGTTGCTAGCTCTGCTGCTGTCTTGCCTGTGGCATTCCTGGCAGTGCTTACCACTGTACATTCTTGGAAAAGGAATCAAGGGACATATTCCCAATCAACATATACCAAAAGCATTATAAGAAAATACCACCAATACAGGATGATGCTGATATGCAAAACCCACACCAATCAGAGCAGCTGCTCTTTCAGAACAAAGATCTGAGCTCATGATTGCTTTATCTTAATAGAAAAGGACCTATAAAATTGTGTGAGGCAGGAAGAGGCTCAGAGAGACAGCTACATGCACTAAAATTACCAGGATTTTCCTCTACAGTGACCACAATGCATTTATTATTGTCATTATTATTAACAAATCCTTGAACTGAGGTGAACGTGCTGCTGTGAAGATGTCCCTCATAAGAGATAGTCAGAACAAGCTTAACAATAAAGAATAGTCCATCATGCTCCCCCTGTCTTAAATTCTCTCCTTTTACTATTTATGTCATTAAAATTCATCTTAGTCTTCAAATTGGGCATCAATTTGCCAGCAATAACAGAAATTACTCTGGATAGCTAGACAAAAAACTTTGTGCACTAGAACATGGTGGGAAATCTACCTGAGATCTTCTTGATCAAATGTCAGCTGAGAAGAACTGGACTTCAGTTACCACAGTCAGGTTTTCGTCTGTTGTATCAGCTTTTCTGGAGAATTTTGCTAGCCTTTACCTTGAGCCACATCTTATCGACAGGCTCCAGGACTGCTCTTCCTCCATAGGAACAGCCTTCCTCCTGCCATATTAGCATTATCTGTCAGCTAACATTTAAATATGACTAAACGTAAATAGTCACCAAGTTCCTGAGAAAATGTTTAGCATTAAAAATTTATCATGTGTATTATGAAAATCATTTTGGATAAGAAATATTTTACTTCAAAGAACATTATAATGCAGGTGCAGCTCTTCTGTAATTTTATTTCAACATCAACAAAAATCTAACATGACTATTCCTCACCTAGGCTTCTGGGGGGAACATATGATGTAATAAAGTCACTTATAATTATTTGTAATGGAGCAGTCCTGTTTTGACACATGCCATTGTCTATGGTCTTTTTTAATTCAATAGAGTAATGGATATATTAAGGGTAATGCTATATATTATTTCTCTGTGATCAAACAATTCCGTATTGCTTTGTGCTGAATTAAACCAAAGACTAAATAATCTTTCGTACTAAAAGCTAAAAGAGAGCACTCTGGATTCTAGTTGCAGTTCTTCTCTCAGTTATAAGTTTTGCATTAAAAAGCTATTGAACTAAAAACAAAATAAATAAAAATTATTATTCGGTAATAAGTATGGTTTTGCATGCCATAAGTTCAGACAGCTAAAAGACCTTCTTTGTTAAGTGCACCCTAACTAAGAGTATTTGAATGAAAACAACTCTGTGTTTTATGCTGACTTCACTGCTGCTGATGCAGCCCCCTGGGTCAGTTGAGCCAGCAGTCTGGCTAGTGTCATAAGTGAATTTTAGACAAGAGGTAGACATGACTTTACCCAGGGTGCAGATAAAAACAGTTCCACTTTGAGCGGGGGGGTCTTCCAGATGACCTCCAGATCCCATCTCACACTCATTTCTATGATTCTGTAAGAACAACTGCAGTCACTTTTAAGAATTTTCAGGTTACAGAAGGTGGAACCTAGCTAACCTACTTTATTTAGTTGACTCAAGACTTCATGTGGATTTTGGACTGAAATTTAGGACTTTCCAGTCTGTATTCCAGAGTGGAAGGAAACAATTTCTTGCTTATTTTTCAAAAGAAAACTACTCATGTAGTCTTCCTTTGGGACTTCATGGATTCTTTTAAGAGTATCCTTATAGCTTTTTAGATGTTTTACAGTGATTATTATTTTGCCAGTCTAATTTTTTTTGCAATTTTTTTCCAACAAGAAAATAGAATAGAATAGGATAGGATAGGATAGGATAGGATAGGATAGGATAGGATAGGATAGGATAGGATAGAAAATTTCAGCTGGAAGGCACCTACAACGATCATCTAGTTCAACTGCCTGCCTGACCAATTCAGGGCTGACCAAAAGTTAAAGCATGTTATTAAGGGCATTGTCCAAATGCCTGCTAAACACTGACAGGTTTGGGGCATCAACCACCTCTCTAGCAAGTCTATTCCAGTGTTTGACCACCCTCTCGATAAAGAAATACTTCCTAATGTCCAGTCTAAACCTCCCCTGTCACAGCTTTGAACTATTCCTACACGTCCTATCACTGGGTACCAGGGAGAAGAGATCAGCACTTCCCTCTCCCCTTCCCCTCCTCAGGAAGCTGTAGAGAGCAATGAGGTCACCCCTCATCCTCCTTTTCTCCAAACTAGAGAAGGCCGAAGTCCTTTGGCGCTCCTCATAGGACATGCCTTCCAGCCCCTTCACCAGCTTTGTTGCTCTCCTCTGGATGCATTCAAGGACTTTCGCATCCTTCTTAAATTGTGGGGCCCAGAACTGCACACAGTACTAGAGGTGAGGCCGCACCAACACTGTATACAGCGGGATAATCACCTCTTTTGACCAGCAGGTTATACTGTGTTTAATGCACCCCAGGATGTGGTTTGCCCTCTTGTCTGCCAGGGCCCACTGCTGACTCATAATGAGCCTGCTGTCAACCAGCATCTCAGATCCCTTTCTGCAGGGCTGCTCTCCAGCCGCTCTCCCAATTCATACTTGTGCCTGGCATAACTGTCCTAGGTGCAGAATCTGGCATTTGAACATAGAATCATAGAATCCCTTAGGTTGGAAAAGACCCTTAAGATCATTGAGTCCAACCATTAACCTAGCACTGACAAGTCCACCAGTAAACCATATCACTAAACACCACATCTACACACTAAACACCTACATCTTTTAAATACCTCCAGGGATGGTGACTCAACCACTTCCCTAGGCATCCTGTTCCAATGCTTGACAACCCTTTAGGTGAAGAAATTTTTCCTAATATCCAATCTAAACCTCCCCGGCACAACTTGAGGCCATTTCCTCTTGTCCTATCACTTGCTATTTAGGAGAAGAGACCAATACCCACCTTGCTACAACCTCCTTTCAGATAGTTGTAGAAAGCAATAAGGTCTCCCCTCAGCCTTCTAGCTTTTCTCCAGACTAAACAACCCCAGCTCCCTCAACCGCTCCTCATAAGACTTGTGCTCTCACCAAGCCCTCACCACCTTCATTGTTCTTCTTTGGACGTGCTCCAGCACCTCAATGTCTTTCTTGTAGTGAAGGGCCCAAAACTGAACACAGTATTCAAGGTTTAGCCTCATCAGTGCTGAGTATGGAGGTACAATCACTTCCCTAGTCCTTCTGGCCACACAGTTTCCGACACAAGCCAGAATGCTCTTGGGATTCTTGGCCACCTGGGCACACTGCCGGCTCATATTCAGCCAGCTGTCAATCAACACCCCCAGGTCCTTTTCTGCCGGGCATCTTTCCAGCCATTCTTCCTCAAGCCTGTAGCACTGCATGGGGTTGATGCAGATCCCTCTGTAGAGCCTTTCTACCCTTAGACACATCAACACTCCCACCCAATTTGGTGTTGTCTGCAAACTGACTGAGGGTGCACTCGATCCCCTCATCCAGATCATTGATAAAGATATTACACAGAACTGGCCGCAATACTGAGCTCTGGGTCACACGCCTTGTGACTGGCTGCCTACTGGATTTAACTCCATTCACTGCAACTCTTTGGGCCCAACCATCCAGCCAGTTTTTCATCCAGCAAAGAGTACACCTGTCCAAGCCATGAGACTTGTTAACTTTCATACCATTAATCATAGCCTGATGTTCCAATCTATCTAGATCCTTCTGCAAGGCTTCATGTCCCTCAAGAGAGTCAACAGAACCTCCCAGTTTGGTATCATCAGCAAATTTGCTAATTAAACCTTTTTCTCACTTGCATTCATCATTAAAATTTCACTAACTTTTTGTCACAGAAAATCTTTATGGGCTCTTCATTAAATTCTCTGGCTTTTGTTTCTTCTGGACGTTGTTGTTTGGAAACGTATAGTATATTGGTTCAATTTTTCTGTTATTCAAAATCTCTATTCATTGAAAAGTGAAGCCAGGAAATGATAGAAGATCAGATCTCTCAAGCTATAAACAAGAATAAAGAAAGTAGCTCTCTTCAGGGAATGATGTGAAATTGTCAAGGCAATAAGATATATCTCATAACAATTTTAACGGATAGAATTTTCTTGCCTAATGAGAGTTTTCTGTCTTCCCGACTACTGATAAAGCCCGTTCATAGCTGCAATACAGGTTCCCCATTTACACTGATCAACTACTGTTGATGATCAAGATGTCATTATCAAGGGTCAAAGAAAATTCTGATTACTGTCTAAATTTGATATAAACAGTGGTGGAAAGCAAGTCAAAGGTTCTGATGGACTGAGAAAGACCTGAAAAGGCAAATTGAACTGTATGCAAATAATATAATAGTATATTTGAAGACTAGCATTTCTAGTCATCATCAAGTAACCTTCTGTGTGCATAAGTTCCCTGTAGAAATGAAAACTGAATTACATTCTAGCCAGATTTCACCTGTGAATATAATTTTTAAATTAGTATCTCTTTAAGTTGAGGCAATTAGAATAGCTTTTCATCCTATAAACTTAAAAATATCCATTTAAAATGCTGAGATGATATGCCTCAGAAGGGGTACTGGCAAAACCTATAGACCCAAAAGCTTCAGTGCCACAGAATACAAACAATTATACTTTTGGCATCGGTGGCTGAACCTTAAAACGAATGGTTGGTCCTCCTGTACCAGATAGACTTAGGAAACTGGGGAAATACTAACAGCACATTTGTGCTGCTGTCCCACTATTCCGGTCTAAAAATACTTGCAGTCAGCATCTCCTATGAATATTACAGAAAATACGTTTAATGAGTGTAGTAGCAAAGGCTTAAGGATAAGTTTTTTAATATATCCTCTTCAATGGGAAAAATGGATTTTGCTATATCTGAGTTTTTAATCTTAAAATGGTGCACTTGTCATCATTGTTAAAAAAAATTACTTAAGAAGATCAAGATATTTTTACTAATGTCCTTCAAAATATGAAACTCTAAAATTCAACTCAGCTGAACACCGATATGTGCTTAGCAGCTTATAACAATAAAGACAGAAAAAGAGATACATAAAGCCAACTCAGATTTTCCAAGGATGGCTTTTCAGTTTGCATTTTCACCCTCAAGTCCTACAGTAAAGCTACATTCCCCTTAAGAATGTTGATTCAGCTTCAGTATGGCCAGGATTTTCTCCTATATTCTGTTACCTTCAGATATATTTACTATGTTGGCCTTATTTCAGCAAAGCACTCATGCGTATATGTAAATTCATTCCTTCCCAAAATACATGTAACTTCGTGCTTAACTTTAAACACACCCTTATTCTGCATTTCCTTCAATGAAATGTAAACACTTGCTGAGGTACTTTTGTGGAATGAAGATCAGGTTAAGGTACTGCTGGCCGTAATGAGAGATTAAAATCAGACTCTTAACTAGGTTTTAAGAAATGAAAGGCAACATTGTTTCCGAAAGGAATGACAGACTCCAAGACCAAATTTGCCCTGGACATTGTAATACCAATACTTCGCTTTTTATACCCAAAGGAAGAAAACTCAGACTGCTAAGTAAATACTAATAAATTAAGACTAAATTAAGGTTATGGAGCTAGCATTAAGAAATTCCATTCTGCACTGCAAGAGCTGTAACTCTGGATAAAATTTGGTCTTTTCTACTTGTGCGGCTCCCGATTCCGCCAGTATCCTAAATATTCAGGATCTTGATTTATTCTTTTATTAATATTCGTTATGAATGTTTCCACTCACATTTTCATCCTACGTTGCTATTAGAATCAACACAGAGACTGGATAAATTTTTCAATAGAGTTGCATACACGTGGTACACAAATGCCCACATTTTTCATCACTGTTCCTACTCATACTTCAAAATGCAGACTTGCTTACCTCCAGGGATTGCCAGAGAGCTTCGGTTCTTGTGAATGCGTGATTTTCACAGTGGATATCCTGAAAAAATTGCAGTTCATAGAAACCACAGGGCTGCCATGATTCCTCGAAGAGGTGCTGCAGAACCACATTCCTTTGAGTGAAAAGTGACTCCCAGTGAGACAAATACAGCCTCAGAATAACAAAACCAACACTGTAGTAAAAAAAAAAAAACAACCAAAACAAAACAAACAAAAAACAAAACCAAAAGCACTACAGCAGAGCCTTCTAAAAGTTATGTTAGATACTGATTTTCATATTACTTGGGAGAAAAGAAATAAAATTTATTCTGCACAACACTGCTGTTTATAACTTTTTAATAAGTAAATGAGTGGTTAACGAGAAACGTGGATGGCATTGCTGCCCGTCTGCTCTCTGCTCCACTGGCCTTTGCTAACCAGAGTGGAACCAAGTGCTCAGATGAAAAGGTAGAATGAAAAGGTCTACAAAGGGAGTGGGAACCAAACATAGTGAAAGGGAATTTCTGTTCCAAATTAAATTCCATAGCTGGAGAAAAAGATTTTAAAATATTTTTCAATATATGGAAGTTTCCTTTAAGGCCTAGGATTCATTGGGCTGACAGTACCGGAGAAATAGCCTTGAGATAGCATGCTGAAATTTTTCTGTAGTATTCGGTGTCTGGAACAACTTTCTAAACATTGAAAAGGTTTCACTTCAGCATCTAGGAGCAGCATCCTTTCTTTCCCTAGAACAACTACACCACAACTTGAACTGGTCAGTAATAAAGCTAGTTGGGCTTCCTGGCATAAGACTATTTTTGACCTCTTTCCTTCAAAGAAGTTCTTGCTCTTGCTTCTTGCTATGTTACATTAAGAAATAGATCTTGCCATTTCATAATTTATGTTAAAAGGCTTCATCTGATTTTGCGCGCTAAAAAGTAATGCATCCTTTTTTATCTAGCAATTGTACATCTATGATTTCAAATCATGTAGCTGAGAGAGTCACACAGTCTGTGCGATAGTCACACATCCCTGGACACACAGTTGCAGTTATTTTCTGCATAGAAGTCTTCAAAATGGGATGTGCTTTTATCTTTAACTTCTGTTTTAGAAAAAACAGTTGAAAAAAACACCAACAACCTTCTCTTGAGCAGTGCAAAGCCATTTGTACCCTTAATTTCTGTGATTTCATTTCTTTAGCATGAATTTTTCAGACGAGTTTAATAAATTAAAAGATAAACTGTTATCACTGAGATTACTAGACATCAGAAAAAGAATGCGAGTCCTGTTCTAATCCCAGAGGAAAACCTTGTTTAAGTGATGAAACCCTTGCAGTGGAAATCTTGGAAATCTCAGTGGGTGGAATCTCTCATTGTCAGAACTTTCAATAAAAGAGCAGCTGCAGATACTGAAAGCATTAAATAAAAATTACCAACAAGCTGTCTTACCTGTGTGCACTCGACAGAAAGGAAGGGCAAACATGAGCAGGTAGTGCTTGTACATCAGTCAAAACTCTGACAGCTACCGTGTAACATCTGACAACACTGACATGTGCTGTACTCCCTAAGATATTCCTCTAACTGAACCATAAAAAGACAAATAAATTAGTAATAGTACCTTGCCTGTCAATGTCCTTTCTTGCAGACTTCTCACACTGTTCATTAGCATTGTTTGAAGTGATTCATCAACACATTTACTTTCTGAGGAAGAAAAAAAAAGCATACTGAATTATTTTATTACTTTTAAAAAATCCAGCAAAATAAGGGGCACCTGATTCCTCATGATCACTTATTCATTTCTAGGAAAAGGACAGACAAAAATCAGCATAATGCTTCCCTACTAGTCAAACATTACAGATTGGATTTTGTCTCCAGTCTGCTGTGTTGCAAACGAATCTTTCTTAACCAAACCAATATTCCTGTATAAGGAAGAAATCAGATGGTCAGCCACTACCTGTCTGATTTTGTCCATATGCCTGCTGCACATTACACCAAAATAACATTTTTTCTTAGTCTATCTTTTAGCAGCTTGAGGCATAATTGTTGTGGAAAAGAAGGTACCTTAGCCCTGAGTGCACTAATGAGCATTAATGGTCCTGATAAGCCTCACTCCGAGCCTCCACCCACAGCCCTGCCCATGGGCTCCATCTGACCTCAGAGAAAAAAAAATCTGTGCAAGTAAGAGAAATATTTGTACAAGTCTTTAAACTTGAATTGACATTTAATTTTGATGGGAAATATAACTGAATAACACGTGTTGCATTCAAGTTAAACTTTGTCTTTAGAAAAAGAATTAATAATAAGAAAAAGGGCCCTGAATGGGTTGGTGTTTTCTCAGCGTGTCTGTAAACAGGCAGATGCAGCCTTTAATACAGACTATCGTACTAAAAATATGGTTTATTGGTTAAAAAGCTATGTATGGAAATTAGGTGGTCCAGGCTTGACTTTCAGCATATAATACAGGGTTTGTGTCTTGGAATTGCCATAAAGCATATTATATACGCACGGTTTACAGACATCCTGTTCTTACCTATGTTTTATATCTGTATATTATGCAATGGCTCCAAGCCAACAGAAAAAAACTCAAAAACCAGGGTGAATCTGAGCCATTGTCAAAGACATTGTGTCCACATGTCCTTGTTCTACTCAGAGAGCATCAAACAAAGGCAATTTTTTCCCTCTTTTTTTTATAACAATCCGAGTTCTCCAAAATATATTTGAATGGTATTTCAATTCTTTTGCTTCTATCATATGTGTGGTCTTTGTTACATACCATCCAGCTTAATAACAATCCAGGACACATAACCAGCTTTCTGCTTTCAGTTTTTCTGCTGATCTCTGGACTACATTATCATAATTGGACAAACCAAATAATCCTGACCTTCCTGGCTTATACAGAAGAGAAAATACTCAATTTTATGGTATCTTCTATTTTTCTTCTGTTTTTTTATGACTTACAGTATCAACCTAAGGAATAGAAAATGTGATCACTGAGATTTGCATGTGACATAGATACCTCACCACCATTGTAGAATTCTGCAGCATTGTGCTCCATCCATCACTTAACTAGTGTGTCCGGGAAACCCAACCTTTCTCATCATTGAGAAACATAATTCTGTATGGCATAATAAGGTGAAAAATTGTTTAGTCTTTCCACTGCATTGTGGAATCCAGCCCCTATCATTCTGTGATTCTCTGAATGCTGCTTATATATTTAAGGTGGTGTGCCACTATTTAGTAAGACGTAATGTAAGCAAGTTTATTCAATCATTGCCTGACTTTCTGAAGTTTTTGTGTTTCTTGTCTAGGACAAGACTGTATATATTATCTTTACAGCATCTGCATGGAGTCACACTAAAGCCACTGAAGTAATGGAATATTATACTAATCAGTGAAAGCAGGAATGTCACAGTCAGAAAATATCGCTACTTGTTTATAGTCTCAAAGAAATCGTATGTGCACACTACTGTGATTTACATGCCTTCTGTTTCACAGTCATGTATAGCTAACAATTCTACAGCCACAGCACAAAAACTGCATAACTTGTTCTTATCCATACTTGGTTGCTTATGGCTGTTCTAGCTTTAGCTTCCCTCTAGTAAGTAACTTTCTTTTCAGTGTAAAGCAGGATGCAGCGCACGCTTATGTTTTTCCTTGATTTAAATTCAGTGAGAGCATTCATCTCTTCTGTGGAACTAGGAAGTTTTCCTAGGTTTCCTAGTCATGGTCAGCCTGTGTATCTTGTTCTTTCTCAGCTGACTTGTAAATGTTGCTCTCAGACTGTTACAATACGAGGTTTTAAAAATTTCTCATAATTAAAAATTGGTTAGCACAATAATCAAAATGAACTGGAAGAACAAGTGAAACACATTCACTTAGCCATCATAAAGCCATTTTGTGAACTTCTAAAACTTTGTTTTCAGATTACTCTGGACTGCTTGTATTAGCGAGCCCTAATCTTTCACTGCCTTGTCTTACCCATATGATTTCTGAAGATAATATCTTAGCATCTGAAAATCCCTCCAGGCTTACCTCGCTTAACTCTCCTAAATTTATGATGAATCTCCCACTGAGTAGCTATCTGCTTCCAGCAGCTTCTCAGTCTCAGTCTTATTTTTTAGGGAACTTATTTTCTTTTCAGCTATTATAGGATCTTATATTCTCATTAACTCTCAATTATTTTGGGCTGTGTTCTAATATATTACTTTCTTCATGTTAGTTAATGCAGGAGAAATTCTTTATTGTGAATATAGATAAAACCTTAATAATGACTCACTTATTCTTTATGCATTTTATAAAGTTTTGTACATCTTAGGACTTACAGAAAAGTAAAGCTCCTGGTTTGTCACATAAGTGTAGAAAAAAAAATCATAAGTATCATTCTGATTTTCTGGATGTTTTAGGCCATTGGCATTTATAAATTGGAAAGTTTTGAAAGCCATTTAGCTATTAATACTAATAAGTATTGACATGCGAAAATGGCTTCTCATTTCAAAGAAGTGGTATTGAGGGATTTCACATGCCAACCTTACAATCAGCACTTACAATTTATTCTTTTTGTTTTTACACAGTTCTAAATAAGGAATTTATGCAAACCAAAATAAACACAAAAAATCCCAAACATGTATGCACACGTGTAAGAAATACATTCAAGCCTACCTACTAGGCATTAAACACAACTATTTCATAGTTGAAAGCGGAAGTTAAAGAGAACAGACGTACTGTTGTGGTGACATGGCTAAACAAGGCCTACACCCTTGTTCTTCACTTGTCGTTGGGGTTAGAAAGCATACTTTATGTTACAGTCCTATCAAAAGGATATATTGTAATATGTTCTTGTTGAAAGAGACTCATTGTAAGCCGTGCAAAAAGTGTAAACCTTTTCATCATCATATGCTCATCTCAGAATGTTTTATAACCTAGACCCTGCACAAAACAACAAATATATGGCCTTTTTAAAGTGTTTGATTTAAAAGGTTGCTTCTCCTTGGAGCAAGCTTCAATATTGTGATATTTCATGTTTTTGAAAATGTTGAAATTATTTTACTTAAAAATTAAGGCAATCATGACAATATTTTGTGAGTGGACACATGGTGTGCATGGTGCAATATGGCAACCTATGTTTCGTTGGTTAGAGAGAATGGGCTTCATATATCTTACTTGAACCCACATCATGGGATTTTGCATGCCACGAAAACAAAGCAAAAGACACCTTCAAGTCAGTCAGTCATCCCTATTACTTAGATAGAGGGTAAGGTGCAGCAGGACTCAAAGAGAAAAAAGAAGTACTCATCGAAGATGAAATATAAGTTCTGTTTCTTTGCCAGACAGATAATGCAGCTGTAAAAATTCTTGGCCAGCTAGAAGCCGTAAAGAATATAATGCGTAATAATATGTCAGTAATATTTACTTTAGAAAGTGACTTTATGATTGGGTATTAAGTACAAGTGGTGTTCTCTTCAACTCCTGAATTTGATGACAATGCCAGAGAATAACTAAATCCAAAGGATAATAAATTAAACATTGCACTCGTTATGAAGAAAGAGTAATTTTTAATGCCAATAGCAAACAAAAAAGATTTGAGAGAGGAGGAAAAATGAAAAACAGAAAGATTGGAAACATCAATTGTTTTTACCTAATGTGAGATTTTGCTTCCCGTTTTTATAAAGATCACGGTCAGGAAATTGCTTGAAAATTAATTCCAACAGCTGGCTCTGTTCATCTCTTCTATGAAGCTCTGTTTTATTTTATGAAGCATTGTTATTTAGCTAATAAAACTTAGCATTAGATATTAGTTACTTGTGAAGTACGTTTCATGGCTCTGAGGTTTCTTTGGGTGGTAATGGAGGCTACCCACTGTATCATGAAAGTTGTGTAAATTTAAGTAAAATACAGATATTTCACAGGGCCAGTTCCATGCTGGTGGAGCTCCTTGTGCTTCATACCTCTTATAAAGAACTTGTGGATTCACACCAGAAAGCAAGCTAGGAAAAAGATGGTCATTTATGCTCCCCATTGCAAATTCATCCATGAGATATCTATTGACATCAGTAACCAAGAAGGGGATTTGGTTCTGATAGTATAGCTTTGCCCCCAGAATAAAACCAGACTGTCTCTGATACATTTCTGTTGTAAAAATGTGCATGTTTCGGGAAGAATTTAGAACAATTTTGGAAATAAGGATTCTACTAGTAGACATAAATCCTAATGCAACTGCTTGTGGCCATGCAGACATTTCTATACTTTATTTCTTTGATACTTTCAAAATCAAATGAGGATGAGTTCTCCTTATTGAGGCTTCAATTTCTTTATTATTAAAAGGAATGAAATGTTCAGTAGTCTCTTTAGAATAGATTTAAGGCAGAAGATGGTGGAACTGGTTTTTAGTTTATATGTGTCTTTGTAAGAAAAGCTTACTTATATCTGACTGAAAATCAAGGACCATTCAATCTTGGTCTGAATGTACTCAACCTCTGTCACCTCTTACTGAACATAGGGAAGACAAATCAAATAGACCTCTCTGCTATCATTGAATAATATGAAGGATATGGCCTACTACTTGGGAAAAGAAATAATGACTTTCTTCACCATTGTTTCAACAGTTCAAAAGAGATGTAGCTGTCCACTTGTTCCCCATTCAGTCACTCCCTAGTGCTAGAGCAACACCATGCCATTTCAGTGTGGACCTGTTCAGCTTCCTGTGGGCCACAGTTTAGCCCCCCTCTGAACCTCTGAACCTGCTGTTCATCATGAACAGCCAGACAACAAAACTTTAAGGGAGAAACTAAGAGTTCAAGACTTTCAGTCCTGCAAGCTGGGATTTTTCACATGACTCAGGGTTTCCCCTGAAAGCACGCTTGACATGTTGACGAAGTTCTGGGCTCTGAGGGTTTATCCTAGTATGGGTTGAATAGGTCATTTCCATTTTCTGAATCCTTGCAATTCTAGATAATTTTTAGCAGTAAGAATGTTACTGGACTTCATCCAGAATAGAACACTGTGTGATATTGCAGTTGCCTTAGTAACCACAATTATGAATAATAATTTTTATCACTTTTTAATGGAGATTTCCATACATCCTATGCATTAATTAAGCATCAAACACCTATGTATCTGAGGCTATCACTAGCAAATGAAAAAACTGAAGCAGTGAGACCTAGATTCACCCCTCTTAAATGTCAATGCAATCACTTAGGTAAAAACATAGGTATCTGTCACAGGCAGTGGAGAAGTGGGTTGTTGCAGAAGGTGATTCAGTCCTTAACTGGCCTGAACTGCAGTTAGGCACTTTGCAGGATGATATTGGGTACTAAAGATTAGGTCACTTAACTTTCCTTTAATTCTCAAAGCACTACAGTAGATATGCTGCTAATCTAATTAGCCAATATAATATAATTGCCTTCCTTTTTCATCCACAGATCATTCACAGGGAGGAAAAAGATGCAGATATGGGTGGGACAGTCCTATCAAAGCTCAGACTTCCACTGTGAAGTCAAGATGTTATTTTAATGGTTGGCTCCCCAGCCACAAATTTGTAGAATCTAAAATGACAATACATCTGGTAAGGAAAAGTAAATCCCTCTTTACATCTAAAACTAATACCTAAGCATCAAAAATAATTTTTAAAAGGCCTTTTTAATTATTCTCCATAGTAACCTTTTCTTTTAGGATCACCATATGTACCCCATTACCCAGTGATCTCACTTTAAATTTGGATGACACATTAGGGCCTTATTGTTCTGGATTGCAAAGGGATGTATTAAAATGCCACGTATTCAGCTATTTATGTTTCCTTGGCAATTAACAAAAAGCAACACACCATGCCATTAACAGTGATTAGTACTAAGGTCACCTTTTCATTTTAAGAAACTGAATAAAAGCATCAGAAAGCTAATAAAATGCAGCACAGAAGTGTCACTGGATAGAAGTTTGTGGAGAGAAAGCTGCAGAAATTCAGACTTGTTTGCTGCTGACAGCATAACATGAATTAAATGATCAGTACTAAGGCAATACCAGAAATACTGTCTTCTGTTTGTCATTAGGTTCCTTCATCTTCCACTTAACTTGCAATTATAGGCTTTAATATCTGACATTAGCTAGGATTTTGGTCAATCTATATAACACCAATACTTGAAGATAAGGTCCCCGGGTTAATCAGCTGGAAATCATTCCTGGAAGTTCCAGCTAATCAAATTTGTACATGCAATCTGGTGAGTATATTGCCACAGTAAGTTTTAGAACAGATGTCTCATGCTATAGAAGGCTCTTTATAGTAGAATTTAAATCCCCCTTGTTCAGTAATGACATAGGTTATTAAAACACACTTTTTTGGGTGACCTAATTAAAGCATTCTATCAAAAACAATCAAAGCAGCCACCCTGCCACTGATGAGGTTTTCCAACCTCTAAATGCAACCCTGATGAAAGCACAGCATGAAGAATGGATAAAATTATGATATCTGCTGAGAAATTAGCCTTGAGCACTTGTTAATAAAGGCAAATAGGATTTCACACACCAACATGTAAACTTCCTAAGTGTGGATTCTCTTTTATTGCCTTTTGCAGCAGGTAGACTGTTATAATTATCACCCTGGTATTATTGTTAAATTCATTGTTAAGACTTTTTAGTGATAGGAAGCCTAGGAGTTAGACTGTGGTCTCTTACCAGCCTAGCTCTCTGCCTCCTGAGTAAGTTACGATTCCCTGCAGCCTGTCAGATTTTTCTTAAACACAGTCTTAGTCTTTCTGTCACTAAAGAGTGAAGTTTCTGGGTTCTGAATGCTGCTACTCAATGGAAGATTCACTATGAATCTGGCAACAGTAGTAAGGTTTACTCTGTCCTTTCAGATTTGGATTTATTGCCCAGTGAAATAAAAAAGGATTCTTTCCACAATGCTTCAATAGAAGAGTTCCTAGTCAATCCCGAAAGGTCAGCCTTAGTTGTCATCCAGGCACTGCCTTTCAGACTATTTTCTGAAGGTGTCTTTTCTTTAGTTGATCATTGTTGCTAGCAAGCCTGAGGGGAACTGTGGTACTCACTTTACCTTTTGAATAACATCTTCCAAACAAAAAACCACACAGTTCACAAAAATATGTGAAAACTTATTTGAAAATGAATTTATGTTAAAGTCCTGACATTTTGAAATATTCTCTTTTTCTAACACCAACTGGAGAATTGTCAGATTTTATTTATTTTTCTTTCCCATACTGTACCTCTTCACTATGACCTTTCTTTGTGGAAAAAAATGAAAAAAAGAAAAATGAAAAAATACTTTGACCATAAACAAAAGAAGCAAAATTGCAAAACTCCAGGTCATGTAATGTATCTTACTTGATACAATTATTTATGGGATTTAGCTCTGATTGTAGCTGTCACTGAATAGCTTTTTGATCTGTCTGTCTGTCTTTCCCAACCCCACTCCCAAATTAGATAGGGAAAATGAGTATTTCAGTGGGGAAAAAAGCTTTCTCAGGTCCTACTACTAAATACTTTTTAACCTTTTAATGATACTTAATACTTGCACTATACCAGGTAAATCTCAGTTGAGAATGCATTGTAGGTCTGAAATTTATCCACTCCATCTGAAAGATGTTAGGAAACTGAGAAGCAAAAAATAAATTAGTGAAGGAAAAAACCCATTTTTCTTTTCTCAGATAACCTACTCTGTTCTTAGTCACATCAAAGATCTTAGAATAATTTTACAGTACTTCCTTCTTTCCTTCTGTGATCCTGAGGCTAAATGGTACAACCGAGCTTGCATTTACATGGCAGAACTGTGGTGTAAATTTACCCTCCAAAAGGGAGTGATCCCATCTAAAAGCTTACTGGGGATGGACAGTTGTGCACACTATTCTCCAAATCATGAGCTGCCATTGTCTGGGAGAACACTACCTGGCACGGAAAAGTAACAGACCAATATGTGTGCTAATACTTAAAGACCAGGGACAAACGAACGACAATACTTAGGCCTATTCCTTCATTGTGCTTTATCTGCTAGTACAGACATAGCCACTAAGGCTATTTGAACAATGTAAAGTGGCTCACTGTAAATATCTGAATAAGATATCCAGTTAAATCTTCAGTGTTACAAGGATTCATTCCCTCCGTAGAGTAAATGGCTTCTGGATAGCATATATGCTTCACAGCAATAGAAGAACAAGCATGTCTGTCAGGCCAAGCCCACTGTGATCCCTCCCCTCTAGTATTCTGAGCTAATTTTCACTGTTCTCTTTTTTTCTTTTTTTTTTTTTTACTGACCCATATGAGCTTAGTATTTTCAGTTTGGCACAGCTCTCATCTTAGCGTGTTATTCTCTTAATATGATAGGAATCAGATCTATTTAGAGCCTTGAAAAGTACACCAACAATGAACCTCTGTAACTGAAATGCTGATCAAATTCTAAAGCATCTCATTTTTAATAAAGAGAAAAGTAATTCATTTAATCTGAAAATTACATCAGAACAGGAACCAACAAAAATTAGATTTTGGTTTTGATATAGGTGATCATTTTTACAGAGTTTATTCATCTACTGAGCCAAAAAAAGGTGAACTAATTTGCACACAAAGAGAAACAAAACTGATGTGGCTGCACCTGTATCTTACATACAGATCATGCACGAGATGCATATTTGTAAGATACTGTTGTCTTATTTAACTCTTATTTAACTCTATACACGTTCTGTATAGATGTTTCTTAAACTGCCACATCAATTGCAAGCTAGCTAACATCTCATTGAGAATTTTGTAAAACAGATCCAGGTTAAAAATATTTATTCTGCATATATTCATTCATTCTACAAGCTGACTTCTCTTCTGACATAGCTTTTTAATAGCTCCTTGTAAAACAGCTATGTAATGCTCAGGAGCCATTCAAAATGCCCACTGGCAAGAATCTTTCTAACGTCACATTTACTTTAGACTTGAAAATTGGTTTGAGGGCATCTTTGTTTGTTTGGGGTTTTTCTTGCTTTGTTTTACAGAGGCAATATTACTAGTTTGTACTATAAATTAATAGAGCAGACCTTCAGAACCGAGACAGCGTTCCTATTCTGGACTAATGGGAAAAATACCAGCTGGAAAAAAACCTATGAACATTCTGCCCACTCTGTGCAAACTGAGTCCCTTTATACCTCTGGTTAGTTCATAACACATTTAAAAAACCAGAAAGTTGGTTTTGAAGGGAATTGTATTTGCATGCACTAACACAGACACTTTGCAAACTCATTTTAGACCTACACACCTACCTACAGTGTGCTGTATGACACAACAAATTGATAAACAAGGTTGCCACATCCTTATGCATGCTATCTACTTAGTGTTTTCTGAAAATAATGCAGTTTAATATGAGCAAAGCACTCCGGCAATAATGCATAATGGACGCTATGTCTGACATCACTGATTGTATCTGACACACGCACCCAAGAGCGAACAAGACAAGTAGCATGTAGTTCATTTGCAAAGCCCTCAGTAGGAGGTGATCGTCTCCTCTGATGTCTTCCCTTATGTTTTCTGGAAAATTAATTGGATGTCCCCATGTCCTAAGTGACACAGAAAAAATGCACTAAGAGAAAAATATTGCTGTACAGATATCCAAAAAAATGAAGTATGTGATGGTTATATCCATGTGCAACAGTAAGAAAAAAATTTCTTTTTAAAAACTTTCAGTAAAATTTTAACCTATTGACTTTTTGGTCACTACTTTACTGCTGCCCTTTATCCCAGGCATTATTTGTCCATTATAGAGTATAAGCTAATTTGTTATGTATTTGTTTATCACTCTCAAAACTAACTTCCCTAAATAGTTATTTTGAAGGATGATACATTTTTTAGCATAATATTTGACAAAGTTGAATTCTACGATTTTAAGAGAAGAAAAAGTATGAAGTTAAAACTTCAGACTCATTTTCTTCACCTACTTTCAGTGAGCAACCTTTGGGCATTTATGGACTGAAATGTGAAGTAGAAGAAGCAACATCTCAAAATTTGTCCTCTGGAAACTCTGACCATACTATAGTCTCATCAAAAATCTTTGTAAACATCATAAACTTGATTCTTCCTGGGCATGACCTTTTTTCAGTTTTTAAATTTAACTTTTTGAAAACTAGTCAGTGTGAAGAGAAAATGAATACTAACACCAGTGTCCAGATCTTATGTAGCTTAAAGGACATAGTATAGGCTCTAAATATAAGTTCTTGAGTCCTGACAACCCTTAAAATTGAATACTAAGCATCAGACTTAGTAGTCCTTCAGGGCTGATGCATTTCCTTACCTGCAGGCTACCCAAGTAACATAGCTGCAAACACTCTTAAGGTGGAAACATCAGGTGAATGTTAGTAATATCCAGTGCATGTCCTTTAACCTTGTTCAAACAATTTTTATCATGTCTGATAAAACCTGTCTCACTCACATGTAATCCGTATAATCCTTGACAACACTGGATATAGATTACCAAATATAATTTGGATTATTTGTAGAATCATTGAATGGTGAGAATCATTGAAGATCCTCTTGTTCCAACCACCTGCCATTGGCAGGGACACCTCCCACTAGACCAGGCTGCTCAAAGCCCCATCCGGCCTGGTCTTGAACACTTCCAGGGATGGGGCATCCACAACTTCTCTAGGCAACCTGTTCCAGTGTCTCACCACCCTCACAGTGAAATTTTTCTTCCTGATATCTAATCTAAATCTACCCTCTTTCAGTTTAAAACCATTACCCCATGTCCTATCGCTACACTCCCTGACAAACAGTCCCTGCCCATCCTTCCTGTAGGCCCCTTTCAGTTACTAGAAGGCTGCAATAAGGTCTCCCCAGAGTCTTCTCTTCTCCAGGCTGAACAACCCCAACTGTCTCAGCCTGTCCTCATAGCAGAGTTGCTCCAGCCCTCTGATCATCTTTGTGGCCCTCAGCTAGACCCATTCCAACAGGTCCATGTCGTTCTTGTGGTGGGGACTCCAGAGCTGGACGCGTTACTCCGGGTGGGGTCTCACCAGAACGGAGCAGAGGAGCAGAATCACCTCCCTTGACCTGCTGGCCACACTTCTCCTTATGCAACCCAGGATGTGGTTGGCTTTCTGGGCTGCAAGTGTGCATTGCCTGTTCATCTTGAGCTTCTCATCCACCATCACCCGCAAGTCCTTCTCCTCAGGGCTGCTCTCAATCCACTCTCCATCCAGCCTGTATTTGTGCTTGGGATTGCCTCAACCCACATGCAGGACCTTGCCTTGGCCTTGTTGAACTTCATGAGGTTTGCACGGGCCCGCCTCTTAAGCCTGTCAAGGTCCATCTGGATGGCATCCCTTCCCTCCAGGGTGTCAACTGCACCACACAGCTTAGTGTTATCGGCAAACTTGCTGAGGGTGCACTCAATCCCACTGTCCACATTGCCGACAAAGATGTTAAACAGCACCAGTCCCAATACTGACCCCTGAGGAACGCCACTTGTCACTGGTCTCCACTTGGGCATCAAGCGGTTGACTGCATCTCTGAGTGTGAACATCCAGCCAATTCCTTATCCACTGAGTGGTCCATCCATCAAATCCATGTCTCTCCAATTTAGAGACAAGGATGTTGTGCAGGACAGTGTCAAATGCTTTGCAGAAGTCCAGGTAGATGATGTCAGTTGCTCTTCCCTTATCCACTAATGCTGTAACAGCATCGTAGAAGGCCACCAAATTTGTCAGATGTGATTTGCCTCTAATAAAGCCATGTTGATGGTCACCAATAACCTCTTTATTTTACATGTGCCTTGGCATGGTTTCCCGGAGGATCTGCTCCATGATCTTGCTGGGCACAGAGGTGAGAGAGACTGGCGTGTAGTTGCCGGGTCTTCCTTTTTTCCCTTTTAAAAATGGGGGTTAAGATTCCACTTTCCCATTCAGTGGTAACTTCACCAGATTGCCATGACT
>VWZL01005101.1:574-56557 GCA_013396915.1 Stercorarius parasiticus
GCCCCATGTGTCCCCATTTGCTCCTGCACATCCCCCCTTGCCCCACATCTCCCCCTTTCTCCTGCACCCCCTCCCTGCCCCACATCTTCTGTTGCTGCAGGACCGCGTGCATCTTCTCTGTCCTTATATTGTCTGATGCTATATATTCCTTATATCATTTATTTTTGTATTGTCCCTCCTTCTATTGTCCATCTTTATGAATGAGGTGGCAGCTGAAAGTGGATGAGGCTGCTCTCCTTCCCCGCGAGAGCCCCTGATGCCTGGCCCAAGCCTCTGAGATGCTCCTGGAGGGTTGCCGTGCTGGTGCCCACACCTGATCTGCTGGTTTCAGCCCCCTTGGTGGGGCTGGACCTGAGGCTGCTCCTCATCAAGGCGATGGGCCATTTGATGCTTGTCCATTTTCTTGTCCGTTGGCTATGGAGTCTGCATCACTTATGAGCAGACACGCTCACTCGGCAAAGTTACAACCTTACAACCCAGCCCTGCAACTCCCCCAGCCCTCCCCATCGACATTCTGATGTCCTCTTGCACGGTGGACCCATGAGACGTCACCCACAGCAGCTGAGGACAGAGGATGCTTGCTGGTCACCAAGGATCAAGCTGATAGCAGAAGATTCGGTTCCCCTTTATCCACTGGACTCCACGTGATGCAAGTGCCACCAGGGAGCTGGGGGACAGAGCGGCACATAAAGTGTCCTCTCCCAGCTGTCTTCATCAGGTCTTCGGTGTATTTCTTCTCCAGCTGGTGATGGTGGATCTGATCTCTGCCTCTGCCAAGCCTACCTCTTCCCGCACCCTTGCCACGCTGGGAGTTGCTTCTCCAAAAGTCCGTTGCTGTCAGCTGGGCACCCTATGGGCGACAGACTATCCACCCATGCCGGGCTTGGGGCTGCAGAGGTCCTCCTTGTCCTAGCAGGGCTGTGTGGTGAGTGCTCTCACATTTTCCCCCACATCCCCCCCATCCTCAGTGCTGGCCACATGCCGTGTTTTGGGACACGTTGTGTCAGAGGGCTGCCGCTCCTCTTTGTTTCTGGGCAGTTTGATTGTGGTAGCTGCAAATTTGGAAGGTGCGCGCTTAGAGCAACACCCATGGTTTCATGGTTAAGGCGCACGTGTAGGTCAACACCCATGGTTTCATGGTTCCTTAAGGTGCGTGCTTAGAGCAATACCCACGGTTCCATGGCTTCATAAGGTGCGCGTGTAGAGCAAGGCCCATGGTTTCACGGGTGCTTCTGCGAGTAGGGTGGACACAGACCTGTCGAGCCCAGCTGCAACAAGCAGCTCTCCTCCAGCTGAGGGCTGCAGAGGGCTTGAAGCTCCCTCAAGTGCCAATATCTTCTAGAAAGTGCAGGCTGCGAAGAGAGGGGGAATTTTTATGCAGTAGAGTCACACAGCACATTAGGAATAAGCAGTGAAAAGGGGGGAAAATGTAGAAACCAAGTGTGTCATTGCCATTTCAGTAGCACTGACGTTGGGCTATGGAGCATGAATGGCCAAAAAAACAAGGAGCAATGGGATTTACCTGCCCTGTGATGGGGAGGGAAATATCACGGTGTTGATGTGCTTGGGTCAGGCTGATCCGAGGAAGCAGGGTGGGTGCTTGCAGAAAATACGGGAGCCCTTTGCTCAGCTCCATTCTTTACCCTGGGGGAAGGCTGCTCATCCAGCAGAGCCAGGTTCCAGCTGTGGGTGCAGAGTCCCTGGCGTCTTGTGCTCTGGCTGCACGCTCTTCCTCAAAGTCCCTCCCACAAAGAGCCTGCAACTCAGTTGCCCATGCTGGTGTTGTACTTAGGGAGTTCATCCCACAGCCTGCACAGAGTCACGCACTTAAAAAGCAATTAGCAAAATGTCTTCATGTATTTTGGCCTTCCTGGTTTTGAGGGACTGTATTCTCAGCTGGAAAAGCCTGGAGTTTGCTCAAGGGCCAGCTTCCATGTGTCTCCCTGAAAATAATTATAATAAAATTATAATTACTCATGTCTTTGTCTTTTTCTTACTTGTTCTTCTCCATTCTTTTTGGCCAACAAGTATCAAGATGCTTTCCCAGCTGCTGCCCGGCTTCTTCTTTTGCGTGATTTCCCAGTAACATCTCCTTCCCTTTGCTCTCCATCGTTGCCAGCGTCAGGTCCTGCCAGTGTCAGGCTGGTGAATGGCCCGGACTCCTGCACAGGACGGCTGGAGGTGTTCTACAATGGCACCTGGGGGACCGTGTGCGATGACCACTGGGACCTCAATGGAGCCCGCGTGGTCTGCCGGCAGCTGGGCTGTGGGATGGCGCTATCGGCCATCGGCGGGGCTCGCTACGGGCGAGGAGCAGACCCCATCTGGCTGGACAATGTACGCTGTGCTGGGACGGAGGCTGCCCTTTCCGAGTGCCAGGCACGGCCCTGGGGAGCCCACAACTGCGGGCATGGGGAAGACGCCAGCGTCGTGTGCTCGGGTGAGGAACACACAGCCACCGTGGCTTGCATCAGCCACTGTGGACAACCAGCAGGGTTAAACAGCAGGCAGGACAATAGTTTTGCCCCTTCCTGTTGACTGGTGGCCAGTTCTTGTTGACGGGTTGCCCCTTGTTAACTGGTGGCCAGTTCTTGTTGATGGGTTGCCCCTTGTTGACTGGTGGCCAGTTCTTGTTGACGGGTTGCTTCTTGCTGTTGACTGGCTGCCCCTTGTTGGCTGGTAGCCATTTCTTGTTGATGCGTTGCCTCTTGCTGTTGACTGGGTGTCCTCTGTACAGTGAGTGTAGGCACCCAGTTCACAGATAGACACGTACCTATGGCCACTGGCAGGTAGGAGCCATAATTTTGAGCTGGATCTGGCCCCTACAGGTAGACAGAATTACTCCCTCCCTACCTAACTTTGTGAAGATTTAGCCTCTTCACACCATTACTGTGGGCGATTTCCAGATGCCATTCTCACCTTCCAAAGCTCTCCGTGTGTCCTGGCATTGAGGCTGCAGCTGCCTGGCCATTTCTCAGACCAACCACCTCCTGGTTTCGTGGGGATGAACCCCTTCAGGGGCACAGCCTGTCGGATGCCACCCGGGCTTGCTGGGCAGGAGACCCAGCTCCTATGCGTTGCTGGTGACGGCATGCCCAGCAAAGTCTTTGACTGTTTGTTCCCTGGGGATGTTTACAGGGGCACCCACTCCAGGTGCGACCCATACCAGGCTGGTGAACGGCTCAAGTTTCTGCTCTGGCAGAGTTGAAGTCTTCCATGACGGCAAATGGGGCACCGTGTGTGACGACAGCTGGAGCCTGATGGATGCTGAAGTGGTGTGCAGGGAGGTGGGCTGCGGCCAAGCACGGTCAGCTCTGTTCCAGGCTGCCTTTGGGCAGGGGTCAGGGCCCATCTGGCTGGATGAAGTTACCTGTGCTGGGACGGAGGCCAGCCTTTCTCTGTGCCGGGCCAGGTCCTGGGGAAGCCACAACTGCCACCACGGAGAGGATGCTGGTGTTGAATGCACAGGTAACGCTTGACTCCTGCTCCCTCAGGGCTGGCACCCAATTTTTATTTTTTTTTTTTTTTGAGGGAGAAGTAGAGGAAAGAGAAGACCTTTGAAGTGGTCCTGGATGTAGATGTCTCCATTGCAGCTCTGATGGCTGGATGTGTGCTGGGAAAGGGAAGAGGGAACTTCGGAGGGGACACCCATGCAGATGCCCCCTGCTAGGGAGGGTGATGAGTCTGGGGAGGTGGTGATCACCTGAGGGGAGCCTGCTCTTCTCATTTTGGGTGGGCAACCTCCTCGCCCTCCAGCTGTGAGAATCTGGAATGATTGAAGGACTGGGTAGCTCCAGCCCTGTCACTTCTCCTAGGATATTTGGATGTTTTTGGTGCTTGTCTCTTTTCAGAACCGACTCAGGTCCGGCTGGTGAACAGCTCCAGCCGCTGCTCCGGGCGAGTCGAGGTCCACCACAACCAGCAGTGGGGGACAGTGTGCGATGACAGCTGGGACCTGAGCGACGCCGAGGTGGTCTGCCGTCAGCTGGGCTGTGGGCTGGCCGTGTCAGCCCCTGGCAGGGCTCTGTTTGGGCAAGGACACGGTTCCATCTGGCTGGATGAAGTGAACTGCACAGGGACAGAAGGTGCCATCACTGAATGCAGCTTCAGGCCCTGGGGAGCCCATAACTGCATCCATGGTGAAGATGCGGGTGTTGTGTGCTCAGGTAAGCCCGGTCCAGGTCATGGCTTCAGGGAGAAGTTTTTCTGTAGGTGCGCTTGCATCTAGTTTAGTTTGCTTCCCTCTCTGCACATGTTCTTTCCCTTTGGGCATAATGCCATTGCAAGCAACAGTCAAAAATGCTTGGAAGGTGAGGTTAAGTAGCTCTGCTTCTGTAGGCATCATATCAATGGACTATCTGGATGCAATCCTGCCCGTTTGTGGTAATCCTCTATCTGAGACCTGACATTTTAAGTCAGTTCTCAAGTGGCTTGCCAGGTCCATCATGCACACCTGCTCTGGATCTTGAGGTGCATGCAGTCAGAGGAGGCATTTGGCCATCAGTGCTTTCCATGCATGGCTACAGGCTTCTCCATCTCTATGTCCCAAGCTTCTGGATCTTGAGGTGCGTGCAGTCAGAGGAGGCATTTGGCCATCAGTGCTTTCCATGCATGGCTACAGGCTTCTCCATCTCTATGTCCCAAGCTTCTGGATCTCTAGAGGTGGTCCAAGATGGAAAGACAACTTCCCTATCCCTACAGCTTGCAATGGGATGCCAGCTCTGTCTTACCAGGAGAGAAAACCTGGGTGACTTCATGGAATATTTCCAAGGAGCTGCAGTAGAACAGAGAAAACAGAGAAGCAGCATGGAAAGACTCTCCTCCTTGACAGAGCCAAGCCTTCATTTGGCTAGAGTAAATGCATGCAGGTTTTTAAAGTCTTTCCTCATTAGATGTGTTCTCCAAGGCAGATGTAGTCACCCTAGCAGATGTCTGAAGTACACTCATAGTTTGGACATGGGTGTCCAAGAGTCTTCTTGGCATTGCCCAAGGGAAGCACTCTCTGTGAGGCATCCCACAGTGTTTTTACCTTCTCCTAAGACAACCGGGTCTTTCTGTTGCTTCCAACTGAAGATGCTGATGTGGATGGGGGAAGCATGACTGTACACTCATACCTTGTATGGTTGCACGTTGTCGCCAACACTAGCACGACATCTACTTCAGAGGACTGAGGTGCACCATGCCTCCATTTATTCATTTGTCTCATTCTCCCTTTAGAACCCACGGAGCTACGGCTGGTGAATGGCCCGAATCACTGTGCTGGGCGCCTTGAGGTGCTTCACGACCAACAGTGGGGGTCTGTGTGTGACAACGATTGGAACATGGAGGACGCCAAAGTTGTGTGCCGGCAGCTGGGCTGCGGTGCTCCAATCTCTGCTCCAGGCTGGTCTAGGTTTGGCAGGGGCTATGACCCCATCTGGCTGGAGACCGTCAGCTGCCAGGGGACGGAGGCTGCTCTTTCTGAGTGCAGAGCCCAGATGTGGGGCACCCACAGCTGCCACCACGGGGAGGACGCCAGCGTGGTGTGCTCAGGTGACCCCATCACGTTCCTCCTGCATGTCCATAGGAAGAGCTGTGCCACCACCAAGCTATAGCTCCCTTTCCTCCAGACGGCAAGGGAATGATAATTCCCTTCATACTAATGACAATAATAATGGTAATAATGGTAATAAGGATGCAGGGGGGATCCCATCACTGCTTTCTCCCATCTTCCCTGGCTCATTTTCAGCCCAAGTGGACAACCACTGAGCATTTCCATGGTGTGAATGACCATGCCGGGGTCCCACAGGAATCCCTGTTTCATGAGGGTGTCATGTCAGGGAGCTGAGAGTAGAGGGGGCTACACTCCTACATGAGATCCCCTGCCCAGGACCATCTCCACCAGTGCTTCCTGAAGGGTTGTTGGTGTCTTTCTTTGTTCCAGACCCCATGGCGATTCGGTTGGTGGATGGCCCACACCGCTGTGCCGGGAGGGTTGAGGTGCTTCATCAGCAGCAGTGGGGAACGGTGTGTGACGATGGCTGGGACCTGCATGATGCCGAGGTGGTGTGCTGGCAGCTGGGCTGCGGGGCAGCAGTTGCAGCCCTGGGCTCGGCTCACTTTGGCCGGGGACGTGATCCCATCTGGCTGGCTGAGGTGAACTGCACAGGGACTGAGTCCGCCCTCTCTGAATGTGGGTCCAAGCCGAAAGAAGTCAATAGGTGCCACCACGGAGAAGATGCTGGTGTGGTGTGCTCAGGTAGCTGTTGTTCCTCTGCTGATAAGCTCCTGGGTACCAACACTGCAGGAGCTCTGTGACCAGTTTTCCTTGCTTATCTCTGGTGATGGTCTTTCCACATCAGAATCCTCACACCTCCGAGTCAAGACAAAGGGGAATTCATGTGGGGGGACATGTGGGGATTCATTCTCCATCTCATATCCAACACTTGCTTTCTCAATCACTACGTCCACCACCACAAGGCGACACCTCTCTGTCTTTCCATTTCAGACCCTATTGAGGTACGGCTGGTGAACGGCTCAAGTCGCTGCTCTGGGAGAGTTGAGGTGCTGCACAACCAGCGATGGGGAAGTGTGTGTGATGACAGCTGGGACCTGGATGATGCACAAGTGGTGTGCCAGCAGCTGGGCTGCGGGACGGCTGTAGCTGCTCTGCCCAGAGCTCAGTTTGGGATGGGGTACGAGCCCATCTGGCTGGACGATGTGAACTGCACCGGTGCCGAAGCTGCCCTCTCCCAGTGCAGTGCCAGGCCGTGGGGAGAGAGTAACTGTGACCACCGAGAAGATGCCAGCGTGGTGTGCCTGGGTAAGCCACCCCATACCCCATTGTGGTGCAGCTCTGGAAGAAGCAACATTGGCACATGGATAACTCGGTAGAGAAGCACCTCTGCTCTGCTCACGTTAAGCTTCTTGTGTCTGTATAGGAACCAATTTCAGGTTGTCTGAGAGCAGCAACTCCTCTTGGCCATTGTGAGGACTTTCTCCCAGAACAAGTGTCCATGCACAACCACAACCTTGCTCTCCCCTATAGCCCCTTAACTGGTCCCTTGACTCTTCTGCTACAAGGATCCTTTTCTTTTTCACACGTGTACAGTGCTAACATGAGATGCCTTGTCGCCATACCCTAAAGTCCATTGAATCTCCCTTCTACCTTGGGTCGATCTTGTCTGGTTGGACCCCCAGGACACCAGCGTCTAGTGCCACTTGCGATGCGCTGGCCTCCTGCTACAACTCCAGATGGGGGTGGGTCTCTCATTCAGCACTGTGCCCACCCTTCTAGGGTTTCTTGAGTGCCGGAGGGCACCTAAAATGGGATCAGATGCCTGTGTTTGTGCTGGTGATGGTCTCCACATCACCTTGCAGGTGGCCACCGTTTGAGGACACATCTTCCAATGCATGGGCAAGAAATACGTGTGTGTTTGACTTCCACATGTCTTTCATCATTCCAGGACCAGCTCAGCTCCGGCTGGCGAATGGCTCCAGCCACTGCTCCGGGAGGGTTGAGGTGCTTCATAACCAGCTGTGGGGGACGGTGTGTGGCAACGGCTGGGACCTGAGCGATGCCGAGGTGGTCTGCCGTCAGCTGGGCTGCGGGGCAGCCCTGTCAGCTCCAGTCTCAGCTCAGTTTGGGCCAGGGTCCAACCATATCTGGTTGGGTGATGTTGAGTGCACAGGGGCAGAAGCTACCCTCTCCGAATGCAGGTCCAGGATGGGGGAACCCATTAATTGCCACCATGGGGGAGATGCTGGTGTTGTGTGCTCAGGTAATTTTATTTTTTTAGCCTTGAATGGCATCATTCAGGGGAGTGTTGGGTTGTGTGGCTGGAAAGGTGGAGGGTGACTGCCGGTGGCATGGTCCCCTCTGAGCCTGGGTAGCACCAAACCCCACAGAAGAGCTCAGGTTACTCTTCTGCAGAGGTCTGTCTGCCTTGTTTGGTGACTGGTCTTGCTGATGAAACCCCAGGGGGTGGAGCACCTGAGCAACCTGAGAAATGCTGCGCACAAGAATCAGCAAAGCAATGAGAGATGCATGACCAAGGCATCAAGGCGACGGGAAGAAAGAGGCTTTACTTAGGGAACTAGAGGGTGAGATGTAGAGTTTGTTGCAATCCAGAAAACCACCAAAAGCTGCTGGGTTGAGAGCAGGGTAGGAAGAAGGGGCCTATTGTACAAATGGTCAGGAAGAGAAGAGTTTTACGAATTCCACTACTTTTACCCTGTTCCAGCAAGTGTGTCTGAATTTTCTCTATTTCAGCAGTTTTCTTATTCTAGCTGATGTTAATTAAAGCCTAGCTTTAAATATCCAACATCCCTCCAGTGTTTGAGGATGTTCAGTATAATGGCAGGACCAAATACATCTTTCTCAAAGGCCCAGGTTGGCAATGGCATAAAAGGAGCAAAAATGGGTGATGTGCATTAGCCACTATGAGCAGCGCAGGTGTGGAAGGAAACCTCCAAAAAAGGTGTCTGCCTCATCCCGTTTCAGAGCTCACAGTGCTGCGGCTGGTGAACGGCTCAAGCCTCTGTGCTGGGAGAGTTGAAGTGCTCTACAGGCATCAGTGGGGAACCGTGTGCGATGACAGCTGGGATGAAGAGGACGCCGCAGTCGTGTGCCGGCAGCTGGGCTGCGGGACGGTGATCTCGGCCCCTGGCGCGGCTCAGTTTGGGCAAGGGCGCAATGCCATCTGGCTGGACGACGTGAACTGCACGGGGAGGGAGGACACCCTCTTGGAGTGCCTGGCCAGGCCATGGGGGACGCACAACTGCAACCACGGGGAAGACGCTGGTGTGGTGTGCTCAGGTGACGTGGCCACCATCGGTTTGGAAAAGGGTCTGAGCATGCCCCAACCTGAAAAAATCGAAGGTCACAGGGCTCTGAGCAATGTGATCGTGTTGAAGGTGTCCCTGCTCATTGCAGGGGGGTTGGGCTAGATGACCTAGAGTCTAGAGAACAAGTCTTGTGAGGAGCAGCTGAGGGAGCTGAGGTTGTTTAGCCTGGAGAAAAGGAAGCTGAGGGGAGACCTTCTCACTCTCTACAACTACCTGAAAGGAGGGTGTGGAGAGGTGGGGGTTGGTCTCTTCTCCCAAGTAACGAGTGATAGGATGAGAGGAAATGGCCTCAAGTTGCACCAGGGGAGGTTTAAATTGGTTATTAGGAAAATTTCTTCACCGAAAGGGTTGGAACAGGCTGCCCAGGGAAGTGGTTGAATCACCATCCCCAGAGGTCTTTAAAAGATGTGTAGATGTGGCACATGGGACACGGTTTACTGCTGGACTTGGCAGTGTTAGGTTTACGGTTGGACTCAATGATCATAAGGGTCTTTTGCAACCTAGACAATTCTACGATTCTGTGACCTTTAAAGGTCCCTTCCCACCCAAAGTGTTCTCTGCTGGTGTGATCTCCTTGCTCAAGCTCAGAAAGTGCACGCCTGCTAGTGGCTCAGGTGACAGAAACAGGGATATTTCATGCTGGAGAGTGAAAATGGGCTTTCATTCAGCACAAGCTGGGTCCTACACTTCATCTCGAGCACCACAGCCAACAACGTCATCTCAGGGTGGGGGTTCCCGAATACGTGTTCAGGAGCAGAATGATCCTGGCCATAGGAAATATTATGATGAAAACCTTCCAGGAGGAAAAGCTACAGCATGGGGAATATCCCCATGGCTGAGCTGGGAAGGTGAGGGTGGTGGTTGGTGTCGGAAAGACTTGTCCCAGTATCCAGCCTTGCCCTTCTCTTCCCACCCAACTTCAGACAAACCTCAAGGCTTCTGTGGTCCCCTCAAGGCCAGTGGAAACAGAGAGTACCTCCATGTCCTTCTAAGAAGGATGTCTGCATCCAGTGAGTTATCCAGGACTGGATGTACTTGCTTGGGAGCCATCTGGACTCAAACACAGTCTCCTTGGGGAGAGTACTACAAGGGTGGCACATCCCGTGGGCACCTCTGTCTTTCTGGTCCCCCGGGCTTCTTTGAGAGGAGAAACGGGTGACCATGAGGTGCACCATTATGCAATCGTCCAGCTCTGGTAGGGCCCACCAGGAATAAGCTGCTGTGCAGATTGCCCTGCTTGGAGCAGAGTGGTGTCACCTTGCATGGCCTTGGCTTCCCCAGCAGCCCACCCTTGAAGCATAGACAATTGTGATGCACCAGATGGTGCATGAATGTGGGCATTGAACGGCCATGACCAGTGCAAAGGTGCTGCCACACAGAGGGGACCATGCCTGGTGGTGACAGGGTCTTTGCAGAAGCTTTCTTTGTATCTCCTTTCCTGAATCATACGACCACAAAACAATGTAGATTGGAAGGATCTCTGTAGAGCTCTGGTCTAATCTTCCACCCTCTATTAGACAAACTAGACCATGTTGTTGATCACCTTGACCAGTGAAGATGTGAAAGTCCCCAAGGATGGAGATCCAAATGCCTTTCTCATCTCTGTTGCAATATTTAACCACCCTGATGGGAGAAAAAAAGTATTTTCTGCTGCCTAATGTGAATTTGCCACGGCACACACTGTGCCCGTCTCCTCATGTCCTTGTGATGTCCATTTGCCTCCTGAATTAGCTCTGGATGAAGAGACGTTTGCTTTCTCCCCACAGGCTCTGTTACCATCAGACCTCCGCAGCCTCTGCCGCTGCTCCCGTTGCTGGTCTCAGTCATCCCTCCAGTCTCGATACTGCTCTGTGGGGCCCTTCTGTACCTCAGGAGGAGGCGAATGCAAAGCAGGGCTTTTAATTTCCCCCCAGGTAAGGTCTGCTGTGGGTGAAGGGGGCAACAGAGTTTGCAGAAGAAATGTGCAGTTGGAAGTGAGTTTTGTTTAAAGCATTGATATCAGCAGAGCTGGGGCAGAAGGGTTTTTTTCCTGTGGCTTGTGTTGAAAGGAATTTCCTTTTCTGGTTTGACCGCTTCTCTTGACATCCCTTTCCCCTTTCCCTTTCTTTTCACTCTTCCCCTTTCACTTTGACACCATCTTCCCTGCTGGGTTACGGCCATGCTGGGAGGTGGGGCAGCCCTTGAACCCTCCTCGAACACTGCCCTTGCTTCCCTCTGCCTGCACTGCCTGTACATCAGACAGGAGCTCTGAGCAGAGGATGGTTCTATGGATTCCTAGCTTCCCGTTGGCAAGGGATGTTCCATCCTTTAACCCAAGATGTGAGAAAAGACCAGGAATTGTTTCTGTTCCTAAAGTTTTAAGGCTGTGGTGGAGACTCTTGGAAAGTGGGGTTGAGCAGTTGGGGTTGCCCGTGTTGAACATCCCCATGTTGTCTTGTTGAACGTCCATCATGTGGATGAAAGGTGCTGTGTGTGGACCAAATGCTGGATCAAGAGTGGTTTCTGCAAAGCAGGCTTCACGTCTGGGTGCTGGCAGGGGCAATGGTGGTACGTCCTGTGCTGCCACTGTTGTTGGGCAAGCCAAAGTGATTTGGGCTGTCTCTAGTGGAGCAAGCATCCTCAGTTGGTCTTGTTAAAAAGGGGAAATTTCAGGCTGTGTGGAGCAAACCGTTGACTGAATCACCATTCTCTGCAGGTTTTGTGCGCATGGAGGAGCTGGTTGTCTCTGACGCATCCATCTCAACACCTGGAGAAGAGCAAGCAGCAGCCAAGGTGGCTCCTGCTGGGAATGCTGACAAGAATAGCTCAGTACAGCCCGTGACCAGTCCAGGCCTAAAATTCCAGTGATGCAGCAATGTCCCAGCACACAGCTCTTTCGCCGAGGGCCCTGGACCACCTCATCTCTACAGAACTAGGTCGCTAGATCCACCACGCATCTCCATCTCCACCTCATTCAGTTACCCCGAGTGATACAAGGCGTGACAGACACTGTGCAGCACCAACGGTCTGCACGCAGAAGATATTTGATGCGTAGAAATTTTAATTTTTCTTTTAGTTTCTCTTTCAAATATTTTTTTGTGCATTTGTGAAAATAAAAACATTCTCTAAGACTCGCGCAGCGTTTTACTCTTGGAGGGTTTTCTTTTTTTTTTCGTAGCCAGTCAGTGGAGGCTACAAAGTTTACCCTGAATTATTTGCCAGCAGTTAAGTTGAACAGTTTTGCAAAATTCACCTGAGAGCTCAGTTTTAGAGCTATCCGAGATGCCCTAGTTCTCGGACATTGATATGTCACTGGCAAGCCTGACAAGGGACTTAAGCCTCACTAGATGCGTGGAAGCAACTTGATTTCACTGATCTGTTCCATCTGCTGTGTTCCCAAACACGCTCCTGTGCCTTGTGTCCTTGGACATCAGTCTCCTGGATTCTCTCAGAGGTCAGGGGCTTCTTGAGAAGGGCTTGGAGGTGCAAGTCAGCCATGCAGAGGGACACTGGCAGGAGGTTTAAGAAACTGGTCATAGAAATAAGCACTGGGCACCACCGCGGCTCGTGCCAACCCAAGTAGTGTGGGACTACAAGCAGCCGAGCAGGACCCTGTGCAAGTGCCCTGCAGTGTGTTGGGAGGACAGTCCTATTCACAAAAGACCGAGAAAATAGCCAACCAGAGGGAAAGGGATGCGGGATGCGATTAATACGGTGGATGTGCTGGGGTAACAGCATGAACATCTGCAAGGCAGGGGAAGAGAGGAAACAGAGAATGCACGCTGCGTTGTAGGGGCTCAGAAGATGAAGTCTTGGAGTACCCTGAGAGAACTGACCAAGCTGGAAAACAGAAGATGGGTTGCAAGATGTGTGGAAAGTATCTGCCAAGGGAAACAAAGGAGTGCATAAAGAACCCAAACAGGCCAAAAACTTGGAGAACTAATGAGTAAAAGCTGATCCTACAGCATGCAGGACACTCGCAAAGGAGAATCAGGCAAGATTATGGCCAAGTCTATGGCTGTGGTATGTACAGAGAGGTGTTTAGAGTGTTCCCTCAATCTGAAGGTCAACAGCACCAGTTTTGTTCATGCAAGGGGGCTTGGCAGTGGGTCGTCAGGGGTCCAAGATTTTTCCAGGGAAGAGTGTCATGTTGATGGGGTTTATTCTTCCTCCTCCCCTTCTTCCATTTTAGGATTCACATATTTTCTGACA
The DNA here is from genome assembly GCA_013396915.1 of Stercorarius parasiticus. NCBI lineage: Eukaryota > Metazoa > Chordata > Aves > Charadriiformes > Stercorariidae > Stercorarius > Stercorarius parasiticus. The sequence continues at coordinate 13,592 of VWZL01005101.1, forward strand.
TACTTGCACACTTTGTTCTTCCCTTATCCACCTGCAAATCAATATTGCACCCAAACTCACTATACGTGGGGCTTTTTGACTGTGTTGGATGCTTTTTCTTTGTTACCCCTAAAGCTGTTTTTGTCCAGATCCAGGCCTGCAAGCTGACAATTGATGAGCTGCTGATTTGGGCTTTCCAGTGTGCCCTATCTCCTATCATCCCATGCCTGTCCTCTACACCAACCTGCGTCTCAAGGCTTCTGCTGTAACACCAGGTGAATGTTTCTTCACGGGTTTGAGAGCCCCAGAACACCCCTAGATGTCCTGCACTCCATGGGCTGCTTCTGGAGTGTGGTAGGGACTAAAGCAGGGCTGGATCCTTCACCCCTTATCCAGTCTTCCCAAGCTATCTCAGCAGGGCTTGTCCCACTGGGCACCCAGGTCCTGGGGAATGCAACATCATGGTCCCTTGTGCTGCAAAAACACCCCTTAGGCAGCTGAAACACACCTTATTTTGGCACTTTGAGATGAAAACATACATCAGAATGAATAGTTCTGCCTTAGGCCACAAGGACATCCTGTGTTGACCCCAGATGGCCTTGATCCTGTTCTCTGCTAATGAGCAGGGTAACGGTCATTCCCCTGACAACCGTAATGAGGGTAATGGAGATGCATGCATCAGACTTTGCAAAGTTAGCTTTTCTTTCTTCTCCTTCCTAAAGCTGTGGCCCGGGGTTACACTCTACCAACTTTCACCCCTCAGAAGCACAGTTCCCTTTTCAGCCTTTTCCCGGCATGGTTTAGAGGAGTTCAACTCCAGGGTCCTCTCTTGCATAGCTGGGTGATCATCTCAGGCTGCTGCAGAGCCTCCCGCTCCTTGTTCAGCCTGGAGAAGAGAAGGCTCCGGGGAGACCTTAGAGCCCCTTGCAGCACCTCAAGGGGCTCCAGGAAAGCTGGGGAGGGACTCTGGATCAGGGAGGGGAGTGATAGGACAAGGGGGAACAGTTTTAGGCTGAAAGCGGGGAGATTTAGATTAGACCTCAGGAAAAAATTCTTCACTGTGAGGTTGGTGAGCCCCTGGCCCAGGTTGCCCAGAGAAGCTGTGGCTGCCCCATCCCTGGAGGGGTTCAAGGCCAGGTTGGACGGGGCTTTGAGCAACCTGACCTGGTGGGAGGTGTCCCTGCCCAGGGCAGGGGGTTGGAACAAGGTGATCTTTAAGGATCCTTCCAACCCAAACCATTCCATGATTCATCTCCTCTGCAGATGAACTATTCTGGACACATCCATGAGTTGCTCCAGTTCGATGCAAGTTGGATATTTGACCAGGGATGTTCAGTTGGATCTCTGCAGAGGACTGAGAGGTGAGACAGGAGATCCAGCCATAAATGTGGTGGGACAGGCAATCCAGCTACTACCCAACATCTCCTTGGGCACTAACTTTGACTCTACAACCTACACAGCCTTCAAGTTGTGTTTAAAGGCCATGAAGGTGTCAAGAAAGGGTTAGGAGTGAGGTAAAACTCCTTTTAAGGGTAGAAATAGGATGTGGCTACCTGAGTGCATGTGTTTGACGGCACTGAGGGACATAAGGGCACCTTGCAAAAAGGAATTGACACCCATGCACAGGTCTCAGAAACATCCAAGGTTGGGGTGTGCTGATCCTACAGGCATTTTCCAGCCTGTCCCCACAGTCCCTCTCAGTGCCCTCTGCAAATGGGCCCTGGGGGTAACTCTGGTCCATGCTCTGCTACCCCAGGACACTGACACTTCTGACCCATCAGTCATGCTGCCTTCTCCAAGGGATGATAAATAAGGCAGTAGCCCTTGCTAACAGAGGTACTTCTCCATGGGGTATCCGTTTTTGTGCCTTCTGAGTATCACTGCAGTGATGATCCCCTGGGAGGGAGCTCTTTCAGGAAACCCTTGAGGGACATTCCTTATGGAGGACACCAAAGGATGGGCAGATGAAGGGGCAGGGGGATCAGTGTCTGAGCAGGCAGCGATTTGCTTTGTACCCTCCTCCTCTATTCCCCAGTTGGGGCCATGACACTGAGCACAGCTTAGGTCTCTCCCTCATACCATCTCCTCCCCCCTCCCAGCCCTGGCGGGGCTGGACTCAGCCCCTGGAGGCTCTGGGAGAGTGGTTGGGGCTGCTTGGCTGCCTGTGCCAGATCCAGAACTGCAAGGATCCTTAGGGGCTCTAGGGTGGATCTGAGGGAGTTGCCAGGGCATGTGGCAGCCCAGACGTCCAGGGGTGGGGCTGGGGAGTCCTACAGCCTGGCTGCGGGGAGAGGGGCATTAGGCGTGTTGGAGAAAATCAAGTCATTGCCAGCATCAGGCCATTTATAAGAAAAATTTTCAAGCTGTGAGCTTCCCCCTGCTATGGCTGATGGATTTTCCCCAGCTCAAGTTATTCCCTTGTATCTCTTCTTTACCTTTATCTAGACATAGTTTGCAACATGGTTGAAGGGGAGGATGAGAGATTTTGGATGCTTCAGATCAGCGGGAGGTGCTGAGATGTGAAGGCCACGGGGTAGCACACGACGAGTCCTTGTTGCGTCAGCCGTGGTGGGCTGAACCATGGAGATGCTGGCACATGCAGATCTCACTCATTTGCAAAGACCTCGAGTGCTGATCTGTGCTGGGCTGCCATTACAGTCACGGGGAGCAGTCAGCAGAGAAAAACGAGCTGCATGAGAAGATCGTGATGGCTTCTGCCATCTTGCATCCTCGCCTTGCAAAGAACAGTTGGTGACGCTCAGGTCTTGGCACATATGTGATCTCTTTGCTTTCCCTGGAAGGTGCAAGCAAGCGTGAAGACTGCAAGGCAGTCACAGGGTAGTGTTTCCAACTGCTTGCCCTCGAATAATAAGGCGATTTTCTGCCATCTAGCTACACATCTGTGCAATGCGATGCAATGAAATTCATGGTGCACCATGGCAGGCTGAGAGAGTTGGGGGTGTTCAGCCTGGAGAAGAGAAGGCTCCAGGGAGACCTTAGAGCCCCTTGCAGTACCTCAAGGGGCTCCAGGAAAGCCGGGGAGGGACTCTGGGTCAGGGAGGGGAGTGATAGGACAAGGGGGAACAGTTTTAAACTGAAAGAGGGGAGATTTAGATTGGATATTAGAAAGAAATTTTTCACTATGAGGGCGGTGAGCCCCTGGCCCAGGTTGCCCAGAGAAGCTGTGGCTGCCCCATCCCTGGAGGGGTTCAAGGCCAGGTTGGACGGGGCTTGGAGCAACCTGGGCTGGTGGGAGGTGTCCCTGCCCAGGGCAGGAGGTTGGAATTAGATGGTCTTTAAAGTCCATTCCAACTCTAACCATTCTATGATTCTGTGAATGTTTTCCTTTTCCAGTACCCAGCTGCAAATGAGTTCTCCAAAATCATCGTCTCCATGTGCTGCAGTAGCCAAAAAAACCCAACAAAACATCGCATACCCTAAGAAGAACATTGAGGACAAGACAAGGGGTATAATTTTGCTGTGATATACAAACCTGGTTCTTCCACGTCTTTTGTAGTGTGTGTAGCGCCGGTCACCACATCTCAGGAAGGGTGTACTGCAACTAGAGCAGGTCCAGAGACTGCACAAAGGGCTGGGAGCTTCTAGAAACTGCCACCCCAGGGAGGGTTGTGGGGGCTGATGCTGTCAGCTAGTTCAAAGAGAAATTAGGCAAAAGTGTGAACAAAGTGTCTAAAAGCAGATGCTGAAGGGAACACGCTTAATGCAAGAAGCCTAGGTGCTGTGAGGCTGGAGGCCATCAGAAGTGGCCTGGTTTGCATGTTGACCCCGTCTCCTGTGCCACTTATGGGGTGGGTTGAATCAAAACCTTCTCAGACCCAGTGGGAAATGCTGTATAACTTCCCTTTAGCTCTTACTTAGGAGTTAGAGTTAAAGGTAAGTTATGCAATGATCTCTTGGAGAAAATGCTTGGCCAAAATGGGCATCCCCCAACCCCAAACTTGCTTCCATGTCTCTGTTCCACAGAATCCTTAAAAATGGCTCTGTGAGGGATGTCAGCAGGGCTTGCAGTCCAACTCCTTCCAAGCTGTGATGTCTGAAAGCTCTTGCACTCCCCCATCTCACAAACACAAACCCCTTTGCACTTGCACTCAACAAACGCAGAGAGGGTTGGGTTTCAAAACACAGCTGCTGGGATAGCAATGCTGAAAGTCGAGCACAGTTTTGGTTGGTTTTTTTTTCCCCTCTGTGTACTGTATTACTAGCCAAAATTGCTTTGTTTACCCTGGACATCAGTGATTTCATGAGCATCAGGCATTTCACAGCTTGCAGGACATCACAGGCCATCATAGGCAAGCCTGCAGGGTTGCAATCTCACTCTGTTCTTCTGGCTTCACAGTTATTGCATGGTGCTTACATGGCTTCACAAGGAGGTGTTGGACCATCCAGGCTCATGTTTCCAGGTTGAAGGGTACTAGTAGCTGTGCAAGCAAATCACAGGGGCAAGATGTCATGCTTCCGTGCTGTGTCATGCCAAAGGCTGCACCTTAATTACCGGGGTGGGGTGGGTAACAAACTTTTGTGCAGCTCCTAAGATGATGTTCAGGCTACAGGGAGCTGGAGGTGGGCAAGGAAGCCTTTGGAGCTCCTCTTCTTGGCATGAGCCTCCCACAGTGACAGCCATGAACTGAAAAGATGGGCAAGCTCTCTTTAGAAAAGGCTTAAACTTTGCAACCACAAAAGGCTGAAAATTAACGGTCATCTTCCACCAGAAGGCAGTAAGGATTTTATGCAGGGGCCGGGCTGTCTCCAGCTGGGTAATGTGGGCACTGAAACTGCTCTCTCCAAGTGCCCAGCTCAGCCCTGGGGTGCAGGCTCCCGCCACAGCAGGGAAGATGCCAGTGCTGTGTGCTCAGGCGACTCTTCCCCAGGCCACGTTCAGCACTGGGAGGAACACAGAGCATCCTTTTGGGACTGCTTTTTTTGCTGAGAATCTTTATATTTGGTTCAGCTCGCCTTGCACAGCCATGGGAGCCCTAGGGAGCCAGCAGCCCAGCATGGACTGGACGAGATGTAGTCGTTTCCCATCTCATGGTCACGAAGAGGGGTGGTGTGCCTCATGGGGTCATCTCAGAAATGCCAATGCCTGTTGTCCATTGTGCCTGGTGTTGTGGGGGCTGCAGGCTGGATTTGAGTGGAGGTAGCCCAGGAGAAGACTCGTCTCTGGAGGATGGGTGACCTTCCTCCCTGGCCAGGAGCTGGGAAGGGAAACAGCCTGCAGGGTCCTTGGCTGCAGAGTCAGGAGGTGATGAGCTGCCCTTTTATGCTCCCTCTGCCAGGCATGAGCGTGCCCAGCTCCATCATCTCTGATGATGGCACGGCCAGGAGCCCACCTGGTCCAGTGTCCTGGTCCCGGGGCTGCGCGATGCTCTTGCACCAGCCCCAGGGACCAGGCAGGCTCCTTGCCCCATAGCCATGCCTCCAACCCCAGCCTTGGGATGCAAAAACCTGCAGGTCATCCCATCCTGCTGCTTGCAGTTGACCAGACTATTCACTGAAGTCCAGATTATAGTAGGAGCATGGGGATGTTTAGCGCAAACCTGAGGGTTTGTGCCAAACTGTCACCCGCCTCAGAGTTCGGTCTGTAAATTCCCTGCATTCCCTTAAACTCAGGATGAGAATCAATGCAACAGGGGTACCCAAAACCTGAGTGTTTTTGCAGCTTAATCTCAGTGGCTACAGCACAGTTTCTGGACCAACACCTCCCCACTCCCCCGTATTCTTTACATTATGTGATACACCCAGAATACAGGCTGTGCATTTTATACACGCAGTGGCATCAGCGACGTGACTTCAGGACAGATTCCAGCCAGAGCATGCTATTCAGTGTACACAACCCCTCGAAACTCCTTATTTTGGCAGGGGAAAGGAGGCTTCTTGCCCTCTGCAAGCACCCTGGGGGTATCTCTGGATGACAGGGGTCCACCTTTAGATATCTGCAAGATGAGACTCAGCTTTTCGCAAGGGTGGAAACCTCTGTAGAGTGAGCACTGCAAACGCTCCTGCTGCCAGATCCACAGCCCGGACCTGGCTGTGGACCAGCGAGGTGGGGATGAAATGGGGCAGATGCAGCTGTAAAAAGTGGGGAGCCTCCCAGTAGACGTGTCTGTGGTGGTGAGGGGCCACCTAAACCACTTACAACCAGAGGGCAAAATCTCGGGGACAGCAGGGAGGAGGGGTCAGTGCAGGAGGAGGGATGAATGCCAGGCAAACACGGGGCACGTCGCTGCAGAGGAGGGGACAAACCCGCTCTCGCCACCCACCGCACCCAACTCAGTTTGCAGCTCGCACTGGGACGGTCACCTGTCCTAAGGCACATGCGACGGGCATGGGGCTTTGGGGATGTTGCCTCCTGTCCCTGCACAGCAACCTGGCTGGCTTCGCTGGAGCAGGGCTCCTCATCTACCTGGCATGCCTCTGTGGTGAGTGGCTCTTGCATGCGGGAAGGAGCATCCTAGGAGAAAGGCAGGGTCAGAGATCTGCAGGAATGGGGGGGACGTGGCTTGCAGATGGATAGGCAAAACCTTCTTTGACCCACCAGCCTTTAAAAGGAAGAGAAAGGGGTGTACAGGGAAGGATACCTCCTTAGCTGGGTAATTATCCTGGCCTGTGTGCTGCTGCCCTTGCACAGAGCAGTTGGGAAATGCTTGGAGCCTTCCCAACTGATGACAGTCAAGACCAGAAATTGCTTATTTGTGTTGGCCACCTCTTCAGGGACAGCCAGTTCATTTACAAAAGGCACAAAGTCCTCTTCCCCCCAGCGCAAACAGGAGCATCTATTCTGCTCTGTGCCCTGCAGACACGAAGGCTTTCACGTAGGTGACCAATTGTGCTGCAAGTGGGATTCTAAGGGGCTTTTCTTATTTTTTTCTGCCTCCACCTGCCTCTTTTTGCACCCAGGAGATGCTGCAGCCTCTACCCAGACCCTAGCCCAGGCATCCCAGCACTTCCACAGTGATTAAACACTTCATATTTACCTTTCTTGCTGTAGTTTCAGCCCGTTTAATGCCCTTCTCTAAAATGTACCTTCCATTTGGCTGGGGGCCACGGGCCAATTTACTGTGCAGGGTCTCTATTGCGTCATGCAAATTACTAATTAAAGCACCAGGCTGCACACAGACAGACCCCCCCTTTCCATCAGGCAGCTGGCAGCTACTCCCGACATACCCTACATACATGCCGGCAGTGTTTTCTTTTTCATAGATTGGGAATACTAAGCAAAAAAATATCTGAAGCCCCTTTAAAGATAATTGTCTTTCAAAAAGGGGGTTTGCAGAGCATTTTCTCTCCTGGACTTGATTTTCTTGGGTTTTTTTTGGTTTGTCTTTGAGCCAAAGGAGGAGCAGACCCATAGTTCACACAAGCCATTGTCAGCTCTTCCATGAAGCTTGTGCAAGCGATGCAGCTTTTCCCAGTGCTGCTCTTCCACACCCGACCCTCTCCATATCCCTCTTGCAGATACGGTTGCTTCCCAGTGGGCTCCCCTCCGCTTGTCAGACGGCCCACACCGCTGCGCCGGCAGGGTTGAGGTCTTCTACGAGAACCAGTGGGGAACAGTGTGCGATGACCACTGGGACCTGGAGAATGCCGGTGTGGTGTGCCGGCAGCTGGGCTGCGGCACGGCACTGTTAGCCCCTGGGGCTGGGCATTTCAGGGCAGGGTCAGGTCCCATTTGGCTGGATGACGTCAACTGCATGGGGACGGAGGTCGCCCTGTCTTACTGCAGGTCGAAGGGCTGGGGAACCAACAACTGCCACCATGGTGAAGATGCTGGTGTGGTGTGCTCAGGTAACGCCCTATGGAAATTATGGGGCAGGGAATCACGACGACACATGATCTGCAAAGCAATTCCCGTGCAAGGAGTGTTGCCCCCTCCCAACTTTCCAAAAGCTCCCTGCAGCACAGAGCACCCGTGGCCCAAGCAAGGGGTGGTTTTGTGGTTTGTCCCATACGAGGGACTGCAGGCTCGGGAGCAATTTGGGAAACAGGGTTGGAAACATTATCGGTGCTAGCTCCACCTTCCTGAGATGCTGAACCACTTCTGGGGGATACGTAGGGACACCTTGTGCATCACACGCCTTCATGGTGAGCAGGACCCTTCGTGTCTTGATTTGGCTGCAAGTTTTAGGGCCATGGGCAGAGCTAGAGATCCGTTGTGTTTTCCAGGCGGGCACTGTGAGACACAGCCTTAGACAGGGGAGAGAACAGCCAGGAGGAGACATCCAGATTCACAGAATCACGGAATGGTAGGGGTTGGAAGGGACCTTCAGAGATCATCCAGTTCAACCCCCTGCCAAAGCAGGTTCACCTAGAGCAGGCTGGACAGGAACACATCCAGGCAGATTTTTAATATCTCCAGAGACGGACACTCGGCAACCTCCCTGGGAAGCCTGTGCCAGTGCTCTGTCACCATCAAAGTAAAGAAGTTTTTCCTCACGTTGGGCTAGAGAACACTATTTTATGGCCACAAACTGTGGGGCTCCAAAAGCTTGGAGCTCCAAGAGCTTGTAGCTTTGGTGGCTGATCGAGGTGCAGATGCTCATGGCAATTGGTAGATGCTGGAGCCACCTCTGCCAGAACTGTCCCAACATACCTCAGCACACAGGTGTGCTGAGCCCCCTCAGTTGTCACCTCCACCTGCAAAGAGGATGTAGTGCCCCAAGAACACCACAAAAAAAAAGCTTTCCTCCTTCTCCTCTCCCAGCATTCTCAGGATCTCCAGCAACAGCTTGAAAGAGTGTGAGTTGCTGTGACACAGCATCACCCCCGTCCAGGTCCCAAGGTGGCTGCACGCTGATAGCGACTGGGGACAGCCAACAACCATGGTGGATTGCAGAACAGTCCTGCAGAAATGAAGGGCAAGGGCGTTTTCATGGTCCACCTCTTGTTCCCTCCGTAGACTCATCCAGCCCTGCTATGGAGACCCCAGCTGGTCCTGCAGAGGTCCGCCTGGTGAACGGCCTGAACCGCTGCTCTGGAAGAGTAGAGGTGATGCACGACCACCAGTGGGGAACTGTGTGTGATGATGACTGGAGCTTCCCCGACGCCAGCGTGGTGTGTCGGCAGCTGGGCTGCGGGACGGCAGTCTCAGCCTACAGCGGAGCTCACTTTGGCCGGGGATCAGGCCCCATTTGGCTGGACAATGTTCAGTGCAGTGGGACTGAAGCTACCCTGTCCGAATGCCAGGCCAGACCTTGGGGTGTCAACAACTGCGGCCATGGGGAAGACGCCAGCGTCGTGTGCACAGGTAACATCATGCTTGCGGACCAGGAGAAGTTTAGCAGAGGATGCTCTGCTCTGCGGATTTGTACTGGTTTTACAGCTGTGTCCAAGGGCTGGGCAGCATATGCCTGGGTGGGTGACCTTGTCCCTCTTGTCCCACCTCCTACAACGTGCTATGCTGGCACTCTTTAGCACACAATAAGGAGCAGCAGGGATAATAGGAAGGGCAGCACGCAAAAAGTGCACTTGCATGGGCACCAAGGAGAGAGGGGAAGCACTGGACTGGATGCTAGATGCTCCAGGCAAGCATCCAACCCACCACACTATGGGGACCAGTAGCCCACAGGTTGTGCAAAGATGGGGTGCGGGGGCCCCAAAGTCTTTTTGAAGAAGGGGCACTGGCACTGGGGATCTGCAGAAAGTCTCTGCCTTTGGGAGCTGCTGCGGCTACGTGAAGGGTTCATGGCTGGCCACCTGGGACAACTGAAAAAAAGGATTGCAGCCATTTATGGCATGCTTGCACTCATGTTGAACATGCGCAGGCTCTGAGGTTACACAGCTGTTCTTGCCTGTACCTGAGCTATTTATCCCCAGACATTAGATATTCCTCAATGGCTCTCTGTGGACATGGGAACCTCCCTGTGCAAAACAGAGGACCATCTTCCAGCACAGGTCTCACCATGGTGGCAAGAAGAGTCACCCTGGGAGAGACCCGGTCTGATGCTCCCTTTGTGTCTTTTGTCATGAGCAGGCACAGGCACCAACACACCAGCTCGTCTGCGCCTGGAGAATGGCCCTGGCCGCTGCGCGGGGCGCGTGGAGGTTCTCTACAACTATCAGTGGGGGACAGTGTGTGACAACGGCTGGAGCCTGGCCAATGCGGCTGTGGTCTGCCGGCAGCTGGGCTGCGGGACGGCTGTCTCGGCCCTCAGCTCGGCTCACTTTGGGCAAGGGTCCGGTCGCATCTGGCTGGATAGTGTGAACTGCACGGGAACAGAAGTCACCCTCTCTGAATGCCAGGCCAGGCCATGGGGATCCAACAGCTGTGACCACCGGGAAGATGCTGGCGTGGTGTGCTCAGGAGATCCACGTTAGTTGGGATAAGTACTGTGCGGGTTGGGGTGCAGGATCAGCTCAATCATGCCACAGGTAGCCAGGGATTCTATAGTCACTAGTGACCCCAGGACCTTCCTATAGTCTGTGTTGACCCCAAGATCCTCCCATAGTCACTAATGATCCCAGGATCCTCCTATAGTCACTGTTGGCACCTGGATCCTCCCATCATCGCTACTGACCTCAGGACCCTCCGATAGTCACTGTTGACCCCAGGTTCCTCCCATAATCGCTGCTTACCCCAGGACTCTCCTATAGTTACTATTGACCCCAGGCCCCTCCCATAGTCACTACAGACCCCAGGTTCCTCCCATATTTGCTGTTGACCCCAGGACCATTTCTTAGGCTCCAAACCCCAAGCTCTGGAACTGCAACTCCTCTTTATCCATGCCAATGAGAAGCAAATCCCAAGCCAGCCCTGTTGGTGTAGCACCTTTCCCAGGCAGCCAGAGGCTGCATGCACAGAAGGATGCTCTAACTTTCCTGTGGCTTAGCCCATTGCAAAGCCTAGCTGGAGCAGTGGCTGATGGTGAGGCATGAACATGCCCCTTTCTCCCTTCAAAGATGCGGACACTTCTGGGCAGCGCCTGCTGCGGCTGGTGAACGGCTCAAACAGCTGCCTGGGGAGAGTTGAGGTCTTTCACGACCAGAAGTGGGGGACCGTGTGCGATGACAGCTGGGACCTCCAGGACGCTGCTGTTGTGTGCAGGCAGCTGGGTTGCGGGACAGCGCTGTCAGCACCAGGCTCGGCTCATTTTGGACAAGGGTCAGATCCCATCTGGCTGGATGACGTTCAATGCAGGGGGACCGAGTCCACTTTCACCGAGTGTGAGATGAACAGCTGGGGAGAGCACAACTGTGGCCACAGCGAGGATGCTGGCGCAGTGTGCTCAGGTAACACCAGGCTTCAGGAACCAGGGTGGGCAAGCCAGGATGGTTGGTGTCCTTCCAAGGGAGGGCTTGATGGGTGCTGCAGCTACTGTTCTCCCCCAGGGCTGTGCCAGGCTCTCTTCTCCCTGCTCACTCTTCCCCATCCCCAGCTCCAGAGCAGAAGTCAGCTTTCACCCAGCCACTTGGCTTGAAGTTGAGCAAAAATGCCACCCTGCCTTAGAAAGGAGTTGTGCACCTAGCTCATATTGATTTAATCTAGACTATGTCCCTCAGCCTCATCAATGACAACATCCTGGGATGGGCAAAGCCTTCCTTAAAAAAATAATCCCGGTGCACCTTTCCTAGACACAGGAGTCCAGTGCCACTGGGGAGATGGGTGTGGGTCTCCCATGAGCCCCATCTCACAGATACCAGCCCTGAGGTGACATTGTTTATTAAGGAATATTGTACAAGGGGATGGAGTAAGGCAATCCATGCCTTGTAGCTGGTCGCGGGTCCTGGTGGCTTGCTTTCAGCAGGGGACCAGAAAAAAATGCCCAGGAGCAAGTCAGAAGCTCTCATCGCTGTATGGGGTTGGAAACACCACCTTACCCCCTTGCGCTCTTCCTTGCAGGCACAAACCCCTTGCAGGTGCGAGTGCAGGATGGCCCCAGTCCCTGCGCGGGGCGGGTGGAGGTGCTCTACAACACTACCTGGCATGGGGTGTGCAGCACTGGCTGGAGCTTGCTGGAAGCTGAGGTGGTCTGCAGGCAACTGGGCTGCGGGCCAGCCCGGTCGGCACCCATTGGAGCCCAGTTCAGGCTGGGGGACAGCCGTGCCTTGCTGGAGGGGCTGAGCTGCCGTGGGAGTGAGTCGCTGCTCCTGGAATGCCAGCAGAGACAGATGGGTCCGGGGCCATGCAGGCAGGGCTCAGCAGCCGGTGTGGTGTGCACAGAGCAGAGAGGTGAGTGCCAGGGTCCCCCGTCATCCGCTCTCTCTGCATTGGGGCCATCCCAGTGCAGACACATGGTGCTCCCAGGCCATCCCATTCTTGGCCTCCTCCCAGGCAGGCAGAGGTGTTGCCATACACCTTTTTGTGGGAGACTTTAGGTGGGCTGGGTAGAGGCACCTGAAGGCAGCAGAGTGGGACCAACTGGGTGAAGGTGTCTCAGTGGGCATGGAGATCCAAGCATCCCCGGCAGACACTCTCTGTTTGCATTAGCCCAATGGGGGTGGTGTCCATGCATCCACCCTCCTGAAGAAGAGGGTGAGGTGTCACTGCTGCTGCTGCCCAGCACCCAGGAGGGGCAGTGAGGGAGGGTGTTGAAAGTCTCACAAAACATGCAGCAGAAGGGAAGGGTGAGAGGGGCAGAGAGGGTCAACCCATCCAAGCAACCCCCTGTGAGCTTCACTCTTCCCACAGACCTTATACAGTCCTGCTCGGTGCTGGCAGGCCTGCTTGGCATGGGGGCAATGCTCTGCGGGACCCTGTTGGTCCTGTACCTGTGGACGAGGTGTGGAAGACGGGCTGGACGCTCCCCAGGTAAGAGCAGGACCACAGCACGTGGTGCACCTGGCCTGCTTGTGGAGCTGGCTGCACTCCTGCCTGGCATGGATGCACACCAGCCTGGGTTTGGGGATTGTACCCTCCATGCATCACCCTGCTCCTTCATTTTGCAGACAAGCCACTTATAATGAAGACAGAGGACACCGGGACATCATCCGAGGCTTAGGCAGCCACACTCCCAGTGTCCAAGGCAAGGGTCCCTCAGGACCCCAGAAGACCCCATTCTGTAGAGCCAGAAGAGCAGAGCAGTTGCTGCAATGGTCAGCAGAGAGGACCCCCTCCGGCAGAGTGGAGACCTCTGCCCTGTGTGCCCCGTAGCCCCAAGCTCACCACGCGGAGCATCTGTGGGTCCCGGTTCCTAAATGCAGCACTGCAAAGTCCCTCAGTCTCCAAGCAAGGTCTTCTCAGAATAACCCCTATCTAGTCCTCCGGGTAGGTTCCAGCATTCTAACTCCAGACTCCTCTTATTCCCAGCCCTATAACCACTATAATCCCTATTCCCAGCCCTATAGCCCCCTATAATCCCCTGCAGTGGCACCCAGTGCCATCACCCTCACCCCATTCCCAACAGGATCATACCTTTTCCTCTAATTTCCCATGGAAGTGAGGATTATTGCCTGATCCAGGAGCAAGCGATCAGGGTGCTCTCCCGCACTGTACACAGCCGCCTTTGCAAAATGAGGAGCGCACTTAAACGCCCATCCAGAATGGAGTGAAAAGTCCCTCACCCATTGTATTTATTCAATCCACTTCTGAATACCAGTAAAAACCCTGAAACCTGAAAGATCGAGAGTGCACCATTATACAGATTATTCAGGGATATGGAATGACTTGGTGAGGTGGAAGTGGTGGAAGAAGAGGCCCCTTGGTTGTAGAGGGTTTGTAGATGATCGGGTCGGATACAGGAGATTCAAGATTGCTAAAATTGGGTGAGATATTGCCCTGGCCACCAACAAGGAAGGGTCACTAAGGTTCCCAATGGAGCAACCCATGGAGTCAGGTCTGAGCCCCAAACTGTCCACCACTTTGTTGAAGCCAGGAAGGGCCATGGTCAGAGGAATGTCCCAATGCCTTGGGAGGGAATGAAAGGACCACAAACTTGACCAGGTTGTGATGAAGGTGTGCCTTGCAAGCCAAGCTGATCCCCGCTTAAGGGCATGGAAGGGAAAAGATACACGTAATGAAAGAGTCACAGGCCTGAGTGCTGAGAACAGCCCCAAGAAGGACTTGGGGGTGTTGATTGATGAGAAACTCAACATGAGCCAGCAATGCGTGCTGGATGCCCAGAAAGCCAACCGTATGCTGGGCTGCATCAGAAGAAGAGTGGCCAGCAGGTCGAGGGAAGGGATTCTCCTCCTGTACTCTGCACTGGTGGGACCCCACCTGGAGTACTGCATCCAGCCTGGACCCCTCAGCACAAGGAGTGGGGCCTGTTGGAGTGGGGCCAGAGGAGGGCCACAAAGATGACCAGAGGGCTGGAGAACCTCTGCTATGAGGACAGGTTGATAGAGTTGGTGGTGTTCAGCCTGGAGAAGAGAAGGCTCTGGGGAGACCTTAGAGCCCCTTCCAGTACCTGAAGGGGGCCGACAAGAAGGCTGGAGAGGGACTTTATATGAGGACATGTAGGATGAGGGGTAATGGCTACAAACTGGAAGAAGGGAGATTTAGATTAGATATCAGGAAGAAATTTTTCACTATGAGAGTGGTGGCCCAGGTTGCCCAGGGGAAGATGCCCCACCCCTGGAGGTGTTTGAGGCCAGGTTGGATGGGCCTTTGAGCAACCTGGTCTAGTGGGAGGTGTCCCTGCCCAGGGCAGGGGGTTGGAATGAGGTGGCGTTTAAGGTCCCTTCCAACTTAAACCATTCCATGATTCTATGTATTTCAATGCATAGAAATACATTGAAATACAGGTCCAGCTCCCACTTCTCCCTCCCTCCCAGCCAGTGGCTTGCAGATGACCTGTTCGCATCTTGCTACTTGTCCTAAGCCCCAGCCATACAGCCCCCCTGGGCATGTGTCTCCTGTCAATATGTGACCGCAAGGTCATCTTCTGCTCCTCCGTGGACATCCGTCACTCCTGGGACTTCAAGATTTCTCATCCTCCCGCTGGTACTTGAGCCTTCTCATCTTCCTGCTGGCTGCCCCAGCAGACTTGATCCTCCAGCCTTGCCTGTCCCAAAGCTTATATCAAAAGCCCAGGGTTTCTCCTAGCTCTGCACAAAGTGTCCTCAGAATAGC
Organism: Stercorarius parasiticus; assembly: GCA_013396915.1. Classification (NCBI taxonomy): domain Eukaryota; kingdom Metazoa; phylum Chordata; class Aves; order Charadriiformes; family Stercorariidae; genus Stercorarius; species Stercorarius parasiticus. The sequence continues at coordinate 28,599 of VWZL01005101.1, forward strand.
AGAACACAGGACTTTGGACACAGTTTTGTGCAATAAAATATGTGCACTGTTTGGAGAAGGTCTTTGTAATAAAGCTGGGATGGGTTGATGCTCTTCAGGGCTCCAACATGCAGGATCAGCACCCGCTAGATCCCAGCTCGGGCATGGGTTACTCTACAGAGTTGTCCTGCAGAGACTGCAGTATCTCAAGAAGGGGTTTCATACTTCCCAGGGGGACATAACACACAGATTTAAAAGGAGAAGAAGGGACATAGGACATGACTCACTTCCAGAGTGGCTGTTTGTCTAAACTGTGAAAACAGCCCCAGCAGAAACTCCCTGGCCCAGAGCTGCGTCAGGCGTGTCAGGCTACGACAGTTCACAGCATTTCCGTGCCGCTCAGTGTCAGGAATCTCTTTGCTGCTGCCCTGTTTGTTTGCAAAGGGGAACAAAGTCCTCGGGCTCACTGAGCCTCAGTACAAATGAATACAGTCACCTTTCCCGACTGCTCGACTTTTTATGCGATGAGTTTTGACTCGTTTCCAGACTAATTTCTTGTACCTTCGTTTAGTACAAATCTTTTTTCCTTTTGGTCTTCAGCCCTAGCTCTGGGATTTGGATTTCTCCTATTTGGTCTTCCTGCGGGCAGCAATCTGCTCTCCACTCCACTACCCCTCTCAGGTTTTGCCAGGCTGAACGAGTTAAACTCATCCTGAGACCTTCCTGACTGTGCTGTCCTCTTCCCAGTACATGCTCCAGTTTTGCTTCTTATTTTTGCACAGACACGGGCAGAACCATCCTCCCTGTTTCTGCCAGGGGTCACATCCTTGCCCAATGCACCAACAGCACAGCACCCACCTCCACCTGAACCCTCGCGTTCGGAGGAACGAGTGATGTTAATTTGATGACTCTTTTGCAAAACTCATTCTTTCCAGCTGCTCTGTCTTCAGGCAGTTTCCTTGCACAACTTCACATGCCACCATGAAGGGATGGGAGGACAGCAAACTCTTCCATCCTCTCAGCTTCTCGGGACATGCTTGGGGCAGTGATTTGCAAGGGACATGCCTGGAGCACCAGCTGCATAACAGCAATCAGGAAGCAAACTGCTAATCCAAAAGGGACCCCTGGGGTCTTGCAGGAGCAGCCACAGTAGGATAAGACAATGGCAGTTGCCCTTGTTTTTCAAACCCAACTGCGTCGTCCAAATCATCGCAAGGTGGGTGCAAGACCCTTTCTCATCACTGATGGTGTCCAGGCTCACCTGATGGCAAATGGCTACAGTGCAGGTGCTGGCTCCAGCCTCCACAGTAAAGCCGTTTCCAGCCTTTAGTAACCTATTTTCTTGCAGTGGATGGTCCCTCACCTCCCAAAACCCAAGCAAACACTTTCTAATGAAGCTAACATAGCTATATTTCCCCAGTTCTGTGCACAAAGGCTTGATTTAGCCTGTCGAAAGTAAATATCTTGTACCAGGGCAGTCAAGATGCCTGCAGGGGCTGGCATATATGAGACAGGACCTGGGTGTTGAGCAGGTTTTGTTTGCTCCATGTTTTCCTGGAACAGGTCGCTGTTTCGCAAGCCGATGACAAGACTGGCCGCTGCATGGGGCAGTGGGTCACCTCCTGGCAGAGCTTCACAGGAGGTGAAGCACCCAGGGGGGAGCAGGGCGGAGGAAGAGGAGAGATCTTTGCAGAAATCCCATTTTGCCCTCCCAGTTTGCCAGTGGGACACTGGGCTCAGCTGGCCTCTCTCACAAGGACAATCCACTCCAGCCTCCAGCCTGTGGCCAGGCTGTGAACATGGGGATGCCGAGTGGTCTCCATCCCTCTTCCAGCCACCCTGGGGGCAGAAAACCCACCTGTGGAGGGGCTAAGAGTGCGGGGACCCTCCTGCTGATGGCCTGCCTTTGGGGTGAGTGGTGTTTGCCTTCGCTGCTGACTGTAGGGAGCCCACCGGCCACGTCGGTTCCTCCAGACTGTTCAGCTAGCACTTCTTGGGGCAGAGGCTGGCTGGGGGTCCTGGGTTTCACTTGGGGGTCTTGGGCAGTGGGGAATGGCTTGTCATGGCCTTAGAGGCGGGTGAAAGGATTTTTTACACAAAGTCGGGACCTCATCTCCCTGCGCTGCCCTCCAAGAGCCATGCATTGCAGGTCTACTTCTGCACACATGGTTTTGTCCCATAATCAAAGGCTTGTGGTCCATAATTAAAGCCTTGTGAGCATTATGAGAGTGGAGGAAAGCATGCCCGATCCTGAAGCTGTCTCACAGCTTGCCGCAGCCTCCTGCCCTGCTTTAATCTTGGCTTATCCTGGACCGTACGTGGCAAACGCATGGTATTGCAGCACAGAAGGGTTTGGTCAAACCCAACAGCACTCTGCATTAAGAGAGGAGGCTCCCTGTACGATGGAGCAAATAGAGACCCACATTGCCAGGACAAGGCTGGGTGGTTCATGGCTGTGCAGCACAGGGAACCAAATATTTGTTGGGCTAATGGGGCAGACAGGCAAGATGCTGGCAAGAGACATGATCCTTGTGCTCAGGCAGAGCTGTATGGAAGCTGCAGACCCTACAGGTCCCTTATCCACAGCCATGGTTTTCTGTCAGACATTGGCGCAAGGTGCGGGAGCAATATCATATGGATGGTTAATGGCAGCTTTGCTTTGGGAATGGTTAAGAAAGAGCTTAAGGCTTTGTCCAAGCTGCCCTAGCTCAGAGCATAAGCTGGTCATTTGAGCTGGGCAACCTTCTTAGTGCTGTTTCACATTTACAAAAGGCATGAGCAGAAAGACTCTTCTGATCAGGTTTGGAATGAGCAAAATCAGGAACATCCTTTCCCTACTGGTAGGGATTTTGTTTTCATTTCCAGGCTGATTAGTTGCTAAGGACAGTTTGTACCTCTTGGAACTAAAATTTTGCTTTAACTTGCTTGGGTTTACTCCTTCTTCAGTGTTCTATTCACAAACAGTACAATCTTCCCACTTCTTCAGGAAATCCTGCTCCTGGCAATTTCAGTACAGCCTTTTCCTCTGCGACAGTCAGTATCTCCTGGCTGGCTGGAGACACCTGGGCTGGTGTCAGTGCACGGTCAATGCACACGCAACTCGCAGTGCTTGCCAGAAACATGCCAAGAAGTATATCAGCTCTTCTAAGTCTCAGCTGCAGGGCTGATTTATTGCTAATACAGGATAGCCTCATCACTTCTAGTAAAAATAAAGAAACAGAGCAAAAAGTGCATGGGGAAAGCGGGCAAAGGATGAAACAGAAGAGATTTTATTGCAAAGACGCTTTCCTGCTCCCCGCTGTACATGCTGAATGAAAGAGCCGAGCTACACATTCCTGCGCCCAGTGTGCTGCAGCTGCCCAGGCACTGTTCATATGTGAATGACTCAGGGATTTGATTTTTAACCTGTTTTGTACTCTTTCTGATTCCTGTGACTTCCCAAGTGCTACGTCTGGTCCCTTGCTTGCTGATAGTTGGACCTATGCACAGATCAGTGCCTGAGCACTTCGGAAATCATTATCCGTGGTCAAAAATCTTATTTACACAATGCAATCATATCCCTCTTGAACTTTTTTTTTTACTGCTGGCCCAGTTGAGCTCTCCATGTGACTAACATCCAGTTACGGCTTCTTTCTGCACGGTCTTCCTTTGGTTAATGCTCTTGCACAAAAGCATGCCTATGGGACCCGCAGCAATCTCATGCCGTGGGTCTTCATACTGCCTTAGTTCAAGCACTTTTCTATTCATCCTTGCAAGCTTGCCATGCAGCTGGACCCCAAGGCATTACTCACTCTTGAGTTACATCTTTGCCACTGTCTGCTTGTACAAAAACACACATATGCTCAAATACCCATGTTTTTCTGCCTATTACATGAGCAAGAAAAGGGCTCCTGGGGTGTGGGATCCACACTGAGGTTAATTCAGGGATTTAGATGCAGACACGGGGCTCAGTTGCCTACAAACTGATGCCCAGGGCCATCTGAGATGTCCAGGGCAGGTGTGGAATTGTCAACACCACCTCTGAAATCCTTTTTCGGGGGCAAGAGCCATTCAACATGTGAACAGCCAAGACCCATCCACCCCCAGGCTTTCACCTCTCCTCTTTCCCCTCTCGGCTTTGCAGGCACAGCTGCTGAGAGACCAGGGGGGCTTCTTCGCCTGGTGGGTGGCCCCGACCGCTGCGCTGGGCGGGTGGAGGTGCTCCACAACGGGACGTGGGGGACAGTGTGCGATGACGGCTGGGGTTCCCCTGAAGGCCAGGTCGTGTGCCAGCAGCTGGGCTGCGGGACAGTGCTGTCGGTGGCACCAGGAGTTCGGTACGGAGAAGGAACTGGACAGATATGGTTAGATGAGGTCAACTGCACTGGGGAGGAAAAGGACCTCTCCGAATGCCGAGCTAGGCCATGGGGGGAACACAACTGTCACCACGTGGAGGATGCCAGTGTTGAGTGCTCAGGTAGCCCAGGACAGCAGCCATTCGGCTGTGCACCACCTCCACCCCTGCATCCCTTCCTGCTGTACTGGCGGTGATGCACAACCGTTCTCCGACTGTTTCCCTTGGGGCACCCACAGACTCCAGCATCACTGTCCTGGGCACCCTCCAGTTGTTCAACGGCCCCAACCGCTGCGCCGGGAGGGTGGAGGTGCTCCACAACCACATGTGGGGGACAGTCTGCGATGACGGCTGGGACCTGGTGGACGCAGCGGTGGTGTGCCGGCAACTGGGCTGCGGCACAGCGCTGTCGGCCACCAGCGGCGCTCGCTTTGGGAGGGGCCACGATCCCATCTGGTTGGACGAGGTGAACTGCACTGGCACTGAGGACACCCTCTTCAACTGCCGGGCCAGCAAGTGGGGGGACAACAACTGCTTCCACGGGGAAGATGCTGGAGTGATATGTTCAGGTAATTCACCTCGAGGCGCAAGAGGGGTCAACTTCAGACTTTCAGGTTTTCCTAAGGGATCATGGGATGGCTCCTGCTTTCCCAAGGGTGCTCACCCACGGCATCCCCTTTGCAGCGCTGGGGAGCACCTGCAGCACACAGGTGGGCAAGTCACCCTGCAAAGCATTCACCCTCCGGCTGCTGCTGTGGATCCACTGCTGGATCCACAGGCTGCCCAGAGAGGGTGTGGAGTCTCCTTCTCTGGAGATATTCAAAACCTGGCGTGTTCCTGTCCAAACTGCCCTAGGTGATCCTGCTTTGGCAGAGGGGTTGGTTCAACCCTGACCATTCTGTGATTCTGTGATTCCAAGCTGCAGGAACAGCAAAGGGCCATTTATTTGCAGTCATGTGTATGAATTACAGCAAACCTGTCTCAAAGTCTGGTTTACCTTGGGGGCAACTAGGCTTTACCATGCAAAGCTTTCTGCAGCTGTAACTTGCCCTCCCCAGTTTCTGTCCATCCAACCAGGCCGGGTCTGTCTTGCCCATCATCTGTGCTTTACGGCTTTTGATGAAGTTTTTGATGCACATGTAGCTCAGCTCTTTTATTTGCGCTTTGCAATAAAGCCTCTTTGCAAAGCCACCCTTCAAAATTCACTTTTAAGAGGATGCTGAGCGTTGCAGGCACTCAGTCTCCAGTTCGGGTGCTAAGCACGCACGGAGGATGCTCAGGCTGGAGCAGAAGCAGCCATGGCTCTCCCGGTGCACTTACCCTTGCATGTCGTTGGCAGCTTCGGGGATGTCTGTGGCTGCTGAGCTCCGCCTGGCCAACGGTTTGACGCGCTGTGAAGGCAGGGTGGAGGTCACGCACAACGGCACCTGGGCAGCCCTGTGTGACGAGGGCTGGGGTCTGGCCGAGGCTCGAGTGGTGTGCAGGCAGCTGGGCTGCGGGAGAGCGCTGTCAGCACCCGGCAGGTCACATTTTGGGCAAGGACCTGTGCAAATGTGGCCCAACAGTGTGAGCTGCGTGGGCACGGAGACTGCCTTCTCTGCGTGCAAGGCAAAACCCTGGGGCAACAGCACTTGTCACCGTGGGAGAGAAGCTGGCGTGGTGTGTGCAGGTAACACCTTCAGGAGCGACATGGCATGAGAAGTGGTGGGTCTTGGTCCATCAACTTGATTTTTCACCTCCGCAAGCAGCCCCAGACAACGTACCCTCCTTATGAGCGTTTCCATCATGGGGAGTCTGGGGGGCTGGAGAAATTTTGGGCATCCTCCTGGAGGAGTTGGTGCTGATGCCAGTGGATGGGATGCTGCTGTGGTGCAGCTTGCAGCCTCTTGCCCCTTAGCCAGCTGGCACTGTGGATCAGCCAGCTTTTTTTGAGGTGATTAGATGAGCCCGCAGTACTTGGTGCAACACTCAGCGACCTGAGAAGGTGCCAGGGCAGTTTTCCTTACCCAAGGGTCGCAGCATGCCGTCCCTTCCCCATATTCCCTTTTTTTAGGTAACTCAGAGGGTGACCAGGTCCGGCTGGTGAACTATGGCAGCCGCTGCGCTGGCAGGGTCGAGGTCTTCCATAGTAAGCAGTGGGGGACCGTGTGCGATGACAACTGGGACCTGCTGGATGCCAACGTTGTCTGCCGGCAGCTGGACTGTGGGCGAGCACTCTCAGCCCCTGGCGGGGGTCAGTTCGGGCGTGGGGTCGGCATCATCTGGATTGATGAGACGAACTGCACGGGGACGGAGAGCACACTGTCCTCCTGCCGGGGCCGGCCGTGGGGCATCAATAATTGCTACCATGGGGAAGACGCTGGCGTGGTTTGCTCAGGTTTGACCAATGTTCCTTCAGCATTTCTCCACACAAGGCGGTGGGAGGGGGGTATATGTCATGATGACAGGTCTGCACCTCTAGCTAAGACTGGGGGTCAGCATCAGCAGCCAGTGGGGTTTTCCTGGACCCTCCCTACACCCGATGGTCCCATCAGAGGGCTACTTTTCCCATCCCAAGGTGTTTATTTGGGGTGGCTGGAGGCATTCCTGCAAGGATCCCTATTTCCCACCCCTCCCAGAACCTTCCAGCTCTAACAACAGGACCAACTCATTGCAGGGAAGCTCATCAAAGCAACCCGCCTGGCAAGCAATTCTTGCAGGGAGTGGGTCCCCCAGTGGGTCCTGGGGTCCATAAAGACGCAGGACCAGTGTGGACCACCTTCTGCAGGGAGATGCTCTGGTGCAGGGTACTCCTGGGTGGAAGTTTCAGATCGTGGTGGGGAGCCCTCCTGTTCTCCCCTTCTCTGCTTTTTGACAGCTTGGAGATGGGCCAGGAGCTTAACTGCAATATCATAAGCATGGAGGGAAACTGGCCACCATTTGAAGGCATTAATAAATCTCTCGGATGTTTGCAGACTCAATCATCCCCGAGCCAGTTCATCTCCGTCTGGCAAATGGCTCACACCGCTGCGCTGGCAGAGTCGAGGTGCTTTACCAGGAGGAGTGGGGAGCCGTCTGCGACCGTGGCTGGGATAAGAAGGACGCTGAGGTCGTGTGCCAGCAGCTGGGCTGTGGGACGGCGTTGCCAGCAGTGGAGGGGTTGGACTTCGGCACCGGACCCCTGCGTGTCTGGCTGGACAACGTGAACTGCCAGGGGACAGAGCCGACCCTTACAAAATGCCAGGCGAGCCCATGGGAAGAGAGCAGCTGCAGCCATGGAAAGCGTGCCAGCGTGGTGTGCTCAGGTGGGTTTCACTCCAGCGCCAGCAGTGGGTCAGGATGTACCAGTAATATCCCCCACCCCAGCTGGGAGGAAGGTGCCAGCTTCACCCCACTTGCTGCTAGATCAAGTACTCCCAAGCCCTTTGAGAAGTGTCTCCACGGGGTGGGGATGAGGTGCTGTGGGTTCAGAGGTGACGTGACCATGCAGCACCGGCTATGTGTCGAAATGCAGGGTCCTTCCTCTTCCCACAAAGGGGCTGGATGCTCTGAGCATCTCCCTGCCTGTTTGCAGGCTCGGTTGTTTCCAGCTTTGCCCCAGTCCGGCTGGTGGATGGCCCAGGTCGCTGCGCCGGGAGGGTTGAGGTGTTTCACAGTGAGAGATGGGGGACAGTGTGTGATGACAGCTGGGACTTCATGGATGCCAAAGTGGTGTGCCGGCAACTGGACTGTGGGGTGGTGATATCAGCTCCACGGCGGGCTTACTTCGGGGAGGGACAGGGACCCATCTGGCTGGACAACGTGCACTGCACGGGGACAGAGGCTGCCCTCTCCGAATGCAGAGCCAACACCTGGGGCGTCCATGGATGCGAGCATGGAGAAGACGCCAGCGTGGTGTGCTCAGGTAACCACCGCCCATCCTGGCACCGGGAGCACCATGGCAAACCTTCCCACAGTCCTCTTGCGCTGGGGTTTGTCTCTGCTTTCCCTGTGGGTGTAAGGGCTTGCAATGAAGGAAGTTTTCAGCCAGGCTGGAAACCCTTTGCTGTGAAATCAGTGGTCCATCCTGGTGGAAGAGGGCAGCACCTGTATGCAGACATTAAAGTCTCAGAAAAACAAACACCTTGCCCATTTGCACTACTATCACTAAAAATATGGTCTCCAGCTTTTGACTGATGCTATTTATCACAAATCCTGCCAGTTAGCACGGGCCAGAGAGACCATTCATATCAAGCAAATTACAACATGGCCACCTGCTTCTTCACAGTGGGGCAGACTGCAGTATGAATGGTTCTTTGCCCATTACGGTCAGGGAGGACTTTGTTGATCCATGGTAGAAGTACCCTGTGATGCTCAGAGCTGCATGAGCCCATGAGAGCCCATCTCCCATCCCTCTATCTCCTCTCCAACTCTGACTTTCTGCCAGAGGAACCCCACAACCCATTTTAGTGGCTGTTAAGAAGCTGGGGCCACTGGGTTGCTTGATACCGGCGTGGACTTTGCTTAATATCTGTTTGTCACTGACCAAGACAGCCAGCATTGAATTCAGTCACCCCAGCACGGGAAGGTAGCATCTCACCCTAGTTGGGCTAAGCGATCCTGCAAGAAAACCTGTGCCCTTCAGCAGCAGCAGCTGGAGGGCGGGCGATGTATCCCAGGAGTCCCAAACAGCACAAGGATGCCTACATCTTGGCAACTAGACCCTGCCCTATGTGCCTGCTTTAGGAAGGCAAACTATACAAGGTCCATTGACTATAGTCTGGTCAAGCCCATGCTAATCAAGCCTTGGGCACCACTTGGGCCAGTTCACATCACACCTCAAAGGTCGTCTCTGTCATTGCAAGAGCATCCTTGAACTCCCAAGGCTGCTCAGCCCCTAGTGCGAACCCATTGCTGGCAGTTGGAGGTTTCCCAGTGCAGAAGGTATCTCCTTAACGTGTGTACGCTCTCTGGTGTTGTAGAATCGGGCATTTCCGACCTTGGAAGCCTCCGCTTGGTCAACGGCTCAGACTCATGTTCTGGGAGAGTTGAAGTGTTTCATGATCAGCGCTGGGGAGGCATCTGCACCGACGGCTGGGACCTGGCTGAAGCCCACGTGGTGTGTCGGCAGCTGGGCTGTGGGGCAGCGCACTCGGCCACAGGGTCTACCCAGTTTGGGACAGGAGATGGCCTGATCTGGGTGGATGCTGTGGAGTGCACCGGGACAGAGGGGGCCCTCTTCGAATGCAAGGTCAAGTTCTGGGGTGCCAAAAGCTGCAAGTCGAAGGGGCACGCAGGCGTCTCATGTTCTGCAGCTGCAGGTCAGTGGCGGTGAGTCAGGGATCAGTCCTCCCTTGGGGGAGGCTGTGCAGTCTGACCAAATTTGCCCATCCAGCTCCTCCTTGTCCTGTCTCAACCATCCCTTGTTCCTGCGGTCCCACCAGGGAGCACAAGGTGTTTTCTATTTCAAGGTCTACCAGTCTCTGGCTTCCCTGAGGCAAAGTGCTTGGAAATCTGAAACCTGGGATTCCCGCAAATCCTAAGCCTGCAAGATATAGGCTTTCCATCACACACAAAGAGCCCTGGCACACCAGGGTTGCAGCTGCCCCTGTGGTTTTTTTGATCCGTTCTACCACACAGCCTCTAGTCCTCCAGGAGTCCCTTCTCTTCACCAAGCTCAGGTGCACGATGCACTTGGTGCCTCCTTGCCTGGTTGTTCCCGTGAGGATACTCACGTCATGGGAGCCCCTCGGTAACTTGGCCAGGTTCACAATCTCCTGGGCATGGTCCTACCAGGCTTGTCCCAAAAGGGTTCATGCATGCACACCCAGGATGCAGCAATAGCAGAAGTGTTCCATGCTGGTGGACACCTTGCAAGACCCCTTACACGGGGAGGTCCACCACTTTGCCAGCCACTGGACAGGCAGGCATTTCTGGCCAGGATTTATTGTCCTCCTATTCTGTTTTTAGACTTGAAACTAGGGAGCTCAGAAGCCTTGCGATTGGTGAACAGCCCGCACCGCTGTGCCGGGAGGGTGGAGGTCTTTCACAACCAGCAGTGGGGGACCATCTGCAACAATGGCTGGGACCTGAAGGATGCAGCCGTGGTGTGCCGGCAGCTGGGCTGCGGGACGGCCATCTCAGCCCCAGGTTCATCCAGTTTTGGGCAAGGATCTGGTCCCATCTGGCTAGATGGGGTGGGTTGCCTCGGGACAGAAGCCACCCTTGCTGAATGCCCGGTCAAGCCTTGGGGACACCATGCATGTAATCACATGGAAGATGCCAGCGTTGTGTGCTCAGGTAATCCTCACCACTTGTTTTCTCTGTAAGATGGACCAGGCCCCACCTTCTGCAGGCTGGGAACAGTTTGGAAACAAGCTGCCCAGCAAATTGCCCAGTTTGGTAGAAACCGCGTTGAAATACAGTGTTCAGAGACAAGGAAAAACATGATAACCCAGGAAAAAAAGCAGCATGGGTTAAGACATGCCTCAGTGGCTGGTACTACTGTTGGAGGTGTCCAAGATGTTTTCATGAGGTGAAGCACCTGCACCCTTTGGGGAGCAGTAGTTGGAGGGTGCATGGGTGCTGCTCGAGTGGCAGCAGATGTGACTGAGAGCAGGCAGAGCACCTTGCGCTGCTGGCACTGGGAAATGTCAGGATGTACAGATAAATACAGAAAGATGCACTGGAACCAGCTGCTCTCATGGGATATACCACTTTTGAGCTAGCTGCTGCCGGTCTAACCTTGGCCTTAGACGGTCAACCTCCACGGACAGGTCAGTGTGGCAGTCAGAAGCAGTCAGGACAGGGACAACCAGATAAAGATCCTTTGCCATTTCCTCTAGGGCAAGAAGTGTGTTAGTGCCAGGTGAACCTTGGTGATGCAGCTTCCAAAGAAGGGGGAAGGAAAGCATGGGGAAAAACTGGGAAGGATCCTTGTGATCCCTTCTTCCCCAGCACGGTGTCCCTCAGGTGGAGACGTGTGCTTTCTCCTGTCCCAGCCTCTGAACCAGGGTGCAACCACCCTCAGGGTGCAGCTGGTAGAAGGGACCTTCTGCATCTCCTTCCACCCTGCAGAAACCCCTGGGCTCACTTTGCTGCAAGTCCCTGCTAAAGGGCAAGGGACACACAAACAATACCATCCAGAACCGCCACAGGGATGCCCTGTCTTCTCCAACCCAGCGGGTGTTAAGATGCATACGCGTTTCCCTAATAATGCCCATTCTTGGGTATTTTTCAGGCTCGGGGATTGCCAGCAGCCCCAGGCTTCACCTGGTGGGTGGTTTGAGCAAGTGCGCTGGCAGAGTCGAGGTGTTTTATAACAATGAGTGGGGGACAGTCTGTGACGCCGGGTGGGACCCAAAGGATGTAGCGGTGGTCTGCCGGCAGCTGGGCTGTGGCGTGGCCCTTTCGGCCCCCAGCTTGGCTCGGTTTGGGTGGGGAGCCGGCCCCATCTGGCTGGATGATGTGAGCTGTACAGGGGAGGAAACCGATTTCTTTGAGTGCCAAGCCAAGACGCGGGGCATCCACAACTGCCACCATGGAGAGGATGCTGGCGTGGTGTGCGCAGGTGAGATCCAGGATGAGGGTGGACAGAGGCAGAGCTCCTGCTGGTACCACAGGGCAGGCAGGTGGCCTCCTTTGGAGGAGATACTGTGTACAAGGCTGGCGTAGGGGCTTCTTGCAGTCTCACCCATGCGTATCTCCTGGACCTTCACCTCAAGGCCAAGAGCAAGGTCCTGCACCTGGGTCAAGGCAATCCCCACTATCAATACAGACTGGGGGATGAAGGGATCGAGAGCAGCCCTGAGGAGAAGGACTTGGGGGTACTGGTGCAGGAAAAGCTGGACATGAGCCTGCAATGTGCACTCACAGCCCAGAAAGCCAACCGCATCCTGGGCTGCACCAAAAGCCACACGGCCAGCAGAGCGAGGGAGGGGATTCTGCCCCTCTGCTCCGCTCTGGGGAGACCCCACCTGGAGTACTGTGTCCAGCAAGAAAGATATGGGCCTGTTGGAGCAGGTCCAGAAGCGGGCCACGAAAATGGTCAGAGGGCTGGAGCACCTCTGCTGTGAGGACAGGCTGAGAGAGTTGGGGTTGTTCCGCCTGGAGAAGAGAAGGCTCCGGGGAGACCTTATAGCAGCCTTTCATTATGTAAAGGGGGCTTATAAGAACAGTGGGGACAGACTTTTTACCAAGGCCTGTAGTGACAGGACAAGGGGCAGGGTTTTAAACTGAAAGAGTGTAAATTTAGATTGGACATAAAGAAGAAATTCTTTACTCTGAGGGTGGTGAGACACTGGCCCAGGTTGCCCAGAGAAGCCGTGGCTGCCCCATCCCTGGAGGGGTTCAAGGTCAGGTTGGATGGGGCTTCGAGCAACCTGGTCTACTTGAAGATGTCCCTGCCCATGGAAGTGGAATTGGACTAGATGCTCTTTAAAGGTCAACGCTGTCCCTGCCCTGCTCCTCCCTGTAGGCACATGGGATGCTGCAAGTAGGGGGTGGTCCAGGGATGCAGGCAGGAGGTGGTCCAGGGATGTGGAGGTTCCCTGCAACCGCATACTCACCTGTTTCCCTCTCCACAAAAGGAGGCAACTCCAGCTCAGCGAACCTGCGGCTGGTGAATGGGCCACACCGCTGTGCCGGGAGGGTGGAGGTGCTCCACGATGGGCAGTGGGGGACAGTCTGCGACGATGGCTGGGACCTGAACGACGCAGCGGTGGTGTGCAGGCAGCTGGGCTGCAGCAGGGCCACAGCAGCCTCTGGCCGGGCTCGCTTTGGGCAGGGGACAGGGCACATCTGGCTGGATGACGTGGGCTGTGCCGGGAATGAGGACACCCTCACCCAGTGCCAAGCTCGTCCCTGGGGACAGAGTAACTGCAACCATAGAGAAGACGCCAGCGTGGTGTGTTCAGGTACATCCCACTCCTGCAACATGGGGTGTCCCGGAGGGGCCAGGGTGGGATCCATCCTGCTACCTTCAAGGTGACGTTGCAGTGGGATGGTCAAGCCCTTCCTGGGTTGGGGGTCCTTTCGCCCCAGTTCTGGGCATTGACACTGGCACAGTGTGTGTCCCCATCACGACGTTTCCGCAGTGCTTCCAGACACCAGTGAAACCAACTCATCGACTGTCCGGCTCATGAACGGCCCGCATCGCTGCGCCGGGAGGGTGGAGGTCTTTCACAACCAGCAATGGGGGACGGTCTGCGACGACGGCTGGGACCTGTGGGATGCAGTGGTGGTGTGCCGGCAGCTGGGCTGTGGCGAGGCTGTCGCGGCCCCGACGGGGGCTTCCTTCGGGAGGGGGCTGGATCCCATCTGGCTGAACAGGGTTACCTGCACTGGCAGGGAGAAGGCCCTTGAGGAGTGTCAGACCAGGCCCTGGGGAATCAATGGCTGCAGCCACGAAGAGGATGCCAGCGTGGTCTGCTCAGGTGATGCTCGTTCCTGCAGGGTCCTAAAAGCATAGCTTGGAGCTCTTTCCTCCTTTTTCCTCACAAGCGTTTTCCTCTCCAACCTGACCTCAGGAGCATTGGCTGCGGAAAGGAGATTTGCAGAGCACAGGGGCTCGTCCCCTTGGCAGATGGCATTTGTTCCCCATCCCCACATCCCAGTAGCTGCCCCAACCCAACTGCCCTTTGTGCAGCTAAGCAGGGAAGGGGGCAAAAAGGATGTTGACGCCTGGTTTGTGATGTGGGCTGCACCGAGACTCTGCTGGGTCTCAGTGAGACTCTGAGAAAGCGGATTTATTGCTCCCCTTCCCCATCAGGGACTGATTCTGGAGGCCAAATGTAGATACCTGGTGGTGCTTATGAAGCCCCAAGGGTCATGCCTGCCTGCACGTCTTCGCAGGCAGGGTCAGGCCAGGATATGTCCTCCCATCCCACCATGGCTGGGCATCTGCCCTAGTTTGCACCCCAGCTGCTGCCACCAGAAAGCCCTGCCGGACACGTGATCCTCTTGTCCTCGACCCTTCATCACCTGCTTCTCTGCCCGCAGACCTGGCCAGGACAGAGGTCCGCCTAGCAGAAGGCCCGAACCGCTGTGCCGGGAGGGTGGAGGTGCTCCACGATGGGCAGTGGGGGACGGTCTGTGACGACGGCTGGGACCTGAGAGAGGCGATGGTGGTGTGCAGGCATCTGGGCTGTGGCAGGGCCATGGTAGCCCCTGGCTGGGCCCGCTTTGGGCAGGGGACAGGGCACATCTGGCTGGATGATGTGGTCTGTGTCGGGACCGAGGACAACCTCGCCCAGTGCCAAGCTCGTGCCTGGGGAGAGAATAACTGCAACCACGGAGAAGATGCTGGCGTGGTGTGTTCAGGTACACCTCATCCTGCGACACAGAGCATCGGGGATGGGCACAGGAGGGCCTATCTGGCTGCCTCCAGGGTGATACTAGCTCTGGAAAGGCGTGATTTTGGGGGAAGGGGTCGTAGTCTCTTGGCCAGGCTTGTCCCCAACCCAGCAACAGGTTCCCACCCCATTCACAACCAATATCTCATCAAAACCTTCACACCCCGCCTCCTAGTGGCACTAAGCAAGCCAAGCCTTGTCTCGAGGGGAACCACCTGACCCAAAACCCCCAGCCTGGTCTCCATTGCCTGGTCCACACACTTGCATGGAGGAGACACCACAATTTTAGGGTATGAAGGTGCAACTGAAGTCCATCCCTACAGCCATGCTCCTTCTGGAAAGGTTGGGGGGTTGCATCCCTTGCTGGGGGGAGGGCGGGGGGACAAGAACGACTCTGTATTTGCACTCTGGCTTCTGGTTTGGGGACTCTTTTGTCACGAGGTTATGGGTGTCCCATTCTCCTTTCCTAACTGGTTTTCTCCTGACAGGTGCCAACATCACGGAGGAGGTGCAGGTCCGCCTGGCTGACGGCCCGAACCGCTGCGCCGGGAGAGTGGAGGTGCTTCATCAAGGGCAGTGGGGGACCATCTGCGACGACAGCTGGGATTTGAATGATGCCAAGGTGGTCTGCCGGCAGCTGGGCTGCGGGACAGCTGTGTCGGCCCTGGGCCAAGCTCACTTCGGGCAAGGGTTGGACCCCATCTGGCTGGATGACGCAGAGTGCACCGGCATGGAGACCACCTTCACCCAGTGTGGCCTTAGCAGCTGGGGAGTCCATAACTGCAACCACGAGGAAGATGCGGGAGTCGTGTGCTCAGGTGGTCCCCAGGGAGAATGCTCAGATACCCCAAAAAAGGCTTTTATGCAGGACTGGGAGGCTGGCAGCACTGGTGGGACATCAGTGATGGGAATCACTGGTTTCAAGGCCAGGCTGGACAGGGCTTGGAGCAGCCTGGTCTAGTGGGAGGTGTCCTTGCCCATAGCAGGGGGGTTGGAACTGGATGATCTTTAAGGTCCCTTCCAACCCAAACCATTCTATGAATGATCTTGCAAGGGAGCCCGGGGGGGGTGTGAATTGTGCAGCAGATACAGGTGGCAAATGGCATGCATGTCCCTCTCCATCTACCTGCTGGGTCTTAGGGGATGTCTCACTCCCTCTGCTCCCTCTTGCAGGCACAAACCCTTTGCAGGTGCGGGTGCAGGACGGCCCTGGTCCCTGCGCGGGGCGCGTGGAGGTGCTCTACAACGCTACCTGGCATGGGGTGTGCAGCACTGGCTGGAGCTTGCTGGAAGCTGAGGTGGTCTGCAGGCAACTGGGCTGCGGGCCAGCCCAGTCAGTGCCCATCGGAGCCCAGTTCAGGCTGGGGGACGGCCTTGCCTTGCTGGAGGGGCTGAGCTGCCGTGGGAGCGAGTCACTGCTCCTGGAGTGCCAGCAGAAAGGGACGGGCCTGGGGCTGTGCAGGCAGGGTTCAGCAGCCGGTGTGGTGTGCACAAAGCCAAAGGGTGAGCGTTGGGATCCTCTACGGTGTCCGTGCCGGGTGGGGGGAAAAGGTTCCAAGGTGAGAAGAAAGGGGAAAGGTGGCACATGTTCATCCCAGGCAGCTCTTGAAGGCTTTTCCATCCCAACCTTGTTTTCCATCACCCTTGGGAGCATCAGAGATGCCTTCGCCACTCGAAACACACTCATCCCTCCCGTTTCTTCTTGGAACCCAAATTTCCTTATCCCCCCTCAAACCCTCTGGGCTCCCTCCAGGACTGGCCCTCATTTCTCAGATAGGTTGTGGTAGAGCTGAGACAACTTTGAAGGATGGGGCGGGGGGGCGTGTGTCAGAAATAGGCTTGTCTGAGGTGTAGCACCCCAAATCCAAAGTGGGACAACACAATGGAGAGCTGATGGGGGCTGTAAGAGCAGCAGGAACATGGAAGGTCACTCTGACCCCTCCACCCATTGTCCACCCAGGGAAATGGGTCTTACCCTGAAGCCTAATTAAGGAAAGCCCACCTCCGGCCACCAGCTGAGCTGCTGTGGGCTGGTCAGGCTGTGTTAGATTTTAGGTTTTCCTACACGCTGTTACTGGTCTTGTCTGGAAATGGGATCCCAAGTCCGCTCTCCCCCCAACTCCAGGTGCTCCGCCCTCCTGCTCGGTGCTGATCGCGCTGCTGGCCCTGGTGATGCTGCTGAGTGGGGTCCTGCTGTGGCTCAACCTGCAGAGGAGGTGCATGGCAGCGGCCCATGCTGGAGGTGACAGTCCCATCCCTCTGTGTGTCCCCCCCAACTTACAGCCCCTGCTCTGGCCACCCTGAAACCCAGGGGGACATGGAGATGGGGATCAGCTCAGTGGCTTCCACAGCCTGGTGACAGCCCAGTGTCCCCTCCACCTCACAGCCCGTCAGCACCCCCAGAGCCCTTCAGCGACGTCCTTCCAGCCCATGGGGGCCATCTACCTCCCCTCCAAGGCAGAAGCCCCCGAGGACGCTGACACCGAGACGACGCAGCTCATGATGGAAGACCCTGCCCCATGATGCCAGCCCCAACAAGCTCATGTCCCGGGGGTCACACTGGGCTCCTGCTGCTCCCCACCTTTTCCCTAATCCGCTCTCCTGAAGACTCCAAAGCAGCAGCTGATGGGCAGAACATTTCAAAAACAGCTGGTACCAATGACTTATATGAGGACCCCCAAAATAGCTGGCACAGATGGGTCTCCCAGTCTGGTGACGTTTATTTACCTGGCCTCGGCACCCTCCGGGCAGCCCCCGCAGCTCAGGAGGAGCCCGATGGACCCGGCAGGCGGTGCAAGGCTGAGCTAAAGGAGCAGAGAAGCAGAAGGAGGGGTGCAAACGAATTAAAAGGAGATCCCCAACCCTCCTGGCATGACAGGTGTGAGCGCTGTGGGGGGACATGACAGGAGTTGCTTTCGTGCTTTTCTGCCACGGCTTCCCCCAGACCTTGGATGGAATCAAGACCCCCAGTTCTTGACCATCCCAGGTGGCAGAGCTGCAAAGCGTGTTACCCCACAATCGCAAATACTCAGCTGTCCTCCCTGGATGCATTTTGGGGTGGCCACACAGACCCATTTTCCTTGCCCACTGCCCCCAACCTGTGACCATCCCTTGGGGACCCAGCTATGAGGAATGCCCGATGAGGTTCGTGGGGTACAAGTCTTGCTCTTGCCTGGTAGCTCGCAGTTCTCTGCTGGCACCCCATGCCTAAAAGCACCCCAGTGCATTGGGACCCCACTCTCAGCCTCGCCAACTGAGGGCTGTGTCCCCAAACCACCNCCCAAAAAGCAGAGGTCCCAACAGCAGGAGATGGCCTTTGCCAAGGCAGTCAATGCCTTCCTTGCCAGAGATTGAAGTAAACATTGTGCCCAGTCCTCTCTCCAGCTTCCCCAGGGATGAAGGACATCCCAAAACTGGGAAAGGCACAGAACCAGGGGTTTTCCCACCTTTCTCCTTTTTCCTGTGATGCTCCAGAGGGGCTGGAGAGTACTGTCCCCAGATTAGGAGCAAAATCAGAGCCAGGGCAGCTTGGGGTCCACCACATCCACTCCAGGTGAAGCTGTCCCCTAGATCCTGCCAGAGAAACTCCAGGAGTTCACCAGGTGCTGGAGCAAACATCTGAAGATGGATTGGAAAATCTGGGCAGTGCCAGCATGAGATCAGCCCCCTGGCCAGGGCTGAGAGGGGGCAGGGGGTCTGCAGGACATCCAAGCAGTGCAAAACCTGAAATAACTTCCTACAGCAGTGAGGGTGAAATGGGGATCATGAAGGTAAACCTCCCTTTGTGCTCCAGGATGCTAAAGGCTGGAGATCCCACAGGGCATGATGACCATCAAAGGCTGGGGCTTGTCCAACCATGAGAGCACAGAGAGTCTAGCTACCACCCACCTAGTGCCACCTGAGATGCCCTCAATCACCCAGACACTCACAGGGAAGCTGGCATATAGGACATAAGGACTGTGAGAGATGCAAGCTCTCCTGGAAGAGGAGCTGAAGGCCTCAGCAGTTGAATGCAACCCCAGATCTCCATCAAGCATTTGGAGCGCTTGATTGGGCTGCTCATACAAAGGCAACATACACCTCTGGAGGTGCCTTCAGGTGGGTGAGACACCCACAGAGGCAAAAATGTGATGTGGAAGAGACCTGGAGTGACCTAAATGACCCTACATAAGCAGCCACCTCCTGCCACCAGCACCATCAGGTGTCCTCCAAATCCCGTCCCCAAGTTTTTTCCTTTTTTATGAGACTCTCCCCCTCCACTCAGGACTCATGAGTGAAAGGAGAGGGTGAGTTTGGGTGGGATACGGCCTAGGGGGAGCTGCTCTGGGGTTGGGGTGAAGGGGCCCCCACCGCTACAACACACATCATGTAGGTGCTTCATGGACAATACGACACCTTGGGAGTCTCATCAAGCCTTAAAGGGTGAAGGACCACCACCACCCCAGGCAGCCTGTTCCCAGGGCTGCAGGTGCAAACTCCCTTCTCTGGAGACACATGGACACAGCAGATCCCAGGATGGGAACCTGTTGAGATGTGTCCACCACCGGCTGGGCTACAGAGGATGTTCAAGGACAAGCCCAACCTTGAAATCAAATCACAACCTCATGATCTGCAGCCAGGAACAGCATTTGGAAGAGGCCAGAGTTGCCCCAGTGCTGTCTCAAGGGCTGAAACAGGAGGAAGCTGGGGGGTAGGGGAGAAGACCATCACAACCAGGAAACCCACAACCATCTTTGCAGGGGGATCCACCAGCCCAAATCCATCTCGCTGGCCCATCTTGCAACCAACTTCTGCAGGGTATAGGCTGAGCGGTGCTGCGTGAGATCCACCTCACACCCAGGATTTGGTGGGTCTCTCCTTACCATGTCTGCCAGCAACATGCACCAGGTGGCCTCCTACCCACGTCTGAAGGACTCTGGGAGAAGGTACTGGGTGGGAAGGAGGCCGAGACCACCAAGGAGCAAAAGCCCATGTCAAGACCCAGCCAGACATGGCCACGGGCTGGAGGAGGCAATGAGACAGAGCCATCATTAAATAACCATCCTGTAATTAGTGCGCAGAGTGCCAAGGAGCACGTACATCCCACCCTCTGCCCCATTCCCAGTGCTACAGGGACTATACGAAAAGTGGGGATGAGGTGGGACCTCTCCAGAGTCCGAGGGATGGCACAAGGGCACTGGCGCGGGCAAGGACAAGGCTCCCGTCTCACCCTCGTGAGCAAAGGTCCGTGTGCCACCCTCCGCCCAGCAGCCATCAGGCAAAGGGGGACAAATCCAGGCTCCAGCGGCAGCACAGGGGTAGCTCTGGGAAGCAAGAGCGGAGGAGGAGGACGACGCGGAGAACTGGTTGTGTCTTGCTTCCCGTACCCCATCCAGGTTCCTGCCTGGAAAGTCCAGGAGCCGTTGGAGGACTTATGGTGCCGGGCGTCACTTGCCAAGGCTCCCAAAGTGGACGGCAACAGTGTGTGTCCCCCTTTCTTCTGCTCCCTACCAGTCCCGCTAGCGCCCTGGGGCAGAAAAAAAGGGGGCAATTAACCAGGTCATTAGCAGCAGCATGAGATATGGACGGGACATTTGGACCCCAAAAGGCTTCAGGGGTAAAGGGAGGTGCTCACTCTTCCCCGTGATCCTTTCCACTGCCTGTACCGTTGTCACATCTCTCTCCCAAAACCCAGGCAGGTCTGTCCCCTCCTGCAGGCAACAGTGCACCCCAAGTCCCTGGGAGTCTCCAGCCCAGGCTGAGCCACGCTCGCTGGGATGACTGGGGAGGGGGTCTCAGGATGACTTAGGGGGTCTCAGGCCTCCTCTCCGCATGAGGACAAAGAAGAGGGCTCCTGCCTGCCCACCAGGGGTGTGCCACGAGCCATGGCATGCCTGCCAGGAGCCCCATGGGCTCAGGGAGGGTCCTGCTGGTCCTGCAGAGGTCTGCGCCGGTCCTTGGGCGCACATATGGGGTCCCCCAGCCTGGGGCTCATCTGCTACCCGTCAGCAGTGCACCGATGGCCACCGCGGCATGGCAACACTGGAGCTGCGCCTACCACGCCAGGGCTCAGCCGTCGCGGTGCACACGCTGGTGTTGCAGCAGGTTGGAGGGGTGAGCGAAGCCCTTGTCGCAGACGCTGCACTTGTAGGGGGTCTCCCCCGTGTGCACCTTCTCGTGCACGGCCAGGTAGGCCAGGTCCTTGAAGAACTTGTGGCAGAAGCTGCACTTGTAGGGCCGCTCCTGGCTGTGCACGCGGTGGTGCTGGAGGAGCAAGGAGGGCCGGGCAAAGGCCTTCCCGCACACCTCACATTTGTAAGGGCGTTCCCCCGTGTGCGCCCGCTCGTGGATCACCAGGTAGGACGACTGCTTGAAGGCCTTCCCGCAGGTTTTGCAGACAAAAGGGCGCTCGCCGGTGTGCACCCGCTCATGGGAGGAGAGGGCGTTGGACTGCTTGAAGCCCTTGCCGCAAAGCGGGCAGATGAAGGGGCGGTCACCCGTGTGCACCCGCTCATGCACCTTGAGGCTGTGCCCGTAGGTAAACTTCTTCCCGCAGACCCCGCAGACGTGGGGTTTGTCGTCGCAGTGCTGGCGCTGGTGGAGGAGGAGGGCATTGGAGGTGGGGAAGTCCTTCCCGCAGTCAGCGCACTTGAAGGGCTTCTCGGCGCAGTGGGTGAGCGCGTGGCGCTGGAGCTCGTAGGGGGTCTTGAAGCTCTTGGCACAGCGGGGGCAGCGGAAGGGACGCTCACCGCTGTGGATGCGCCGGTGCTCTTGGAGGTTGGAGGAGCGCTTGAAGCGCTTGCCGCAGAGCTCACAGCGGAAGGGTCGTTCCTCCGTGTGGACTAGCCGGTGACTTTTGAAGTCCGAGTGGCGCTTGAAGGAAGCCTGGCAGAGGTCACAGCGGAAGGGACGCTCTTCGTTGTGTACCACCTCATGGCTGAAGAGCTCCCAGGCCCGCTTGAAGGCCTTCTCACAGACACCGCACTGGAAGGGCTTCTCATCCACAATCACCTCGCGGATCTCCAGCTCACCGACGCTGCTCGCTCCCCGCTTCGGGTGGGCAGGCAGTCCCACTGCCGCCTCCTCCAGCTCGCCCACTGCGCTCCCCAGCACCAGCTTGGCGGTGGAGTAGATGCCACGCTCATCAATCAGCTGTACAAAGTCTGGCTTGGGGTGGGCATCATCGGAAAGAGGCAGCTCAGGGGAGCAGGACCGAGACCGTCTCTCTTCCTCCTCTTCCTCACTGCTCCGTGGCACCTCCTCCAGCCCGTTCTCCATCTTCCTCTGTCTGAAGTCACCTGTCCGGCCCCAGATCAACCGCAGCCTCTTGCCCCGGGAGGGTCCTGGCTCTTCAGCGCTCTCCCGCTGTCCCAGGGATGCAGGGACCCGGCTTGTCTCAGGCTTCAGGCACAGACGGTGCTTCCGCCGGCACGGCCACAGCTCCTCCGGTGCCTGGTGGCATGGGGAAGCCCCCTCATCCTCACCAGTCTTCTGGCACGGCCTGCCTGCACCCCGAGGAGTGAGAGAGCCCTGCCCATGGCAGTACCGTCCCAAGTGGCGTGGAGAAGCTTGCCCCAGCCGCTCCGGGGAGCCTTCCTCCAGCTCTTCTCTTGGTTTCACCCCAGCTGTGTCCTCCTCCTGCTCTTCTTCACCTTCAGGCCCATCTCCTTCAGAAAGCGGGGAGAGCCTCTGTGAAAATGGGGGCTCGCAGGCTGGAGGACCCAGCTGCCCTTCCATGGCAGCCCCTGCAAAAATGAGAAAGGAAAGAGCGTGAGAGCAATGACGGGCCAGGGGCAGGACCATGAGGGAAGGGGCATGAAGATGAAGAGGTGGGTGGCAGCAGCAGAGGGAGGTCAGAAACACACAGAGATACACAGAGAGGGAGGGATGGTGAAGGAGGCATCGGGAGAAGGCAGAGAAACAGGCAGTACAGAGAGTTTGTAAAACCTGGTGTCACCACGCCCTTTCCCCTTTGGGGGACTGAGGTGACGGGCAGACCTGGTGCCAGAGAAACAGCCCAGATTGGCACTTAAAAGCCTTTTTACCCATGAGCCTGTTACTAGCACCCAAAAGCAGCAGCTACTCATAGCAGAGCGCAACTCACTTCCTTGCAGGACCTGCTCATGGTTAACTGGTTGGAGCAACAGCTGAGGGACCAGCCTCAACTGTGTCGCCAGCTGTCAAGGGCCACACCGGCTGGCCAGCAGCTTCCAGGCAGGGCTCTGAAAAGCTCCTCGGAGAGTGCTCAGTCTCCACAGTGACCTACGACGTGACCCCTTGTCTGCGACAAGGAGGTGCCAGCCCTGCTCTGGGTACAGGCTGTGGATGCACAAAGGGATTCAGCCCCCAGCTCCTGGGGATTCAACAGCACAACTCAGCTCCAGAAAGTATCAGGGTGGTTTTTCAGATCACCTTTTTAACAAATGCTCCTCTCGTGGGCCGGTGTTTTTCCAGGCTCCATCCAAGCCCACTGATACCTCCAGAGTCTGTTCAGTGCTGGCGCCTGGTTCAGTGCTGGCTGACAAAGAGATGTCAGGCTCTGATATTCACCTGGGAGATCCCCTGAGCTGGATTTGCTGTTCCCATTCGGGATACCACGCACAGATCAGTTTAGCCAAGGGAGGGGAAGAAGGTCAAAGCACGATTCGTCTCCTGAAACCCCACATGAAATCACACCCCACAAGGGCCTGTTGCACAGCCAAGAGCAACCAGGTATAACAAGGAGCTCTTCATCACAAACAGCTAAATTCAGGTGGTTCAGTCTAGCCTCCCATGTCCAGAGCCATCCTGGTGAGAGGCAGTGGGGTGGAGGGGACGTCAGAAGCAGGAGATGCTTTAAGAGCCTCCAAGCACCATGTTGCACAGAGAATGCGATGACTGACCTGACACAGCGAGGGAGCTGCCACAAAGCCAGACGTAAAACTGCCCTAAAGGCACCTGAGAAGAGACTCCCAGGGGCGTGAGCAAGCAAACAGCTGCCAGAGAACAAAAAGCAGAAGAGAACAACGATATGGTTTGGGAAGGCAGCACGCCAAAGCCTCCCAAGGATTGATAAGTGCTGGAGACCGTCAGTTGGACTTGCAAGAACCGATAAACTCTGGGCACAAAGATATCACCACCTCTGCCCAAGGCCACTGGCCCACACTGGCATCTGCAATGAGAGCTGTAATTTGGTATAGCTCGATGGCTGCTATGAACGGACGGCAGTTTGTGGGATTACAGACAGACAGTGACGTGGTGCGGTCTTTCCAAGAGGTTTTCCAAACCCCTCCAGCACCCTAATACCAGGGGGAGCCCACTGGGGATGCGGGAGCCTGCTAGGGGTGGAGCTTCAACCAGGCAACTGCAAGGGAAGGCAAGGAGGTGAGCGACGAGTGAATGAGCTTAATGTTATTAATAACCACTTTGATCCCATTAAAGCTTAACAAGTAAAAGGTGCTCCAAGAAATGCGGCTCCTTGCCCACATCTCCCGCTCACAGACAGGTCTCGAGGTGCAGAGAAGGAAATTCACAGCGAAAGCAAGAGGGTTTCCAGGCGTGATTTCGTCTCACTGGCACAGAGCGAGTACCGTCAACCCAAAGGTTTGCAGGAGCACTGGGATGGGACACGTTGAAAAAGCAATGCCATGTTGAAAAGGCAGATGAAGGTGATGGTCAAATATATTATGAACAGAAACGGGTGAAGGGGACAGCAAGTTGAATAAAAGAGGGTTAGAAGGAAAACCAATTAAAAAATCCCAAACCAGCAGAACTCATTATTGAGCCAAACTGAGATGAACATTTTTGCCACCTGCGGAGGCGGGCACTCACAAGACGCTCAGCCCTGAGTCTTTACTGCACGAGTAGCACTGGATGCAGAGAAGAGGGCTCAGGATTACCCTCTCCAGGGCACGCTCACCTTTCTGGGATGGATTTGGACCATTTCTTGGCCAGGACTCTCACCCGGAGATTGTGGAGCCCTTCCCTTTGGGTTGAGACATCAGGCTGACACTGGGTGGGGGGATCAGAAAGCCCCCCAAAGCAGAGGGGAGAATGAAGCTGCCATCTCGGGTCCCCCTGCTCTCAAATCCAGGCTTTAAAAGAGGGAATTGCCTGCATCAGTGGAAAGGGCTCAGAGCAGGACAAGGGCGCAGTGGGGCACAGCTCATGGGGGACACGAAGGAGGAGACTTGCACAGGTGAAGAGCCCCGTGCCGGGCCTTTCATTGGAAACACGCTTCCCTGACTCCGAAAAAGCTAATTATTAGGGCTGCCTTTGCTGCCATCCGGACATCCAGCACATCCTGGCTGACTCAGCATGGTGAAATTGCGCAGGATGGTAAATTCGGTGTTTTCTGGCACTGTGTGATGGCCACAGTGAAGTCACCAGGGGGTTTCAGGGTTTCCCTACCTGCCGCAGCACTGGGCATGGCTACGTGGAAGTCCCTCAAGGGCAGGGCGACGTTAAACGCGAGAGGAGTGGAGCCAGACACTGGACTTACTGAGGGCCAGGAGGGAGCCACGGCGGCTGTTTCATTTAAACCGAGGGGTTTCGGAGGGCTCTGCGCTTGGGGAAGGGATCCAAGTGTACAGGCAGTGCCCACAGACCTCGTGAGCCAGAGGAACAGAAAGGGACAAAGCAAGAAAAACACAAGAGTGGCAAGGCGACTTATCTGGGGGAAAAAAGCAGCAAGCATCTGCCAGAGTAGAGCTTCTATGTGCCAAAGCAGAGAAGATTTGGGGGGTTCAGCCTGAGACAGGTGACAAGGAGTGTCCCAAGAAAGCTTACGTGCTCCTAAAACGCAGCAGGAGAGGCATTCCCCAGGCAGGCAGCGCCGCAGCAGAGCCTGCTGAAAAAGGCTTTGGTGAAGATGGGGCGACGGCGAGTTGCCATTTCGGAGAGAGTCATGGGGTGCCCGGTCCTACCTGCGGAGCAAGAGCTGGGGGTATCGAGCGTAGCTACCACGGAATTGCTGCCCACAGGCTCTAAATAAAAGTGAGAAAATACGTTGGGAAGGGAAAAAGACTAATTTCAGTGAAGGGATGGGGCTGGGGTGGGAGCAAAAAGGCAGCGATGGAGGAATTGGCAGCAGCGGAAAAGTCTCCAACTGCAGCTTCTGGGCCAAAAATACATGATTTTTGTCACGCCCAGCAGTGTCAGTGATACCCTCAACATCCCCAGTGCCTGTGGGATGACCAGGACGGCCCCCCAGTCTGATCCTTCACGCCTTTTCCACACCCCAGAACACCCCAGTTACTCCCAGCATGGCCCAGTTTTCCCCCAGAATCAACAAGGATCCTCCCTGCATATCGCAATATCATCCCCCTAAGAACACCACAAGCCCCCCCAGCACATCCCAGTCTCCTCTGGTATCACCCAGACACTTCCATCACATCCCCCTCCCAAAATGCATTACAACCTGAACCTCCCAGTATGCCCCAGTAGAAACCAGACTCTCTCATCTCATTCCCAATCCCCATTACAGCCAGATCCGCCCCCAGTATGTCCCAATCCCCGCCAGTATAACTAGACCCTCTCATCTCACTNTGTCCCCCCCAGTATCAACCAGACCCTCTCATCTCACTGCCCTCCCCCCTGCCATTACAACCAGATGCCCCCAGTGTGCCCCAGTCACTTCCCAGTATCAACATGGGCCCTCACATCTCATCCTCTCCCCATTACTGATGTACTTTAAGACAGAATGTACTTTTAAAAACGTAAAATATATTTTAGAAGGTAGAATCTCTCAATAAGTAAGAATAAAGAGCTGTAAAAAGGTCACAAGGCCCTGTGAAAGCAGACACTTGGTATAAACAATAAATGCCTTGCTAATGAGTATATCCTTGAAGAAGAACAGAAGGCTGATAATAAGGAACATCCCACCACAGGAGGCACCAAAACCAGCTGAACACCAGCCAGCTGCTGGATAAGGCATAAAGTCAACAAAAATTTGCAGTAACTGGGGGAAAGGTAAAGGCGGCAGAGGGACATCGCGACCACCAACTCAACTGGAGACTGGACTCCTCCCCCACGCCACCATGCTGGAGCATGCACACATCAATTAAAGGACCTTGTAACTTTAAATGAAAGCGAGAGACTGCACTAACCAACAGAAATTGTTAAGATAAGGTACTAACCAATAATTATAATTAAGGCTGTGTATTTCTGTGTTTTGAACCGTATAAATATTCCTAAGAGTTTGCAGGCCGGTGTGCCAGCTGTGCAGATTCCCACCTAGCACCCATCTCTGCAGAAATTAAATAAATAGATAATACCTCTGCTCTGTGCATATATTGGCGTCTGCACACCGGGTAAACGACCCTGCTTTGGGACAACACTACCATTACAACCTGCCCACTCCCAGCATGTCCCAGTCTTCCCTGTATCAACCAGACCCTCTCATCTCATCCCCCGCTCCGGGTACAACCAGCCTCCCCCCAGCACACCTCAGTCCCTCTCACTATTGACCAGACCCTCTCACTCTCTGTGTTTCAGCACCTCCACTACAACCACAAACTCCCAGTGTGCCCCAGTCCCCTCCTAGTATCAACATGGGCCCTCCCATCTCATCCTCTCCCCCACTCCATTACAAACAACCCCCTGCCAGCATGTCCCGGTCAGTATCAACCTGATGCTCCCATCTCATCCCTCACTCCCATTACAACCAGACCCCCCAGCATTCCCCAATCCATCCCAGTATCGACCAGATCCCCTCATCTCTCTGTGCTCCACCACCACCAATACAAGCAGACCCTCGCACCATGTCCCAGTCCCCCCAGCATCACCCAGACCCTCCCATCTCATCACTCTCCCCCATCCTCATTACAGGCACACCCTCCAGCACCTCCCAGTCTTCCCAGCACCAACCAGATTGTCTCATCTCATCCCCTTCCCCCATTCCAACCAGACACCCCAGTCTCCCACAGTGCGTCATTGCACTGCCCTCCCTCCTCCCATTAAAACCACATCCTCCCAGCAAACCCGTGTCCCCCCAGTATAAACCAGACCCTCTTATCTCACTGCCCACCTCCTACCAGTACAACCAGACACACACAGCATGCGCCGGTCCCCTCCCAGTATCAACATGGGCCCTACCATCTCATCCTCTCCCCCACTACATTAAAACCAGGTGCCTCCCAGCACGTCCCAGTCTTTCCAGTATCAACCAGACCCCCTCGTCTCTCTGTGCTCCACCACGTCCACTACAACCACAAATTCCCAATATGCCCCAGTCCCCCCTAGCATCAACCAGACCCTTTCATCTCACTGCCCTCCCCCCCACCATTACACCCAGACGCCCCCAGGATGTCCCAGTCCCCTGCCAGTATGAACACGGATCCTCCCGT
Source organism: Stercorarius parasiticus (assembly GCA_013396915.1). Lineage (NCBI taxonomy): Eukaryota > Metazoa > Chordata > Aves > Charadriiformes > Stercorariidae > Stercorarius > Stercorarius parasiticus. The sequence continues at coordinate 56,525 of VWZL01005101.1, forward strand.
CTCATCCTCTCCCCCCTGCCATTACAACCAGCC
>VWZL01005103.1:10102-88920 GCA_013396915.1 Stercorarius parasiticus
CAGGGAACTGCTGGAGAGGGTGCAGCAAAGGGCTACAAAGATGATTAGGGGACTGGAACACCCCTCTTATGAAGAAAGGCTGAGGGATTTGGGTCTCTTCAGTCTGGAAAAAAGACGACTGAGGGGGGACCTTATCAACACTTATAAATACTTAAAGGGTGGGTGTCAGGGGGATGGGTCCAGGCTCTTTTCAGTGGTGCCCAGTGACAGGACAAGAGGTAATGGGCACAAACTTGAGCATAGGAAGTTCCACCTAAACATGAAGAGGAATGTCTTTACTTTGAGGGTGTCAGAGCACTGGAACAGGCTGCCCAGAGAGGTGGTGGAGTCTCCGTCTCTGGAGACATTCAAAACCTGCCTGGACGCATTCCTGTGCAACCTGCTTTAGGTGACCCTGCTCTGGCAGGGGGTTGGACTAGATGATCTCCAGAGGTCCCTTCCAACCCCTACCATTCTGTGATTCTGTGATTCTGTGTAACTAGTAAGTACAATATAAACAGAAATTGTCTATACCTTTCTCCTTCTTAGATTTCCACTTCAAGGAATGTGGATTACATATCCACATAATCTTCTAAACATATTATGGTAAAAAATTCTAGGATCTTTCACAGGTTTGTTCTTTGCACTTCTGTTTGCAAAGAAGAATCTCCATAAATAAATATTTTCTAGAACGAAATTATATTACAAAAATCTTTAGTTCATTTAAATTCAGAACCATATCCTAACACTTAAAGCCTGCAGATGTTTAGTTTTGAAATGAAGCCATTTGCTCATATAGTGTTATCATTTGCATATGTTGTTATGGTTTAGTCATTGTTTAAGTTGATGTCTGACACAAATGAATAATTTTTACCCCTCTAACATTTAAACTTTCTTTTTTACTATTTATATGATAATGCCATCATGACAAGAGCATTCTCTGCTCATGCAATCCTTTCCTGTCGTGGTGCTTTGAGAAGCATAAACATCACTTGCATTTTCCTCTTTTTATGTTAAGATTGAATATCCAGCTGTTACCTTAATTAAGTCTGCCACAGGCAAGGATCTGGCTTTACGTACCTGCGGAGAAAACTTTCATGGTGTTTTAATGACTAGCTATAGATTGAGCAAAGTGACTCAAGAGCTAATGCAAGCAAAAGCTTAGCTCAAATGAGTGCCAGAGCTGTCAATTTCCAATTAGGAGACTTGTTTGTCTCTCATGACAGTGAACCACCACAAATTACATCCTTTAGCACTGTTGGTTAATCTTTTGCCACCTGACAGATGGAAGTAAATCAGTTGACTTATGTTAATCACTTCCAGGAAGTGAAAATTATTTAAATCTTGGCACAGTTTTGCATCTGTGAGGACAGCATTAGAAGAGATCACAACAGAAACCCATTATTTATAGATAAGGTGTCATCGGAAGTGTGTGTGTGTGTGGTGGAATGAGTGGCAGGGAATATGGGGAAAATGAAAGGCATTATTCAACCCTTTCTCAAAAGCTCTCCCACTTGAGGAGAAATCTTCTAATTGTTCATATCTTGCATATTTTATTTTTTTTACAAAGCTGAATAGAATTTTCATCAAAATCAAGTTTTTATCATGTGTATGTAAATAGTAGAAATGCGAACAGGTCTCCTGAAGAGATGTTTGACAATTTCTACCTAGCAAAAGTATCAGTGAGTGATACCACTTCACTGAGATTGCAGGATAGAGGTACTCAGGGGCTGGAATAAGATTAAATGGACATTAAAAAATTCAAAAGCTCTCCTGAACTTTCCTCAGTTGTTTTAATACACTTATCTTTCTTATTTGGCTCCCTTTGGAGAATGTTCTTTTCTGTCCTTCATGGCTCTCAATGCTTTTCATAGGCTTCAGAAATCCTTGTGCATATAGGTAGCATTATCAGGACTGATAATTACAAAGATAGCATTACTGCATTCTGAATTGGATATGAAATTATACTAAGAACTCTTAGAGTGCCCCCCACCCTGAATTTTTTTCCTAACAACATTTACAGTCATCTTCAAAAATAATTCATTTTACTCTGGCTCACAAGTCTAACTTGCTTGTTTTCCTCCTTCTACATAGTGATTTTGTACTGTGTACCGATTGGTCCGCTTTCAGAATCACACCGGGTTAATTATCATTCATGCTTGCAACAGCCAGCACACATTCCACTTGAATGAGCAGAGGGGATTCTGCAGTGCTGTTTAACCAAATGAACAGGCCACAGAAAATCATGGTGCTAAATATCACTTCCCAGGTAATTAACTGTGTCTTGGGTGCTCCCTGTCAACCTTCTTTCACATGTTGTTGATGTTTTCATTGCATGCAGAAAGCTGTGTCTTTAAAATGTAATATAAAAAATTTTGTTTTACAGTGTTGTTTACACACACAGAAACACATATATATATAAAAGGCTGTTCATTGGCATTCTGCCTATACAGCTGATTGGTTTTTTTTCCTGGCATATAATCTATGTAAACACTTAAAAATCTCACATTCAGAGAAATTAGAGTTAAAAGTGAATAACAAAGTTATGAAATAAACTTGTTTATGACTTTGTTGGCCCTCAATGTGTCAAAAAAGCTTACTGCTATATGTAAGCATTTACAGCTCATTGTATTTCAATCAACACACATACAAAACTATGTATAATGCTATTTTTTGAATATGCTAGAGTTGGTCCCCTGAGATTAAACAAACAATTCCTCAAGCTGTAAAGAGTTCATCAAAATTTCCTTCTCTACATTTGAAAAGATTTTATTGGTTAAAAGGTAATATCTTGTATTTTTTTTTCCTTCCCAAGCATCAAAAGTCCTGTCTGCTCTGCCATATTTTCCAAACAAGTTGTGTTGAATGATTACAGATATCCATATTATATTTATGTCCTTGAATTACAGCTCTAGTAGTATAGAGAGCTTAGCAGGAAAGATAACACAAAGATCCACCAGTACTGAGCTTTCAGGTGGGGTCATTATATGGCATTCTGTTGCATTACATTCACCTTATAAAGCTGCCATTTTAAAAGTATGTAAGTATATATCTCAGTGGAATATGTGTTTATTGTGATCCATGAGTAATTGGGAGAAAAAAAAGTAGCTAAACTGAAGCACTGGAAGTCTGACAGACTGAGAACTATAAAATGACTGAAGTGAAATAAATAAACGAAATGAAAACCAAGACTTCACCTTATTAACATGAATAATGCCATTAGAAAACATAATACAAGGGGTTTCTGTGTGTTTATTGAAGTAAAACCATCTTGTGTGTTCTATTTTTTCAACTTCATTAGTAAGGCTATTTGAATATCCAATGGGTATACATACTAATATTTTGTAAGTACGAATTTTCAGTTTTTACTCATTTCTTTCAATATACATGTAATAAACTGCAGCCTTTAATCATTAGAATGTTTAATTCATAGGAAGCTATAGACGGGGCAAACAAGTCCTATCAAAAATAATGGAAAAACAGGGGAAATACTGGAAACTAAGATATAATTTCAGCTTAATTTTCTCAAAGAAAATTTGCTTGTCTTAAACAAAAAGGGAATTAAGTTTCCTGGAAAGTAAAATTCACCTGTAAGTAATTCATGAAGAGCAGAAGCTAGAAGTTTCAAGACTGACAAGCCTAGAAATTGAACATACGTAAAACTTCTAAAGGGACTGAAACTCAGAATATACTTAAAAAATTATTATTGATGAATGCAAATGCAATACTGTCATTATAAATAGAAGTATAGAGACTCACATGTAACAATGAGACTTGGAAAACAAAGTTAAAAATAATAGACTTTGGGTCTTCCACTGTCTACATTAAGTATGAATTTCTACCCTTAGAAAAGAAACCTTGAAACAAAGCAATGAACAGCAATTCAGGAAACTGGCAAAATTTGTATTTCTATACGTAGGAAATTCAAAGAACACATATTAGTACACAGATGAATATACAGCACATATGGTAGGTTTGGGGGGGGTTGGGAAATAAGGAAGAGCATTATCAAACATTTGATAATGCTTGTTAGTTTGTTAAAATGGTAACTGTTGGAGGAAAAGCTGAGAAATATCCGAGGTTCTCGGTCACATTTTAAACCAAAGACTAGAGTCTGATTCCCACAGCATTTGATAGAATTATAGAATCAGAGAATGGTCATAGTTGGAAAGGACCTTAAAGATCATCTAGTTCCAACCCCCCTGCCATGGGCAGGGACACCTCCCACTAGACCAGGTTACTTAAAGCCCCATCCAGCCTGGCCTTGAACACCTCCAGGGATGGGGCATCCACAGCTTCTCTGGGCAACCTATTCTAGTGTCTCACCACCCTCACAGTGAAGAATTTCTTCCTAATATCCAATCTAAATCTACTCTCTTTCAGTTAAAAACCATTACCCCTCATCCTATTGCTACACTCCCTGATAACGAGTCCCTCCCCATCTTTGCTCTAGGTCCCCCCTTAAGTACTGGAAGGCTGCTATAAGGTGTCCCTGAGCCTTCTCTCCTCCAGGCTGAACAACTCCAACTCTCTCAGCCTGTCTTCATAGGAGTGGTGCTTCAGCACCCTGATCATTTTTGTGGCCCTCCTCTGGACCCGTTCCAACAGGTCCATGTCCTTCTCATGTTGGGGATTCCGAAGCTGGACACAGTACACCAGGTGGGGGTCTCACCAGAGCAGAGTAGAGGGGCAGAATCACTTCCCTCATCCTGATGGCCATGATTCTTTTGATGCAGCCCAAGGTACAGTTGGCTTTCTGGGCTGCAAGTGCACATTTCTGCGTCTTGATAAGTGGAAATTCACAGAATCCATGTCAACCCTTGTTGAAATTAATGACTTGTCAACAAAATGAAGAATTTTAGACTAGCATTGCAGTGAAGAAGGTGAATATATTGTGAACAAGCTTTTAAGTCAGCTGCTTTTCAACTTAGCTTTTTCCTATTTCATAGGAAATGTGTTTAAACTTTGTTTGATTTTGATCTCCATATAGAGAAAAGTACAACATCAAGTAGAGCACCACAGAGATCAGTACTGGGACTTATTTTTATAATTTAATAGTTTCATTAAAAGTATAGTGGAAGATATGAAGTCAACCTTTTTTATTATTATTATTATTATTATTATTATTATTATTATTATTATTATTGTTTTCACTGCCAGATATGAAAGAAAACAACCACTAAGACAGCAGGTCAAACCTACGCGCATAGTTGGGTATTTTAGAATAGCAGCTTGTTTTCAATGGAATTGCTTTAATATTAAATAAAGAGCAGTTGTATACCAGGAGACAGCTAATAAACACAGGCCTGATAGATATTCCTTGACAGCAATGTATGAAAACAAGATGAAGAAACACCTATAGTGTGTGAAGCTAAATAAGAATTTGCTGTATTATTATGTCTGAATAAACAGGCAGTTAACAAATAACTGGGAAGATCACAAACTAGAGAAGCACTACTTTTTCTGCACATGCAAAATCAGATATGGCTGCATTTAAAATAAATTCTAATCGCAAATAAAAGAACGCCAAAACCAGAAGAGATTGATTTTGCTTTATACTAGAGAATAGCCAAATGTAAGGTGATATGATGATTTTTTTCATAAATACATTCAGTAATCTTCAATTGTTTCAAGACAATCACAGAAAGCCAAGGCAACAAAGCTCATTTAATCTCTCTCCTTCTTTCCCAAGACCTATACCAATGCCATTCTTAAAGGAATATTTCTAAGGCTATTCCAAGGATATTATAAGACTATTACAAGGATTGGATCTCTATAATGTCCTTCAGCAATCTACTTTAACACTCTGTTCTTCAATAATGGAATGCTTTCTGCATGTCTTATCCAAAGATTTCTTGCTAAAATTTAGACTCAATACTTCTCATCCTGTTTGTCAGGGTCACAACAGAAATTCTTCCAATGTTTTGGATCAGAACAGTGCAATATTTTTACTTATTTGAAAAACACTTAGGCAATGTGAGGGAAGAAGGAAAGGAGAGAGATGGAAGGACACTCAACTCTTCTTTAGGATAAAGAATTTCAGTTTATTCAGATGTCTCCTTATAAGCCATTTTATTAGATACCTAATTATATTTTTGGTTCTGACCAAGACTTTTCAGTGTTATATACCTTTCTTGAAATGCCTATCGTTGGCATTAGTAAAATAAATACTTCCACAGAACATTTACAGGTTGTAAAACAAGCATATACAGCTAAATTGTTAGAATTGCTCTTTGTCATATTTTGGCCCATACAAATTAGCATTTTCCAAAACAATTCTCAAGGACACAAAAGGAAAATTCCCAATAGGCATTCTAGATCAAATCATCCTTTTCTGAAAGGTAGGAAGTGGTATAATGGTGTGATATTAGCCATTCTCTGCCAGTTGTTTTTCATGACAGAGTCTCTGGCATATTTAATTTACTAGAACACACTTAGCCTGACCAGTGTTGAGACAAGTGGAAGGATTACTGCATTTCTCTAATAGACGGAAGTATTACCTTTTACATATATAGCCAATACAGGCATGATGTTATTAGGTTATATCCGTCTTATGTCCTTTTGTAGCTCTTCCATCTTTTTCTTAAAAGTGTTCTTGCTTATGGAACCGACAAACTAGAGAAGAGACCTTAAAAAAAAATGAAATGCAAGTTTATTTCTAATTTTAACCCAGGCTTCAACATACCTGATGATACAAACCGTCTTTCTGTTGCCTTGAATTTAATAAACATACCATCTATTCCATCATTCAGTTCCTTAACAAAATTACTCAATATTATTGGATCCAGGACAGATTTCCTGCAGATTTTTACTTGGTACAGCCATTATTTTCATCATTCAGAATAATGTGTCAAGTCATTTAGAAACTAAAAATATGTAAGTCTCTACAAAAGTTTGGCTAGTAACTATTTTAGCAAAGAAAAAAAAAAAAGAGTGGACTTCTGTTCCTCTTGTGAAATGTTAGGGTAACAGAATGTGTTAAATGACTTCCTAGGGCCCTGTTCACACCTATTCTGTATTTATTTATGCTTCAGATAACCCAGAGGTATTTAGACAAATCAGAATTTGCAGTACTGTGATGCTGAACACTACATCCAAAGCTGATAAAAAAAAAAAATCTGTAGTGTTTTTATGGATGTATTGTGTCCTACACTCTTTTGGGACCTGGGACTAGAGAGTTCAGAAAGGATCCAATGTTAGACCAGCCCAGACAGTGACAAACTGGGAATAAAGGTTTTCCCCCACAGAAGGGCTGCCGAAGATAAAATATTACAGATGCTAGATCATCAGACCCTTTGACTTGCCCCTTAAATTTCTGATCTTCTGAATTGTACAGGCGTCCCTAATGTTTCTTTCTTTGATCCAAAGGCTATACCTTTATGGGGCTCATTTTCAAATACCTGTTGTTAGGATGAAAGCTCTTCCTTAAATGAAATCTGTCTTTGTTCTAAAAAAGCTGGATGAACTTCACTCCCATTAACTGCTGCAAACTTTGTGGATTATAGAAGCTTTGTTACTGACTTTTTTTAAGGCCTACTGCTTTGAGCTCTGTAATTATCCAGACTTTCATATTAACAGAAGAGATGGTCCAGATTAGTGTGATCTTTTGAATTTCAGAATCTGCTTTCTTGTGGGATGTAGAAAACGTAATCTGAAACTTGTACAACAAGCAAAATTAAGAAAGGCATACTTATACTTAGTACAGATTCTAATGAATAGGGTATAATTCTAGTGAGATGGAACATCATTTAGTAAATAGTAATTTATATTTTACATTAAAAATCAAAATTTTCTAGTTAGGAAAGTGAAAAACAGACAGTTTCTTTCTGTTTTTTTTTTTTTTCCATTCCATTTTTCTCTTAAATGCATTTACTCATCTAGTTCGTCTTGTCTGTATTTTTACAAGAATTCTATTTACTAATTTAGCTACCCTGTTAATGATCACAACTTGATTAAGCAAACACTCTGAACTCTTCCTACACTAATGTCCTAAAATTTGGTCTCCTTGTAAACTACAGTAGAAACAAAGAGAACAATAAAGACAGAACATTATAAATTGCACCCAGTAGTTAAGACATACATCCCTGATGCAAGAGAATACAACCTAATATATAATGAGGTCAAATATTTAAAGGAAACAAAAGGAAATTCAAAATACATATCTTGAAACATTCTACAATTCCATAAGTAGAATCCTTTTATATTTTTGCATACTATAGTTTCAGAACCACGTTGAAGAGAAGCTTTCAATTTGATATGTAAAATAGACACTTTGAATGTTATGTAAGATTCACTTAAAAAAAAGAAAATGTTTCATAATTAGGATAAATACGTAAGCAAAGTGATCATTGACATTAAGATTTCTCCATAAGTTGTGAGAGTGTTTCCTTTTGCAGGAGCACAACATATTTCTTGATGCCAACTTAATTTAATTGGATGCTCTTTGATACTGCAGAGCAACTGAAGTGTTCTTAAAATGGTAAGCTGTATCATAAAAGTACAACTGATACGTTTGGGAAGTTGATTCTAGAAAATATACTTTTGTTAAGAGAAGAGAAGAAAAAAAAAATCTGTCAGTGTCACTCTACCAGGTTAAAGAAATAATATGAAGTACAGTTAGGCAGTGGTAATTCAGAATATAAGTAGGTGACCCACAGTAAAACAGTAACACCTTTATAACTATTTAAAAGTATTTCTAATGAAAAACAATACAATTCAGAAGAGAAAGCAAAACAAAACAAAACAAACCCACAAACCCACAAAATAGAAAAAAATCTTTCTTCTGGATTAATATCTGAAGACAGTCACAGTTATATGGAATTGTGAATACAACTATAATTCTCTTCAGTTCACAATGAAATGGAAATGATAGTAACTTTTACCCAAGCCTTCTCTCTGGAAGAAAAAATGCTAAGTTTCAGGAAAATATAGCTTTGGGGAAAAGCACTACTGTCCCTCACAAAGGAAAATGTTCAGGTATGCTTACACCTCACTTAGTCAAGACAATTTCATTTCATATAAAATAGAACTATACTAGAGGAAATAGAAAATCTGTAGACAATGGAAGCCATCGCTCACAGTATAATATTTTCTAGATATCCATTTTGCATAATGCATAATCCAATATGAAAATTTGCCGGCCATTCAAAAAGAGGTCCAGGGAGTTCATTTCATCATCTAATGTTGTTGCCGTTGCAGAAGGAAGGAAGTGCAGGGTTGTTTAGTCTCTGCACAAACTGAAACTCTCCAACATCCCCAATGCAAGCAGGAGTCCAGTTCTGTGTTTTGCCCAAACAGATGCAGGTTTGTATGGATGGAATGAGGATGAGGAAGAAAATTGCTCCTTCAAGTCAACACAGAATCATGTACTCAATGAGGAGCATGTGTCTCCTTGTATTATCTTTTTAAAATCTGAAGTGAAGTCTTTAAAGTTCCTTTTTAGTTTTGTATTCCTGGTTTCATTCTCACTAAAATCAATAACTATCATAGACACCTGCATGTATTTCTTATTCTTCTTTTGATAAAAAGCATATACAACGTTAAGCTGTCATAAAGGGAAAATGCAGATTTGGGTTTTTTTCTTGTATTTTCTTGTATTTTTGTTAATAGAAGCATTAGTTATTATCTCATAGAAAGGTTCTGTTCCCTAAAGTGACCAGGGAATTCAGCTTTACAATAAATTGTTGAAAAGATCAGCACAGTGTGTGAGGGTTGGAGCTTTTGTTGGAGCTTTTAAGCTCCAACAAAATCAGAGCTCATTATAACAAACTTATTTAAGAAATCATCCTTATTCTTGAAGACCTAACCCATGGCAGAATAAAACCCATAAGCAAATAAATTTCAGAATTCAGGAGAATTTATCTGAAAATAATTTGTATGAAACAATTCAGAGCCTTATCAGGGAAAAGGTTTGGAGTGAATTCAAAAACAAAGCAACTCTTCTGTAGAAATGAAACTGTCCTCTTGACTGTGAATGAAAGCACACGGAAAACCTCTAACATGTAAAATTGAAATCTCTCATCCTTTATGTACAGGACTATATAAGAATAGGATGTAAGAAGGGATATTGCACAGTACAAATGGATTCTTACATTGAACCATGCCTAGGAGACCTATGAACAAAGAGTTTATATTTGGAAGTCTATGATAAGTAAGTCTCAACATTATAAAAGCAGTGCAAGTTGTGGAACTATTCCAGTGTTCAGCTTAACAAATTTCATCAAATTTAAGTCTTTCAACAAACCTGCCTCAGTTAGAATCTAAAATAATTGTGTTCATATTTCTCAATCAAACAATTGAATTTGCCATATCCCCCCAGCGCAACCCTATTTTGACAGCAATTGCATGGAATTTTAAGTGAAAGAGGGACTGTTGCCTTTGGTCTTCAAGAAAAGATGAGTAAATACAGCAGCATCTTTCACAGAATAATTATGGATGCGCCTTTACATTAAAATTTTCTGCTGCAATATTTCAGACCAAAGAGCATCACTACTGGTTTCTAGAAACTTTAAATCTATCCTTGATATGAGGGCCTCCAAACTCACCCGAGTACAGAAATAAGACAAGAAATGGCATTTCCCAGCAAAGAAACTGGAAGCTGGAAAAAGGAAAGACAAGATAAGAACTCTGTAACATTATTGTCTGATTAACATTAATGTTCCCACAAAGCTGAGTTCAGAAACTTTTTATTTTTTGCTGTAAGATAAGTCACTATCCAACTGAAGACTACCTTTGACCACATCAAAAAGAAAGTGAGGAGGAAGCTTGTGTTTTTTCATGGTCTAAAATAAAAAAACCCCTAATTTCTCAGGGTTCCTGAAAGCACAAGACACTGCTACTACCCTATCTATACTGAAATTCCAAGAGGACTTGGAAACGCATTTGGCCCTGTGTAGCTGAATGTTCACAGAGATGACTTGGGTTCTTCTCAAGTCATTTACAAAACATTTACAAAGACTTGTGCTATTCCACAGGGAAAATCTGCATAGATTCGTGTCTTTTTTGACATTAAAGAGTTTTGAGAGCTGAACATTTTTGTACTTTTTAAAGCATTCAGTTGTAAACTGCAGTAGATTAAACTAAGGTACTTATGTAATTTGTTAAGACTTGTGTAAATTACAGGCTTCAAGAAACTCATACTTTATATTCCTTCAGTAGGTTTCGTCAGACACATTATTGGAGAGTTTCTCCCTTCTCCTTGTATAAGCTTCTCCTGGGCATATCTATGCTCAAGTGCCTCCCTACAGCTATTCTCTGAAGCAAATAATATATTTACATTTTCATTCCTGTAAATAATGTGGATTTGTGTGAGCAAACTTGCTTCTATCTACTCTTATCTCTAAAAAGGTATAACAGAACAAAATATTTTGCATTTTCTCAATCTTCATTTTATTTTTTAACACTTTCACTACTTCAGGTACACCAAGTAGCTTCCTTCAACTCACAGAAAATAGGGAAGAAGTGGTGGAGAGAATTAGTATCCTTATTTCATGTATTTCATCAAGTATAAAACTTGACCATGTTTATAGTTTATACCTACATATCACATCAGTCTGTAGCAAAGAACAGATATACAGTTTATATTAAGAATAAGTCCCAACGACTTTCATAATCCTGAATCATGTGATTCACCGTGGTTTCCAAGGCTCTAAACATGTTTTTAGGCTTTATCTGAAGTCCTACTAAAAAAAAACAACAAAAAACCAAAACCAAAAAACCAAAAAAAACCCAAAACCAAACACGATCCAAAACCAACCAACCAACCAAAAAACCCCCAAACAACAAAAAAGCATCCATGAGTTATGAAAACATATAATATATTAAAAAAGCCATTCTTTTTCATTCTTGGAATTACACAGGAAACATTATTGTTCACTCCATTTTATATATAAATCCATCCTCCTATATATGGGAGGAGGAATTTCTCTTGAAACCATTCCAAATGGTAGGACTGAATTCAGTAAGCCTAGCCTGTACATGTAATAATTGTTCATAATATATTTTTCCTCAAGACAACATGTATATAAAACTGTTGCATTGCAGTATGTGGAAACAGCATTTCTGAGAACTGAAATATGGGTAGCTTTAGAAATGTAAAGATATCAACTAGAAGTAGAAAATAATTTCTTGCATGATACTCTACAGGGAAAGACTGTGCGAGATTTTCCTTTTGGACTGTAACAACTAGTAATACCCTGTCAGAGGAGGACAGACAAAAAAGGATTTCCAAGAGAAGCTGTGAAAGTTTTCTCAAACTTCATGCATAGTTTTGATTAATTTTAGTATGTTGGGATAAATACTTTTCAAATATAAAATTCAAAGTAAAAATCCGCCAGAACGCTTAATTTTACTTCCTCCCCACCCCAATCCACTTCTCCTTGCCTTTTCAAATAAATATTCTCACACCCATAAGCACCTTATGACTTAGGATTTTTGGGGAAGTGAGGAGCGGTTATGGTTTCTATTTTAACAAGTGGAATATTTGCGTGATAGATGAAACAAAGGGAACAAAATGTGTCACAGGTCTACTTCAATATTCCCTAGTGAACCAGCTATGATAACAAAAGTTAACATCAAAAAATAAGTACCAAGCATGCCAAGGATGACCTAATCTTTCCTTTTCTGCTATTGCTCATGTCCTCATTCTGTTAATGTCATGGTTTGACCCCAGCTAGCAGCCAGAAGCATGTAGATGCTCGCTCACTCTCTCCAGTTGTGGTGGAAGAGAGAATCAGAAGAGTAAAAGTGAGGAAAAACTCATGGGTTGATATAAAGACAGTTTAATAAGTAAAGCAGAAATCCTGCATGCAAGCAAAGCAAAACAAGGAATTAATTCACTACTTCCCATCAGCAGGCAGGTGTTCAGCCATCTCCAGGAAAGCAGGGCTCCATCAAGCATAACGGCTACTTGGGAAGACAAACTCTTGGAAAGACATCACTCTGAATGCCCCCCCCACCCCTTCCATCTTCTTCTTCCCCCAGCTTTATATACTAAACATGACATCACATGGTATGGAATATTGTTTTGGTCAGTTGGTGTCAGCTGTCCCAGCTGTATCCCCTTCCACCTTCTTGTGCACCCCCAGCATGCTCCTTGGCAGGGTGATATGAGGAGCAGAAAAGGCCTTGAGTGCTTAGCAACAACCAAAAATATTAGCAAGCTATCATCACTGTTTCTTATCCTGAACCCAAAACATAGCATGATAACAGCTGCTAGCAAGAAGGTTAACTCCATCCGAGCTGAAACCATGACTCATTCTGTTAACAAATATTCCCATGATATTGCTGTATGACATGACCTGATACAACATAAAAAGTAGCAGCATTAGACTGTTAATAACTGAATAAGCCTACAACCTATCATATACATATTCTAGCAGAATTAACTCTCCACTCTTTCATTGAAAGTAAAACTGCTCATTTTCCTGTTGAATCGTTTTGGTCACAACTTTTCTTTCAAATGCCGCTCTTTTCAATGCTAACAGATAATTTCTTTTTAGAAGGAACAAGTATTTAACCATTAAATACTATTTAATGGTTAAAACTATTTTGCTACAGGGAAACAAAATAGCTTCAATATATTTGGTCTCCCAATTGATAAATAAGCAACCTAAACTAACAGTTCAGAACTCCTGAAAATTACAACACATCCTCCTTTGGTGCATTTAATATGTAAAATTTCCTCACACACAGAAACTCTTTGTTTATTTGCAGATTATGGAAAACTTTGTTAGGCAAAACATACCAAGAACAAGAGGTGTGGGGAAAAGTAGAGTAATTGTCCCACAGAAAAACATGTTCTGTAATAATTTCAAAACAGTGTATAAGGGTGAAATATGAATATTTTTCAAAATGGAAGTGCTAAAAAGATTTTGAGAGGACGTGCTGAAAAATTTCAAAGAAAATAAAAATTTTTGATGATTGCTGACACAGTAATATTTAGTTCTCTTCTGACTTCCTCACAATACTTAGAGTAAGATGATTGTGGAACATTTTTTTGTGATGCATTGCATATACTATGGAATTTCGTCTTTCAGAAGTACAGCTCTTTTTATTTTAGGTGTGACAGTTACTTGGATTGTTCCCAATTGGAGGCAGTCTAATTTAGTAAATCAAATGTAAGAAGAAACTAAGCAGACTGTGCTTCAAGCTGCTTCTGCCATCTTTGATATTTCTTCAGTTTGCATTGAGTTACACACCTTCTACAGAAAAGTTGTCAAGAACATGTAGGAATGTTAAAAAAACCTTCCTCCTTTTGAATAACAAGAGTTGAATTCTTGAAAATAAATATATTTTCATACAATAAGGTCTCCCTCCCACTTCAATTGTCTCTGGGAACTAAACTGAGCTCCATAACCAAGTTGGTTAGGACACTTCCCTGAGTTTTAGTAGAGAAATTTGCCTCACAGATTTCCAAACAAACTAGTGTATTAGCTATTCTCAATTCCTTCTATGCAAAATATCTAATTTTTAAGAGTTTGTTCTTTCATTCTAGCCCTATATTAATTTGGGCAGTTTGGAAGCTTTTTGAGACAAGGTAAGTGAAGTAGATGTTTCTGGATTAAATATATATTGCAGCATTGCCCGCAATGGGAGCATAGGTTTAAAAAGGACCCCGTACTCTTTCAGATCACAGGCTGATTTCAGTTTTATATGAGTGCCATCTAGAAAACTGTCCAGCTGTGTCCTCAGGGCTTCCATGCTGGCTGTTGACAGGAGCCAAACCTTCATTAAAAGCAAAGTGATCACAGCAACTGAAGAGTTGTTGCTCTGGTGACACAGACTATTCCTGAGTCGTAGAGCTGAAATCTTGTGCCCACCTCCTGTGAGGCCACCTGGCAGTTCTGCCAGAAGCCTGGGTGTCCTTTCACTCTGTAAGTCAACTTCCCAGTACTGCAGCTGCTCAAATATAGGGCTGCTACATTAGCTCCGGAGCTGACAGCTGGAAGCACCGGGTCCAGGAAATGCAGGAGGCATCTGGGGGCAGTTCCCCTGGAAGCTTCCAGCACTCTGGAAAACTGTCTGAGACCTGGAGGAGAAAAAAGTTTTGAATCAGTATTTTGGGAGCCAGTACTGATCCCTACATGATACAGGGACAGTAAATTGTGTTTAGCTGTGATTTCTGTACTAAGATAAAAAATCTATTTCGGTTAGAGTATTATTCTAAGAGAGAAACTAACAACTGAATTAAAGCCTCCAAACTTCACACTTCCTTGGTTTTCCACAGCAGTACCATGCCTCCTGATAAATAAAAGTCAACTTGGCTTTGCTACATACACTTCACCTCTTAACAAAATCACGTGATGCCTCTTTCAAATGGGATGATAATGTTGCTTTCCCTGAACTGCCATTTCAAGTCTTAAGTCAACACAGTGTTTGGAGCAAGACTTTACCTAAAGAAGAACACTAACAGACAGCTGTATTCCTGAATGTTAACTCTTGGCAAGTTGCAATATTCTAATAGTAAAGCTGAATGTATATTTATACTATAACTAATCACTGTAGATTTTCTGTTGGCATACTGAGCCCCTTACTTGAAGATCTGTTATACCATGAATATCATGAATACATATTTTTAAGGAACAAAGTTATCAATTTGAATTGGATGAAGAGTTATTTAATAACATTGGCTGCTTTCTGATACCCACTTCCTGATTCTATATAACTTTTAGAATGAAAAGCATTATTTTTTCCTAGACCCACAGAGAAATAGGAAAAATAGGCTATAAATGTGAGGCAGAAACAGGCTTGTATCAGATTGTTCCATATTCTTTTCTAATCTCCAGCTGAGGAGTGGCATTGTAAGTTTTGAACTCACAGCCAGACTTTCCAAAATCTGGTCATAGATTTTTAATAAGAGGACAGCTGAAAAAAAAAAAAAGTAGGGAGGAGGTTTCTCAAGAGAACAGGTATCAATCCAGTGTATATGGAAAGAAATCTCCCTGAAATAAAGGTACATAGTTTAATAAAATATTTCTAACATATTGCATTTTTGGTTAAAAGTATGCTTAAAATGACAGAACAGTAAACCCAAACATAACTATTTTAAAATACCAAAAGAAGTGAAAACTACCTATAGAAAAAAATTAACATTTTCATATAGTAAAAATATACATTTAGCTTTACTATTGATGCAGAATGATATTGCAGCATGCCTAGATTCATCATCAACTGTGACCATTCCTGAATCCTATAGAACTGAGCATATAGCACAGCTGGTATGAGTGTATACATTATTAATTGCTAATTACATAAGGCTTTGCCATCAAAAGGTCTCTCTAATTCAGTTTCAGCAGATTCAGGAATAGACATTGAACACAAGATATTTCTCCATTACGTCACAATAAGACACACAGTCACCAAACACCTCTCTTGCGGCTGAGATCTAGACATGACAAACGTAGTCTGAATGACAGCACCTACCTTGGAGATCTTGCCACCTGAATAAGCAAAACATACACGTTCTACATATTGCCTGTCTGCAATACAGAAAGGTAAAGAGGTCTGCACAGATTCAGGCAGTAGATCAATTCTAGGACCATGATAAGAATCACAGCATCTTAACTCTGACTACAGAGCTCTATCATGCTACATGGGAAAGATACCTCTCAGCTCTGGCATGTTTTACATCAAGCCCTAAGGATTATAGAATGTGGCTGATGACTGTGATTAGTACTTATTTTTTGTTTTATACCAACAGCATGTTCAGAGCAAAAACCAAAATGAGGACAATGCCTGCTGTAGAGAGGGGAGGGGAAAAACTAAACATGGCAGATAAAGAAATGAAAACAATTACAGATCTATCATGTTGGCTTAGAACACATGCAGTTAGGAAATAATAAAGTTAAATAATAAAGTTGCCTGCAGGCAACCTAAAAGGGATTTAATTAGTTTTGAATTACCCATCTTGGACGAAAAATCATTTCAAGAACCAAGAGAATTAAACATTCTTTTGACCCTGGCATGAACTATATTTTAAAGAATTTTTATGTAGCACAGTTGTGTATCCCTCCTTTGTTTAGAAAATGTATGACATTGCATCAGCCACAAATTAAAGTACACGAAATTAAAGTACACGAAAATTGTAAATACAATATGACTAATCGATATATATAATGGTAAATACAATAACTGTAACCAACTATTAATTGTGAGCTGTGGTATATGACGTTTATAGATTTTACAGAAAAATAATTAGTTTCAGTGTTTGCTTTGTTAGCACTACTGTATTTCCCTCCGCTTTACAAATGGAACATTTTTGACCATATACAAGCTATAAAATACAATGGGGGGAAATCAGGCATTTTTTTCTCCTTTTTTTTTTGACTATAGATAGACAAACTGATTCTATTACACTGAAAAGGAAAAAAAAAAGATACACGTGTAGGAAGCCACTGCAAGACTGGCTAAAAGTTTCATTAATTCATGTAATTTAACCCTATCTAACAGCCATGTCTTAGGTCTGTCTGTTTTTAAAAGTAGGCTCAGATTGACCTCTATAATTGCACATAATTGCACTATAATTTCTGGATTCACCAACTGACCCAGAACTGATAAGGGTCATGATCTAGGAGAATAGGAATTTCAGGCATGTTCTCAAGAATATTTGAAGGAAGTTATTAGTTTATTCCCTAGCTACCAAACCACCTTCTTGAGCAAGTCACTGCAGCCAGCCTTGGATCCCAAGAGTGACACAGAACTTTAAAGTTTTCTTTTAGAAAAAAAATCATCTTTAAAAGGGATATTGAGTAGAAATAACACAGTAGTCTGCAAAAACATTCCTTCTTCTGTCATGGTACATGAACGTAATTTAAGAGGTGTATAAAATATTCTGAGTATATGCAGATATTCTTCCGTTAAATTATCTAAACATCTGTTTTGGTTAACTATTAATAAATGAATGGCTTAATTGTTTACTTTAAAAATCAACATTTTTAAATGGGATACATCATGAAAATACTACCAGAGTGGTTTCCTCTGATAGTTCTGATATTTCAGTGATAAAACTTTCCCTGCCTCCAAAACATGGAAGTCTAACAGTCAAGAATTACAAAATTGCAAGAAAATCATTCTTCATGGAAACTTAGTTGTTTCAGAGCTGGGCCAAAAATACAGTAAAAGCAGTCTTTCATGGTAGTTCCTGACCACGTAAGATACATAGATATAAAGCTGAAATGCTACGACAAATAATTTTCCAGCTTTTGGAAAAAAGTTTAATAAAAATTTAAAAAATCCAACAAAAAATCCCACAACCCTTTGATAATAGATAAGTGAACTTAGTTTAGTTTTATCTTATTACATATGATTAATATACCTATGTTAAAACTACTGATTCAAGCTAACTTTATTGCAGGAATACTGAAATATAGAGGAAGTTTTTAAGTTACCTCTATATCTCATTCCATACAATTATATTACAGTACAATAACACAGTTAAATTTAATTGTAGTGTCTAACTTAACACAAGAGGAATCAAAAAATTTTGAAGACACACGTCGTATCTGCCTGCAATAAATACTCTACTACTAGACAGGTAAATTGCCTGTCAAATACTCTCATGAAGCTTTGATGTGCACTTCTATTTTATGATAGTCTTTTTTTTCTTTTCACTTGCATTAGAAATACCTTGGCAGAACATGAAACTACTTTAATGGTCCCTGTCTTTTGCCTCAGAAAACGGGCTGGCATAAAAATTAAGAGCTCATACTTTCTCCAAGTGTTCTGCAAAAGTTCTCTTTGTTCCTTCATTTGGAAGAAGGACCTTAATGAATTTATTTAAAGTTATGTTTGAAAATATGCATGGAAGGCAGTCTTAGAAAGGTCTAAAAAAAGTTAAGGCTAAAAATTGCCTTTCTGCATTCTTTGACTGAAAAGTTGTTATCAACAACATACAAAATTATAACTCACTCATAGGGTCTAAGCTGTTCGGTCTAGAAATAAGATTTACAACACTTTTCCCAGGAACCAGCAGCATCGTTCACCAGCCTAATATGGCCTTTTGTCAGCCAAACAGGAAAAAGTAGCATCTTATGAATTCCCGAGTGCTGAAATTTTAGGGGTCTGTGCCTTTTACCTCTTCCTCCTTTAGCCAGATGAGAGCTTAAAGTGGTACAGGAAAGGGAACCATCATTGTAAACCAGAAGCCTTTTCTAAAACTTGTAGTATTTTAAAAAAATTTACATGGACAACTTACCTTTGACTTCCTGAAATGTTCAAAGATTTGCATTTTAAAGAGCATTACCGGTCAGGGGAGATGGGCAAAATTAATACATGCTATAAAACATTACAGTATTATTTTTCTATATTTTAGTTGATTCATGATTAGTTATTGTCAAAAAATCAATGTAGCTAATAAGGTATTCTTTAATAATGATTATAATTTCCTAAGAAAGGAATGTACTGTTCAGATGTAAATGAGTTTTCCGGTTAATGAATAAAACCAGTCAATCAATCAGACCTGCAAAAGGAAAAATTATGAATAAAAGATTTTTTTTTAGGCTGTCCTTTGTTCCTTAATTGAAGAAAGAAGTGCGTCTATTAATGTGCTGTTGCCAAAAAGCTTATATTTTATAAACAATTACCATAAAAAATTAAAAAGTAAATAAATTTATCAAGAGGAACACTAATGAAAAGTGTTTTAAATACTGCTTGAAATAAACATTCTAAAAGATTTTGTGTGGAATGACATACCGGCATCATCCCTTAAAATACTAAAAAATCACAGAATGATCATTGCACTGAAACATATACTATTGTTTCCTTGATCATCTCGATGATAAGTAGATAAGGAAAAGATTGCTTGAAAAATGTTTTAGGAGGGAATAGCTATCTTTCTATTGAACTTGTAATTGAGCAATAACATAAAAGAGTTACAATGTAGCCCAATTTTCAATTGATGCATCATCATAATGCCTCTGATAAAAGGGGTTAATAGCATTTTCCTAAGGTGTGTATGTTTCAAATAGCTTTGCAACCATTTGCATACCAGAACAATTTGTTCAGAGCTTTAGGAAGTGAATATGTTGTTTAGTAAATGTATTTGCAGATTTTTGTCCCGCCCTCTGTACAAGTCTTGCTTTGTTTCTGGAATCTGTCAGAGGTACGAAAGGAGGCTACTCATTGGACTGCAGCAGAACACAACCCATTATCCTTTACAAATCATGCTCAACTATAGCCCGACTTTAGAAGCCTTAGATTACATTTTACCAACAGGATGCTGAGTGTAAAGCTCATGTTCAACAAAGCACTGAAAACTATCTTTCTTTTTAAACATGCAAGTAATGTTATTTAGAAGCAGAAGTTTATTGTGTACTGTAATCACATGCAAAGAGATGCTAGAGGGCCATGGGAAACAGAAACCAGAATACTTTGTACTTTGCAAGGCCAAATAGTCAGTAGTTTTCAAATTGGAATGTAGGTAAGTTGAATCTCTTCTTTTTCTGCCTATGTTACTGTAAGGATAGGAATTAAAAAAATAGAGGAAGAAAATAAGATCAGAATAATTCTGATGCCTTATCTAGCATAATATTTCAGCATGTCAAAGGACATTTGACCTTCTTGTTCATGATAAAATTCTAAAATGCTGATTTTATTTAATAATAATAAAAAAATCACTTTCTGGCCTCAGAATGAATACTATGTAGTTCATCCAAAGTTTTTCTATTAATATTCATCTTATCATCACTGAATATGACCATTTCATAGATATTAACAAATTACAAAAAATTTTTCAGATCTGATCAGCATTGTCATACTTCCACCTAAGATTTGCCTGACGGAAATAGTGAGCCTGACACTCTGAATTAATACCTTGTGCATAAACATATCATCTGGCAAACACCTTTCTGTGATAAATCATGAGCCATAACAACATATTATACCTTCCATAGGCTTTATGCTTTGCAGCATTTCACATGCTATTTTGCTTATAAATAATACGTTCAATGCATCCTGGATGCCTCCAGTTTACCATGCACTGTACAGCCATGCAGTTTATGCAGAAATATCATGAATTTCCTTGAATACTTCCGAACAGAGTTTTCAAGCAAGAAAGGAGACCTTTTGTAGGAAACTCTAAATACGTGTAACTCAGTGTAAAATATCAACAACCAACATGGATCACCAAAGGCAAATCGTGCCTGACTAATCTAGTAGCCATCTACGATGGGACACACTCATGAGAGCATTTCTTAGACATCTCAACAAACATGTTACTCTTGCCTAGGTGAAATCAAGGTACGTATATGCACTAAACGTGAACTCTGCTGTTAGAAATTATTCATTCTATTAGAAATTATTCATGGGAATTACTTCTTGTTTCATACAGTACTGGATATGCCATGTTACCTGAGTTATAACTATTACAACACATATTTTGGAAATTGTAATAGCATACAGCTAATTAGCAGTACCAGATAAAGTCACACTTTCTTGCAAAGCACTTCTGGGGAGAGAAGGAGAATGAGACTAATGATACAAATATTAATGAATTGCAGTACCCAGATGTTTTCTGGTTATCTATTACTCTATTGATCTAAATGAAATAACGGGGAAAAAAGGGTAAATGGAAGAAATGAAAAGGAGGTAACAATGGTGTTCAGCTGCAATCAGAAATGGATGAGGCTTGATTAGACAAGCTAGTTTAAAACATCTTCAGACACAAATGACTCCGAAAATTTAAAAATAAATAAGTAAATAAGTAAATAAATAAATAATCAGGTGCAGTCTTGCAAGTCAGATTCGTTCTTCTCTTCTCTACTGAAGTAGCGCATTTCTCAGAGTCTGTTCAATGGACTAGTTTGTCACACACAATGCAGACACTGAGAATTAGATTTTACTTATATGCCTACAGGTATCATCTTTATTAAACTGATTAGCCTCTGGAAAATGGCATTTGTGCTGCAGATTTACCTTTGATTAGAACAGAGCATCACATAAATTCCAAAATTAAACTAATAATTCCTGCCATGTTCAGTACTATAAGGGAAAATTTGAAACTTCCTTCAGAGGAAAAAATTTCAGAAATAGCATCATATAACTGGACCAGTTAGGTTTTGATCAAAACTTGTTTGGTTTTATCCAAAACTTAAGTTAATTCTTAACATCTAACTTTTTTTCTATGTGATAAGTCATTTTGGCATATATGCATTTTGTTGCTGTATTTTGCATACTTTCAAATGAAAATTGTAAAAAAAGTCCAAAGCCTTCTAAGCACGGACAAAATTGCAACAAGGCAGTCTGAAGCAGCTGAGCACCCTCAACCTCATTTGGTTTTACATAAAAATATACAGTTAATAAGTGTACTTGAGCACTCCAGTTTACAAGCAATAAAAGAAAATTAGGTGATTCAGAGGTTGGTATGAGATTCAGAGATGCCTACAATGTTTTTTTTCCATAGATACTGAAACTTGATTTCTCTTTGGCTGATAAAAGGAGACATTCTTTATATATACATAGTATAGCATGGAGGACTTTGGGATTTTTGTTTATTCTAACCACTTTTGAAAATACATGTACAATCTTAGTTCTGCTCTTAAACCAGTTAACATCAGAAACATTAGCAAGGATGTTTCATTCTGTAATGGCCAGCTACATTATGTACACTGTTCCATTGATACCAATTTTTCTACGTGAAACGAAAGTAACAGGGAAGATTTTTTTTGTTTGTTTTTTTCCCATCCCACACCAGTTTCAATGCAAATAAAGCACTAGATAAGTAAAATAACATTGGCTGATCTTAGATTCAAGGGGCCACTGGTGTGATGCAGTATTCTTCACAGACTGGAGCAGCAAACTGACCAGAAGGGCAACCCCCACAGGGTTTGGAGTCAAGACTAAAAACACCCCGTACTTATGTCTTCGATTTCCATTCAGGATCTCTTGTCATAATAGATCACACAATACAGCTGGTTTTACATTTCTGCAGTCTATTCATGTCATTCTGATTTCTGCATCAGGGCACTATGGCAGGCAGAAAAAAATTATCATTTTTTTTAATCTACTCTCAAATTCTTTTAAGAGTTACCTAATATCAACAGCATGTATTTTTATAAGCCTAAATTAGAAATGTACCATACTACTGAGAAAATTTCACATACTCCAGTTTTCTTCACAAGCATTACTTTTTCTGTTTGAGCAATAAGAGGGAGATGGCTATAACTGACTTGCACTGGAACTAATATTCTGGTTTTGTTTTAAAAAAAATCTCAAAAAAGGGAAAAAAAAAAAGAAATACGCAGTTTTCTCCATTTGGCTTGGTATCCTAAAGATCTTGTCCTATATCTTTTGTTTATTTTTCCTGTTACCTGAGTTCTCCATCTGCATAATTTAAAGTTGGAAGCTTTCCACTTTTGCATCTCAACACTACCAGAATCAGACTTGAAGTTGTCTGGATCTAAAACAATGATTCAGACACCATGTTAAATGGATGTGACATAACCAATCCAACTGTATTTTGAAAGTTATTAGACTGCTTCCTCTGCAATATTAACATATGCACACACAGATTATTTTTTATTTAATGGCCAGCAAAATTAGAAGTTTATAAATCAAGTTTATTACACACTTCTGTAGCCTCAAGCTGATGAACACAAATTAAATTTTATGTTAACCTGCTTGAGTAGTTAGCACACAATTAAGATCTTGAAGAATTAGGCTGGTGGTAATAACAATATATGAGAATTTGATCTAAATCTTGGGATTTAACAGCAGTCTGTGAATGAGTTTGTATGCAGTCTATCACCACTGGAAACCAGCTTAATATAATAAAACCAGAGTGGGAGGGAAAACGAATGAAGCACTGGATAAACTAAACATTTTTCCTTTCTTATTTGTTCATGTAGTTTCTCATCTACTGCCATTTCAGTTGGAAACTATCTATCTGTTCTGTTACAGAAAACAAAACAGCAACAAAACAAACAGCCCTGCAAAAGTTAAGAATACCCTAAATAGTCTTGTAGTCTGTAAACATACCCAGACCTAAAGAGATTAAATACAGAAAACTTTGTTATTACATCTGTGATTGTTTTATGATCCGGCATTAAAATATTTAGAAAACACTGAAGATAGAAATATGGAAATATTTGTCAGAGGAACTGAACATCTCTTGAATTCAATATGTTTACTTCTTTTTTAAGTTTTCTTTTAAACTGAATGCAATTGTTCTGGAGATCTTACAAGTAAGAATAGTGTATTATAATTCTAAGAAGTAGATGAATAATTGATAATAAAAGTACAAATAAAAATGTTCATTTAAAAATATATGTACACTTTGATCTTCAATATGCTGCCATTATTCTTTATTATTAGGTTAACTCACAAATACAGTATTAAAAAAAATCAATAAATTAGGCCCTAAATATAACCTTGTTCTGGAATTTTTTACTTCCCAACTGCAGCACAATTGTGGGTCTCTGATTGACACATTGATTTATTCCCAGCAAGGGTCCTGTAATTAATGTGACCTTTTGATAAGGTGGGAGATATGGGGTGAGACAAGTGCTCTCATGAGAGCTATTAGCAAATTCTGAGCAATTGCTAATGTTAGAGAGTTATCTTTTTTTAATACAGTTTGAAAGATAATTGACAAACCATGATAATGGGTATGTATAGGGAAGGAAGAAGAGCATAAAAGAGGTGCAAGAACTGTTAATTACTCAAAAAGCGGCAAGATTTTGCCACTGGAAAAACTGTGCATTTTGGAACGTGACCTCAGGAATAAAATTAATAATTCCAATAAATGTAAGAAAGAAATCATAGGTCTACATGGGCCAGGATAAAGATAAAAAAAGAAAGAAAAAAACCCCTTCATCTATCTTAAGAAGACAACTCTGCCTTTACACAACATAACAGGTGGTTTTATTTCTTCTTGTCAGATGGTATTTGTACCAAGGGAGTTTTCTTATTTCCCTTCCCATCTGGTTCTGCACACAGTGATATAACGTAGTACCAAGATGACAAAGATCTACTAATGTTATCTGAAGATTAGTTCTATAGCGAAGTAACTAACCTATTATTTCATCATCAAGACCCAGTAACCCATTCATGACAACAAGTATTTATGTTACGATCATTTTTGAAACACGAGGTAAGATTAAGCTGACCTATCAGTAAACAAAAACTGCATGAAAATCTGTGACTTTGTATTCAAAAGGATTAGGAAGTAAAGAGAAGCCTGAATATTCAATGTATGCACTTATACATATTAAAAAAAATGTTTACAGTTATCAGAAATATATACATCTAGAACATGAATTATCTCATTATAGATACAGATAGCAGTTGTGCAGAAAACAAAATGGCAGAAAACCCTGTAGGAGCATAAGAGAAATGCAAATAAATGGAGAAAAATGTGAGGAGGCTGCTTCCAGTTCAAAATGAAACAGTATGCTATGACTATAGCCAGGACAATTTTGATCATCTAAAAAGAGAACAAAAAACCCTCCACCCTCCACTAGGTATGGATTTTTGAATACTCAGACTGCCTGCGTACTAATTCTTTCTCATTTACAAGTTACAGCCTAGATCCCAAAACAAATAATTCGACAAAGCCTGTCTTTTTAGTTTAACGCATCATCATAAAATTTTGTGGACTGAAGGAACAGCAGAATTTTTCAGCATTTCTCTAAGTTTGACAGCAATTGTGCGTAGCCAGTAGCAAGTGGCAGTAGATTGTACACCAGAAACTTATCTGGGGAAAGACTCTTTTGGGCAGAGTGTCTTTGTGGAGTTGCACGCAAAACTTAGCCAAAGCAGGCTGCAGTGTGAGAAATGTGGTGGCAGGTAATATTTGTATCACTAGACAGAAGAAAGTATGTGATAATTTCAGTACCTGTGAAGAAAGGGTGCTGCTGATGAATGAATACCTTTTTGGAACTCTGAATTTCTCAAATAATTTAGAACAATAATAATCTATGTCACCTCAGAATCTCTGATTAATTCTTTCATTTTGTAACGATTTGGCAGACTGCACTGTATTTCTGTCATTTTAGAAAATTAAAATTGAAGTCATTCCCATGATTTAAAAGTAGCTGTACAAAAACCACTAGTATTTCACTGTAAGGTATCATTTTACTTTTCAGTATTTTTGCTAGGTGTTTTAGACCTCGCACATTTGTTTGTGCCTACTTACACACACATATACACATATTTTATCACTTTTTGGTTTTACCTAAATACATTTTAACAACAAGACAGTCATGAAGGAAATAAGGACAGAGATGATGAATGGAAAACTAGACAGACGTAACCATCGTGCCATTATTGATTTCTGAAGATCTCAAACTGAGCCCTTCACATTCTTCTAACATGAAATTTTAATAATCTTGTTGCCAGCCCCCCTCATCACCTCTCTTCCCCCATCCAATCTCTTTTCTTGATCTCTTATTTAGAGAGAGTGAGGCTGCAGCCATCAATACTAACAGAAACTGGTTGCTAAAATTCCAGCCCTCTGGAACAGGTAAGGTATTTAGCAATTGATTATGGAGGAGTCAGCATTGCACCCAGAATACTAAGTTAAAGAAATGTAATAACGTGCAATAGCTCGAGGATGACTGACAAGAAATATATCAGAGATGTGATCATCCACTTTTGTGCAAAATCCTAGACGTGACTGAATCTATGCTCCCACACCAGGCAGGTACAAGGGAGCATAACAAAACCCTCTAGTTGCATGGAAATAGGCAATTAACATCGGTGCTTCCAAGTAACCTTTTCCACTTTGACCAGAACATGGAAATGATCACGTATCACTGCACATCACTGTTCCTTTTAACTGCTAGTCAGCATTGAATGCTGGAGTGCTCCATCAAACTGCAACACCAGAGATGGGATTAGTGAATGCTAAAATGCCAAGTACAGAGACAAATGTGTCATACCAGTGTCGTAGGTTTGGCCAAATTGGCCAATGGGCCGGCGACAGATGCTCCCCCCTAGCCTCTCGAACATGGAGAGGAGGAGAGATAAAGAGATTTACGAGTTTAGAAGAAAATAAACTACTTTAATGAAATATTAATAATAAAAATAAAAAGGAAAATAATGAAATAGATACAGTATATACAAAACCGTATTAAGCTCCCAGTATGATGTCACCGTCAGGCACTGAGGAAGTCCCTGGCTGGACTCAGCAACAGGTGGGAACTGAATTCCACAGATGGAGTCAGGAACACACTGATCGGGATCAAAGGCAGATGAACAGACAGGATCCTCCTCAGACATCAGCCATTGAAGGAAGAGAGCTGACCCTTTGATCCTTCAGCTTTTATACTGAGCATGGAGCAGATGGGATGGAATACCCCTGTTGGTCAGTTTTGGGTCACCTGTCCTGTCTGCTCCTCCCTGCAGGTGGGATCCCTCTAACACTGTTCCATTTCCGACCTTCCAACAGGGCAAATAACAAACTTAGCTGACCTTGGCTGTTATAACAATAAGTACAGTCAAGATCCTCTCTGCATACCATTCCTTGGCACAAACTGTCTTATCACTCTGAACGAACCATTTTAGACACAACATGCTGTTAATTTCAGAGAGTTAGAAGAGGCCTAGCTAAGAAATAAAATTGCTGAACAGAAAGTTGGTTCTGCTTTATCTCAAACCAGGACAACCAGCAGTTGTGCCATGAAGGTATGCCCTTTGAAAACAAATGGGAATGTCAGTTTGTGGCTGGAAAAGGACCTGTGAAACAAAGCCAATTCTCACTATCCAACTTCATTTTACATGGCAATAAATTAAATTAATTTTCCCCAGGTCAAGTCTGTTTTCCTTGGATGATAATTGGTAAGGGATCTCCCTGTCTTTATCTCTTTATCTCATGCTTTTCCATCTTATTCCCCCGCCAGTGCTGTTGAGGAGAGGGGGTGAGAGAGCAGCTGAGTGGACATCTGGCACCAACTAAGGTAAACCCACCACTAAAAACCACGTGAAAAATGTCCCCAAATGTCTATGAATAGGTGTCTAAACATCCATATTTTTAAATGCTTTGATCACTTTTTTTAGCTTGGGTTCTTGATTACTGCATTTTCTCCTTTGTGGAACATTTTGTGGAACATTTATTTGGTGCACACTGTATTAATACAAACATCCTTCTTGGATGTTTCTTTTCCTTCATTTTTCATTGGGATCAGCATGATGCAGGTAACTCTTGCTTCTTCCAAGACATCCTTAAGTTCTGTCTCCACCCGCTATGCAAGAGTGCTAAGAAACAGGGGAAGGTGAATGCCTTTGCTCAGCTCAGCAGGCTGATGCAACGTGCACAGCACGCAGCTGGAGCCACAACTGGTGAACAGTTAGCATGAGTGTCAGAGACCTTGAGGTATGTGCACCAGCTAAAAGTCATCACTCATGGATATTGCAAAGGGTCCAAACCACCAAAATATAAATCAATGCACAACAGCAATAAACAACTGCTTATGTATCACCAGTGGCTACTGAAATTTTGCACGAAAGAACAAATCACAGAGAAGTTGTATGTTGCAACAGAAACAACTGTGTGTAACCAAATTGAGGCTGCTTGCAGTCACATGTACATGCTCTGCATTAACAAAGGTTTTTGGTTTTTTTTTCCTTTCTTTAATATATTACATTGCTTTCAAGAAGAGCTTTTGCTGTGAATAGTCTGCATCACTTGATGTTTGCCATTCCACATATACGTATGCATTAAACATACGTATGCATTAAATATATATATGCAAGTGTTGATCTGTCACCCTGCAACGCAAAATAAACTTGCTTGCGTGAGGCCTGCACAAGTGTTGTGCCTACTATGTAAAAAAAAAAAAAAAANAAAAAAAAAGAAAAAGGGAAAAAACAGAGGAGGAAAGATGGTAAACCAAAGTTTTAAGAGAAATAGTCTAACTGTGTCACTGGTGCTCATTAGTACTGCTGAGAACTGCCATGCCAGCACAGCCATTTTGCTGTCGGCGTTCATATGCTGCTGCACTGTGCCAGGCTGATGCTTCAGCCTACTTGGAGCTAGCTGGGGACTGTTTGTGCTGTGCTCTGCTGCACAGTGTAGACATACCCTCAGGGTCCAATGCTGCTTATTCACGTTTCCTAATAAGTGCTAACCCACTAATAACAACTCTTGCAATTTTTACAGAGCAAGCAGTGCACATCCATTCTGCATATGTTTCCTCACAATTTACCCCATGGCATTCTTAACTGTATCAAAATCTAGTCAAAACAGAATAACAGAACATATTGGACAAGAGGGAAAGCTAAAGGGTAGAAAGATTTTTTTTTTAAACTTTTTTTTTTCTCTTTAACTGTTTCTTCTGCCTTAACTGCTTACTTGCAAAATTACATTACATTTCACCGATAAAAATATCCCACTGAATACTAAGCAAAATGGAAATAGGTGACAACAAAACAGAGAAGGTTAAAAAAAACCAAAAAAACCCATCCCCTGACCCTTACCTTTATTCATGCTTCCAGAATCCACAGCAATTATATTATCATGCTAACACCATTGTCATTAGTAGCAATGAGAAAACTGCTCTATTTAAAGATCACCAGATATGCACTACAAATATATAAGAGTCCTAAGGAATTAATAATTTTAGTTCCTAATCTGCAACACAATTAAAAGGTATTCTCTCAGCAAAGGGATATTCATCCTTTTCAAAAAAGGACAAGAAAAAAAAAAAAAGTAACTTCAAAATATTCAGTATTCAGCCACAAACATTAAGCATTAAAACTTTTATGGAAAAGACCAATGATTTCTCTCATGGATGGTGTTATCTAAATGCAAGGAAAGTGGGACATGGGAAGAGATCATCAGAGCTCTCTTTCTCACCCCCACCCAATAATATCAACATCTCCCTAAAAAGTGTATACTTACTCTTAAAGACCCTGCACACAGCAGTTTTAGACTCTAAGACTGAGAGAAAAGCAAGCAGAGTCAAGAGGAAATAGAAAAATGCCATTTGATAATTGCTTGTCACTTACAGAATACATTCAAACACTGGAGGAATGAGAAATGCATTAGGCCCCCAGGACTGTATAAGACATCACTGAAAATTTCTTACTCATGCCTTTTCCCATTCATAACGAGTAACACTATGTCTGAAAGCCAACTACAGCCTCTTTTACTTTGTTATTGTAAAAACAGAAAGGGGAAAAAAAGGGGGAGAGATCATAGAAGAAAGTCATGGGTTTTAAAAGTTCAAGATAGTAGGAAAAAAAGATCCAACAGAATATGATCATGAGGGGGGGAAAACCAACCAAAAAAAAGTATAAAATCTAGTTCTACTTACAGTTAAGGTCTATAGCTCTGTTACGAGCACCTGAGAACCTGTCCCAGGTCTGTGAAACACTCTGTACAGAACTTCCAAGACCAGAGCATTAGGAAATTTCCTGGGGAGGATCACTACTTCACAGCACATAAAGATCCCTAGAAGGAAAATGTAGGATTTGAAAGCAGAAGATAGAAAGTGGGAGGATGTTTGAATCTTTTGCTTTGTAGATGGGGAACATTCAGAGTCTCCTGACATATCTACAGGCATGAGCCTTTCACACCAGCATCAAGAGGAAAAATCTTAACTGATGTTACTCATGTAAAAATGTTACTCATTTGCAGCAAAACTTACCTGGGGCTCATTTTGAAGTCTTTTCAAAGTATGTCACTCCAACAGACTTCACATTTCAGACATTAAAGCTCTGCCTTTTCTCCCCCCTTACAATCACATATTTGAAAAGGCTGTCGCCACTTAGGTATATTGCTCTCCCTCCCACCCCTTTCTGCTTGCTCAAATTCTCAAAACTCCTCTGACTCCATTTATTCCAGTGAACTTACAAGTGCATCACTGAGAAACAAGTGAGCCTGATATCTTGAACAGGGAAGAAATGATGTCTTAGTGTCTTTAAAAGAGAGATGGCATTGCTCCTGCCAGATCTGATCACCTCATGAATTGTGGCAGATGGTGCAAAGTCCAAAGCTAAAGTGGTTAATAACACAAAATTTACTCAAGAACACAGTCAATCCCAGGCAAACTCTGCTTTCTGAGAACTTCCTTAAAAACTTTCCTGACAAGCCTAGAAAGACACTATGACATACTCACCTTTGTATTCAAGAGAACCAGCTTCTCCTCCTACTGGTAAGGACTGGGGCTAGAAAGGGGCTTGGTTGCTGGGAAATGGAGCATACATACACAGGAAGGCATTCCACTACATAGTGTCCCCAGCAGACTCTAGTGATGCTTAGACAATTTTAACAAGCGTTGAGGAAGTGTGCTGTATTCAGGAGGTAGGCTTAGTAGGTCAGGCTTAATAATGTAGCACGTAATTAGGAACAGTTAAGGTTATATTAGAGTATTCCTCTTCATGGGATTCTTATGACCCTCTAATTACATTCTCGCTTGAATGAATTTAAAGAAAAATAATTTCTGTATTCTACTGCATTCCTATATAATACTGTGTTCTGCCTCATTAACAAGTACTGTGTTAGCTCTTGGCACAGAATCATGCAATCCTTCCAGCTTTTAAAAACAGAGGACTAGGAAAGAGAACTTGGATGAAAAGGATCTAGAGGAAGCAGCAGGATGCAGTCCAAATATTTAGAAAATCTAGGGTTACAAGACCAGAAAGGAAAAACACATTCTTCCACATAAAGAAGCTTGGCTTGCTTGCATCCAGCCATGCTGTTGAAGAAGAAACAGTGAAGAATACATGCAGAGATGCCAGAGCTAGCTGCTTACCAGCCAGCCAGCTAAAGCCTATCCAGTCTAGGTGCAACACATGGCACTGTACCCACATTAACATTTCTTTTGATCAAAACTACTAAGTTTATTGCACCTTGTGGACATGCCACCTCTTATCTCTGCTACCTGAATATCCCCACCCATCTTCCAATTACATAATAAAAATGTTCTTCAATCTGTGGAGAAGGACTTGGGGGTACTACTGGATGAAAAGCTGGATGTGAGATGCTAATGTATGCTTGCAGCCCAGGTAGCCAACCGTAACCTGGGCTGCATCAAAAGAAGTGTGGCCAGCAGCTCTAGGGAGGTGGTTCTGCTCCCCTACTCCACTCTGGTGAGACCCCATCTGGAGTATTGAGTCCAGCTCTAGAGCCTTCAACACAGGAAAGACATGGACCTGTTGGAGCAGTTCCAGAGGAGGGCCACAAAAATCATCAGATTGATGGAACACCAACCCTATCAGGAAAAGCTAAGAGAGTTGGGGTTGTTCACCCTGCAGAAGAGAAGGCGCTGGGGACACTTTCTTGTGATCTTTCTATACTTAAAGGGGGCTTATGAGAAAGATGGAGACAAACTCTTTAGGAGGGCCTGTTGTGATAAGATAAGGGGTAATGGTTTTAAACTAAAAGAGAGTAGACGTGGCTCTGAGCAACCTGATCTAGTGGAAGATGTCCCTGCTCATTGCAGGGGGTGTTGGACTAGATGACCTTTAAAGGTCCCTTCCAACCCAAACAATTCCATGACTCTATGACTCTAATCAAGTTGCAGGATTAAAGTTCATTGCTGTGACTCTTCCCACCTCTTACCAGCACCTCCTCAGGCTGAGACCTAGTCTCTGCCCAGAGAGCCTCAGCTGCTCCCGAAGTAGTCTCTCCCTCCCACCAGTGTTTCACCTGACTCAGACACTCCTCTTTTAAAAGAAAAGAATTTCTCTAACTGGGAACAAATAGACAGATAACAGCCAGCACCCCTATATATATGAAATATTGCAGATATTATTCATATCAGAGATTAATCGTCTTCAGAGCCCCAAAGGAATATTGCCCAAGAAGCTTTAGTGACAAATTATCAAAAGAGAGAAGAGGAAAGAAGTAATAAGTGTCAAATAGAAAGAGGAGGAGAAGGAATAATCTAACACCCTACCTTATCCCCAGAGGCTGATGATGACTGTAAAAGTATAGGACAGATGAATAACAGCATTGTACTAAAAAATGCTGCTCCCTCTGAGAACTAAGTGCTTAGATATTGCCTCATAACAGTGATTTCCATTTCTAATCAGCCAATGATTTCAGCCCTCATTCTGCATTCATTACATTTTTTAATGTGTGATTTTCTATCTTTACCTGTGCTCTCACTCTTGAAATACCTTTCCATAATAAAGCCACTTCTCAGTCCACCTTCAAACCTCTCCATGAAAACTTTTCTTGATGTTAAACTTATAAGAACCTTAGCAATGGCTAAAGAGGTGGTAGCTGTGACTCCAGATGATCGTATGGACAAATATTCTCTTTTTATTTCCTTAGGTTTGTCTGTGTCTGACTTTCAAAGACCATAGGTTCTCTTGGCAAGGATTATCTTTTAGAGTTTGCACACTGTTTAGAACAGTGGGACTGTAATCTCCAGGCTAGAAAAGCTAGGCAACTTTGCAATGCAAACAGTAACCACTATCACAGCACCAAGTACTGGTAAGTCAAGCCTCTTTGGCTGCAGTTACAGCTACTTAGGCTGCTGAATAAAACCAGTTGGATGTCAACCATCACACATTATCATCCTACCCTCTCTAAACACTGCTAGAGGTAATCATTAAACCTCTATAGAAATGCATAGTGATTTGTTTCTTTTTTCCTTTGAAACAAATACTCTTAATGCTTTTTTGGTTTGTACAATATCACTAGTCCTTAACTGTCTGGTAGCTGGCATACTATAATTAAGAGAAAGGAGCATTCCTCCTCCCTCCCAGCCATCTGACTGTGCTCCTTCTCCAATTACATATTCAATAAACACATCTCATAAGATTTGTTTTACTACTTAGGATTGGATGTGATTAGAAACTACCATTTCTAGTAAGACTTACCTTACTGAAAGTACTAAGCCTCAAACAGTTAGCTGGAAATATCAATTTACCAATCTGATAACTTTTATTACCTTTGCAACAGACTTTCAATTGGTACTGTTTGAAGAGTTTATTGTCAGCTGGGGATCTGGCTCCTGTTGTTTTATTTTGTTTTTCTTCCACAATGTCAACAGCTGAATAAAATGGTGAGGAAGGTTAGAACCAAACAGCCCCAGTATTAAGCCCTGCTGATGTAAGTGTGAGTTTCTTAGTTTAACTTAAACAGAAAAGTGAAATTGGCTGTTACCCTTTTAAACTCTGTAGTGAATTTGGGGACATAGCAATCCCAAGCAATAAAGATTATCGAAAGGAATGCAAATGAAAGCAATATCACATCATTAGATCTTTAGGTATTAACTTAAAGTAATTAGTCTTCAACTCATAGTAACTATAATATCAACATACAGCTCTGCTACAATGGTTCAATTAAACCAAATACCCACTAGATTTGAAGTCTTAATAAAGATGAAAAAGATCAAGGCCACAAAGTTTAAAAACTCTGAGAAAAGAATAAAGCACAGGTGGACACTGGTTCAAGTATAAAAAAGGGTGCAGGAGAAATAACTGACCAATTTTCTGCATCAGTAACCTATGAATCATGGAAGAGTATCTATGTTTGAAGAGGTGAACCCAATTTATGACCTTGCCTTGCTTCCAGATTCCACAAGAAGGGGTTCACTACATTTTTTATCACAGGAAGAATTTTTTAATTAAACCAAAGCAAAACAAAACCCCGATAACAGCAACAGAAGCGAAAGAATGAAATTACAACCCTTGTTTCAGTTATTTCCTCGCTCTTCATGGTGCGCTGTGTTGCCAGTACTTCAGTTTTGTAAACACCACAATTCTTTCACTGGCTTTACCAGGAAGAGATAAAAACAATCTTTAAAATAAACACTTCATCCCAAGCTAGCCAGGGTGAAAGATAAGTCAAGACTTCTTAGACTAAGACAGTAAAAAAACAGGCAACTGTGGAAGTGGCACAAGTTGGATGTAGGAAGCTTGCTGTAAGTACATTGATCAAAAGAGATGCATCAGCTACAGGGCACAGGCTATTATCTTTTACAGTCTGTTCTGTTTGTTTGTTTTTTCTTTTAATAGCAAGTGGATAAAAATCCCACTCATAAGCTCCCATATGTTCAGCTAGAGCAGAGAAATATGCTGCACATAGATCTATTTCTGAAAATGAGGCTTTTATTCTCCACTAAATTTTTACACCTTATCCAACTGTTATGAGCCCTTGCAGATATCTACAGTGATACTTCAGACACAGGCATATACAACTATATTTCTCAGCATAGACAGTAATATTCATGAACACATAAATGCCAAAAAATCTAAATGTGACATGAAACTAATTTGCAAGCAACACACAAAGAATTCTCCCCATGTGGTCAAGTTTCTTTTTATTACTACCGTCAGGAATTTGCAGCTTACACTTGTACAGTTTGTGGAAACCTAACTTTGTCCTCTAAACTATGAAAAATTCTACTCAAAAAATCAAAGTGCTATTCCAACATTTGATTTCATATAAAATTTTCTATTTCAATATGCTAAAAATGTTAACATATGTTACAAATATACCCATTCATCATCCTACTTATTTTTAATACTATACTCTTAAATAGATATGTATTCTTTATATAAACCAGTGGTGCAATGTAATTTCATGCATCAGCAAACTATGTATGTCCATCTTTCTTAACATTTTATTTAGTCAATGTTCTCAGTACATTGTTTGGAATGGTTTTGGGGAGGTTTTTTGGGTTTTTTTTGGAGGGGGGCAGTCGGGGAGTCGAGTCATTTATTTTCTTTTTTTGTATCCTAGCGCTATTTCTTCAGGAATCTTTATTACATATTCTGGAAGATTCTGAAACTGTATCTTCATGGAACTACAACAAAATAAGTAAGTTTTTGTGGAGGTGCAAAACTCTGTTCGAGTAGAGATTAACTATATACATACAAGACAATTGTATGTATCATACATTCTTGGCTTGGCTTGTAAGAGAAAGAGTACAAAGGTAGAAATGAAAAAGTTGTATACATTTTGAAGGAATTACTGGTTGGAGAAGGACAGAAAAATAACTCACTTCACAGATTCCCTAAAATATGCATTTCATCTGTTTTACTATTTGGACTTTTACATATGGTAAATTTTTAATAAAGGCTACACTTCTACACATGCTAGCTAGCTAGGCATGAACCCAGCTAGAAAAGCATATCCTCACTATGCATCAATCCAAAGAATGAATTTTTTTTGTTTGTAAACAGATTTTAAAAGCACATTGTCAAGTCCATACATAGGACGGTCTCAACCAGAGAGATATTACTCTTGGGAAAATCAATGCATGCTTTTGTTGCTTTAAGACTATGCACAATATTTCTTTAAGATTTCAACTAATGACATTCACAGATATATGCTATGCCATAAAAAGTAACCTTTGTACAAAAAATGAGCAATGAAAATGCTCTGTGTCCCTCTGGTTGCTGTTGTCCGGGAAACATTTTATTTAAAAAAAAACATATAATGTATTTTTGCCCCCTTAGAATTTAATTCTCCACTTTTCTAGACCCCTTTAGTCTACCCCTCCCTAAATAGTTCCTTTAGAAAGGAAGACAGTTTGAGGAATGGCACATATTAATATAGTTATACAGAAAACACATTCAAATCAGACTCTTCATAGTATTCAGTAAAACAGTACTCATTACTATGCATTGTTTCCTATACAGTAGTTGAAAAAATATTTGAATAATTCTTTCTCCTCAAACTCATAAAAAGTCTAACTATGCAGATACAGATTTCATGAAATTTAACCTAAAAAAGAATACTGGTTTTTTCACATCCAGAACATTTAAATAACAGGGATAAGCAGGCTAGGCACAATTCATTATGTTTAACTCGTAAGAGAAGTTAGTACTGTGTGTAGACTACAGTTCTGCATGCTGAGGAATACTTCATCAAAAGAATTATCACTTAGCAAGATGGCGAGGGCAATATATCAATTATCAAAAATATCTGTATTCTAATCTGATGCTTTGCATTATTTAACATTTTCTGACACAAAATATATCTTAACTCCCTTTTTTATTCTGTGGCCATTAATCGCTTGATGTAGAACACAAATGCCAATGACATAGCAA
Source organism: Stercorarius parasiticus (assembly GCA_013396915.1). Classification (NCBI taxonomy): domain Eukaryota; kingdom Metazoa; phylum Chordata; class Aves; order Charadriiformes; family Stercorariidae; genus Stercorarius; species Stercorarius parasiticus. The sequence continues at coordinate 47,027 of VWZL01005103.1, forward strand.
AACACTACTGAGATTAAGATTTAAATGAAAATGAATGTTTCAGTTGGCTGAAAAAATAACCTCTTTGACTTGCTGAGCAGTAAGACTGGAAATACAGTTCACAGTTCCGTTTCATGTACAAGATTGTGTTCTTTTTCTTTTTTCTTTTTTTTTTTCCCAATTGTTTCAGAGAAAGATCTGATGAGTTGAAAAAGAAAGGTAAAGGGAAAAAAGTGCATGAATACTGGTTTCAGTTTTACTGAAATAGATTAGAACATCTCTAGGTCAAGCATCACTTGCATTATCACTACCTGACAAGCCACTTTTGCTGAAACTAACTTTGCATGCATAATGAATTATTCAGGCCTCTTTTTTCTTCTTTTCTGAGTCTTATTTGGATGCTAAATGGAGGAATTTATTCGTGTGTCCTGGCTAACATCTGGGGAATTACTATAAGGTTGCAATTATATTAACTGACTAGAAATCTTATAAATCTCCATGACTGTCACTTACTCTGACACTTTTTCACTGGGAAGTGGAAATATAAAATCTTTTTTAGCCTGTAAGAGCTTTGTGCTCTATGGCTGAAAATCCAGCAATAAATGAGCTGCACATGACCCATCTCAAAACTCTGCAGTTTCCCTATAGCACCCTTGAATGTAGATGACCTCTTGGGTTTGTGCATTAGAGTTGTGTTTGAGTTTGCTTGTTAGAATGGTGCCTAGGTTCTCTACACCTACATATGAGAATTCCTCTCTATCTTGTCCCCTTAAATTAAAAAAAAATAAAAAATTCTCATCAGATATCTGCAGACAGAGTCTTTGAGACATCAGCAACTGAGATAGTTTGAGATAACATCTCTAGTGGCATGAATTGGAGAATACACTTGTATAGAAATACCCATTACTGTCAAATAAGATGAGTCAGTGCAAACGGCACCAGTTTCAATGTTGCTAAGATTTCGTCTCTTCTGATTTCCCCTATCACCTTGTGTCCATGGACAAATAGTAATAGGAAATATAATCCATGAATGCACACTGCAAGCTGAAAAATTTAGGTTCATTGTAGGCTAAACTAACATTAAGCAGCTTTCTGTACGAGTATATCATGAAACTGCACCATATTACCTCTGAAAATAGCCTGTGGGATAAAGGAAGGGCTTAATTAAAAAAACAGTTTAGTATATATGTGAATGAGGTAAAGTCTACCGATGGCAGAAGAATTGGATGTTTTGACATCAGTTTAACCTTTCAGATGTAAAAATCTGATGCTGAAATCCTGCCTTTTTTTAAATTTGATTTCTAGGCCTGCCTAAGGCATTGCTTTGAAGCTATGTAAAATTTATACAGTATTGTAGACACGCACAGGAAAAAGTTGCTTTAGACTCCCAAATATTGTCAAAGCCTTATACTGAACTCTGTCTATGTGCCTCCACTGCTGCATTCCTTCCTTTATCTGAGACTGAGACCCATGTAAACTACCCTGAGAAGCAATGTTGCACATTTTCCAGACAAAGAAAGATAACTGGCCTCACCATACTAAGGCTTGCATAGAGACCTGTCTGACAGAGGTTCTAAGGTTGGCTGGCACATTGGGTCTGGCTGAGATTTGGGGTTTTTTTGGCTGTTATTTTCCCCACAACAGTCCTCATAGTGCTGTGCTTTGTATTGGTAGCTAGAAAGGTGACACATCAGTGTTTTGGCTACTGCTGAGCAGTGCTCGAAAACTGCCAAGGCTGTCTCTCCAACTTCCCCCACTTCACCAGTAGTCTGGAGGTGGACAAGATCTTTGGAGGGAATATAGCCAGGACAGCTGACCCCAACTGACTGAAGAGGTTTTCCATACCATATAATCTCTGAGAGGAGCAGAGTGGCTTCGTTATGATGATGTTTGTCTTCCGGAGCAACTACTACGTACTGAAGCTCTACTTCCCGGGAAGTGGCTGGGCACTGCCTGCTGATGGGAATTAGAGAGTAAATCTTTTGTTTTCATTTGGTTCTGCACATGGCCTTTGCTTTTGCTGTATTAAAGTGCCTTTATCTTGACCCATTAGGGTTTTTTCCATCTTATTTTCTCCCCCTGCTGTCCTGCTGAGGAGGGGAGGGATAGAGCAGCTTGGTGGGCACCTGGCATACAGCCAAGGGCAACCCATGACAGCTAGTCACCTGTAAGTACCCTTGCTACCAGCATTATGGAGAAGCTGCTGAACGTAAGTTTCTTTATCAAATCTGACCATAAATTGTAAGATCAATTTAAATGGAGTGCACCACAAAAGGCATCTCATAGATGCACTTCTGAAAAGATTTGCTCAGGGAAGCTATGCTGGAATGTCCTATCAACGCAGGCACCAACTATTTTGCTTCCAAGTAAAGTTTGAGTGGAACTTCAGTTTATGCTTTTCCATTTTAACCATCATTTCTCCTCGCAGTAAATCTCTGCTTTCTTCTCAGATACATGTACTTCATCACATTGTAATTTGCAGGAAGAGTCAGTGAAAAATTCTGCTTTATTTGTCTTCAAGTAGTTTCGGTTTACTCAGAATAACACCATGAGTTTAAGCAGAAGTTAGATGTACAGACTACTGACTGTTCCACTTTGCAAGTAAAATTATGTGGATTCAGCAGAATGAAATCCTGCACCAACACGTTTCCCCAAGAATCACCTAATTTCCCTCCATGCTCTAATTTTTGTCCTCTTCCCCATGGTATGAAAGCGTATTACAAATAATTCTATATGCTTTGAATAATGCAAAGACTGTTTTATCCTTCCCAAGAATATGGATGTATATATCAAAAGGTTAGCAAAACTGTATTACGTTCTTAAGTACCTTTAAGGGAACACAGCGCTTTTCTGTAAATCCCATGCAGAAAGTACATGTAAAATTACATTCTGACCTAACAAAATCACAAGAAAAAAAAACCCTGAAGTTCTGCTGCATTCTAACTATGAAGAACTGGAATCCTTTTGCACAAACAGTACAATGAAGTTGCATAATTTTTAATAAAGTAGTAAAGACAAATGGCATATCAATAAAATATTAATAGCTACACGTGAAAGGTGGGCTTATAAATAAATATAAATATTTATGTACTTATAGCTAACTAGAAAGAAAGTTGCCAAATAAATTACTATGGAAATAAAATTCTATGTTTTTGTGATGTTTAACATAACACAAAAGGATCAAGAAGGAAAGCAGTACTTCCAGGAACCATTCTGTTGATATTGATATTATCGCTTTAGCTGATTTTAAACTATTATCTTTATTATGTTTGTTGCACTGGAGTACAGAGAACTCACTTTCTACAGTGAAGCAGTAGGTTTCGATTTTTATATTTTATTCTGCAGAAAATTTACACCCTTTGTAGAGAACTTGTTTATTTTATTACTGTTACACTACATCTGAGAAGATGAAGTTACTTGAATAATTTTCTTACACAACTTAATGTGGGTACTCTGGAAGAGTTTATTGAATTAAGCAGCTCATCTTCCCTGGGATGTGCTTTATTATGTAGTCAAGTTTTAATAAATCTCTTAAAAAAATTTTGAATTGCAAGGCAGCTCACTAAAAACAGCTCTCTCTATGCATCGTCCTTGGAAAAAATACTATTTTTTAATGAAAGATTTCTAGATAACAAAGACGGATACTGAAAATAACCTAAATATGTGATGATTTAGAGCATTATTTTAATGCTTGTCAATAATAACTGGGGAATAAAATGAAGACAAATCAGTAAGATTAATTGCAAGGTTTGTTTTCATTAGACTACACACTATCCTTCACATACCCAACCTGTTCGCTCATTCAGACGTTATTTCTCTTTATGTTCTGTCCCTACTGTTTTCTTAATTTTCAGGTACTCTAAAGAAAGCAATCTTAGTCATATTAGGTAAGAAAATCTCCGTCTTCCAGTTAGGAAGCATGTAGTTTCCTACATTAAGTCCAGCCCTCTGCTGTCAGAGGCAAACCCCATTATGTATTTTCATCTACAGTCAGCTACTCCAATAACTAGTGATAAATGCTGGCTTCATATTTGCAAAATCTCTTTTCTAAACCGAATTTCAAATGTTAACTTTATTTCTAGTAGTGCTTTCTAACCCACTTTTAACACGTGAACACTTTGGTCTTAAGTTCATTTGCTTTAAAAAAAAAAAGGAAAAAAAGAAAAAAGAAAAAAGAAAGAAAAAGAAAAAAGAATGAAAAAGAAAAAAAAGAAAGGCATTTTTAAGTTCAACATGTTCTGAACTTGAAAAATACAGATGTAGAATACTGAAGCTGTTGGTGTCATTTTCTAAAAAAAAAAAAAAAAGTAGTAGTTAATACTGGAGTACTAGAAATACATTCACGGTAAGTTAAGGGGCCACGCTCAAGATTTTTCCTATCAGTTCTTTGCTGGAAATGGCACTACACAGTTCATCTTAAACTTGTTTGGTCTGACAGGATCCTGAGGTAAATTTTCTCTTCAGAGTGCTCTGTAGTGGGGCTGAGCTCCCACCTTTTAAGAGATTCTGTCAAGAATCTGCTGATGCCCTTTCTCCACTCCTTAGTTCAGCTACTTGCACCACCGCAATCTGGCACACAAAAAGAATGGCACAAACTCTTCTGATTATACTTTTGGGCAAGTTATGTGTGTTGCCTTAAAGAGAAGAGGAATTTGGTTTGCAATAACTCATCAGCTTTGCTGTGGGGTACTTACACAATCTTTTTAGCAACTAAGCTCTGTCAGGGGCTGTAAATGCAATACTGTTCACGCTCCTATTCAGTGAATTACATTTATTAATAAGTTTTAAATTGTGAATTCCAGAATGTTCTCTGCTGTCTGAAAGTACTTAAACACACCAGAAGGGTTCCCCCAACCATGAAGTACAGGTTCCAGTATTTAAGGTAAACTAATATTTTCTTCTTGGCTTCCGATTATTGTTCTTAACCTCGATATTTTATTAACAGCTATTTGAGAAGGTTGTGGTTTTGCTTCAATTTTTGGTTAATGTACATACTTAGATGTGTAGTAAAAAAATATTTATTCCTCCAATACGCAAATTATTATATCTTAGTGAATAACATAATTGGCATTAAAATATAATTTTTAATAACATCATGAAAGAAATTAATTTAGATCTTGTTGCAGAGCATTTCATAAGCAACCTCAAATTAGTTTCTTTGCTAAACATCAGACTGGTAAAAATTACTATTATTTTTAAAAAACAGGTTTATATTGTTGAACAGTACACTTTTTGAAGAACTACTATAAAAATAATCAGCTCCAGATGCAGTAATTTGTATGCCTGAGATGCTTATATTTCCAGAGCCTTTACTTTAGATTTGAGCTTGGATTTTTTTTTTTTTTTTTGAGGGGATGAGGGTGTGTATTTTGTTTCCTGCTCCCTCAATTACAACTTCTAATTCCCCTAAGGTGAACAGTGAAAAATGAGTAAGTTAAACATGTAAATATATCTGAAGTCAGACAATACATAATTTACATAATTTGAAACAACAAATACAATGAGATTATACAGTACATATATTTTAGAATTCCTCTGAGTCAGGATCATTTTCATTATATTTTTCAAGTTTTTCTTTCAGTTATTTTTTCCTTTCAGTTATTTTCAGTTTGTCATCACAGTAAAATGTTTCTTAAGGAAGTGCATTAACTTTATGAAATGGAAACGTAAAAACCTAGGGGCACAATTCTCTTTTTAATAAATCTGACTGCATTGCCAATATGTTGCAGAACAGTGTTGCAGACAGGAGTAATTCAATTTTGATTAATCACGTCCTGGATAAGAACTTAAGCTAGCTGACTTCAGCCTAACCTTTGGAGGCAAGCAGGCATTTTCAGCGGCAGTTGCTACCCTGGAGAAGTATGAGTATTTAGCATTTCTCTCTCTCTGGTTCAAATCTGTCTGTTGCTTGTAGAGTACTGAACTTTTGCACTGTAGAGATCTTGATGAACCTCAGCCAAGCAAACACTATCCATAAGGTTGGCATGATTTTTATTAGCTTAGCTCTTTCGCATTCCCAACAGCCTGCCAGCCCCAGGTGTAATAACATTAGGAATGCAGAACCCCTGTGAATTCCCTGGCTGAAAAAGTGAGGTAGCTGGCAGATGATGAGAACCCATATGGATTTATTCAATTAAAAACAATACCATGAGATTCTTACTAAGGTCTACGAGGAGAAGGGAGTTCTTTTTGGGATAAGCAATGAAGTGCTTTAGGTTTAAAAACCTTAATTTGTTCAATACATAGTAGAAGATTAACATCTTTCCTGCAGTACAACCATTTTATGCTCTTAAGTAAGTGAACTGCGGAAAAAGCAACACCTGTTCTTTGATTATTTGCAGATCAGGTGACCCTGTCTGTTCAAATAGTGGGAAAACTTTGATAAATTCTAATTCATATTTTGCAAGACAAAACAAAACGTAAGCTGGCACTGCAACCTCCTTGACAGAACCTCTAATTTGAAAGAAACAAAGAGATTTAATAATTCACTCCGTGGTTTTAAATTTGAAAAGAACCCCAAATAGAAAAGTTCCTTTTTAAATCTTTTGATGCAGCTCAAACTCCAGATAATGAGAGATGTGTTGATGTTTACACAGCTCAGCAGTGAATGACCTCTATTGTATCAGGAAATTTATCTTAGCCTTCACTGAAGCACAGGCAGAACAACACAGAAAATTTGAGTCCTGCTAAAACTAAGGTCCAATACTATTCAGAAGTAATTTGACTTCCCAAACCCCTATGCTTCCCTTGCATCTATAACTCTAGCCATACTCATTTCAGGAACAGTGTCTGTTAGAGAATATGTAAAAGCTTTATGCAATCAACAAAGTAAATATCAACACTGTTAAGAAGATGAACGTTATCCCTTAGTTAGATGAGGAAATGAGACCTACAACATTTTAAGTCATTTGACATTCACAGTGTCACCTGCAGCTGAGGACAAGTCATTACCACATTTTTTCCTCCTTAAGGAACCAAATCATTCACTCCTAGTAAAAATGGGACGCTTTCACACACAGCTCATGTGTAAGGTCTCCTTCTGCTAGTTCCTGTCCTCGAAGTTGCATTAGAAAATTAAAGAAATAAAATATAGAAATAAAGAGTAGGTTGAGAGTGACTGAGAATGTACCACTACATACATCTGTACCTGTCAAGAGAGGAATATGGTGAGTATTTCCCCCAGCTTCCAGAAACTTGTCTTGTCTGTTGCCCAACCCTCTGTTGGCAGGCTTAGGCCTCTCCAATAGGTCTGCACCCAAATCCCCCCAAAAAGTAGATGGGGTGGGGTTTTTTTAACTTCTTAATGAGGAAAAATCCAAACAATTGTGAATTTGCCTCAGATATCACAAGGAATAAGAATGACAAAATGCACGCTTGTATTTAAGACAGTATAAAAGGGAGATCAGTTAATAGCCAGATGTGGACTATTATAATCTACTTATATAGAGATAATGATGTGCAGTCTGATGTCTCAAGATACTTACCAGGTGCCTCTCATCTTTCTGTATGGACACTGTGGGTTAATCCTCCTGCTCTCCAGGAGGAAAGCTACTCTTCTAAGAGCAATAACACTGACTTCCTTGATATAAAGTCATACGTAATTTATATCATTTTCTCAGGTAAATATACAGTCTGGAAAAGCTGTAACCTGACTTGTCAGAGGAGCCCTATTTTTATCATACAAGTCATCAATTCTGCATGGTACCTACACAGTTTGGGGAGTGGAGCTAGGTATATGACAGGAAAAGACTGTTAAATAGCTCCTTTTCCTCTGTGTTGCACTGCTTCATGCTTTGCTATTTTAACTGACTTGCTGTAAACCTGCCTATTAAATAGGGTCAGGTTTATACATAAAAGGAGGGGCAGAACTGAAAGGAAAGTAGACACCAAATCACTACCCCCACCCCTGCCTTTAGCATTATATGAGGTTGCGTGTGCACCCACAGCAACACTACTGCATGTCTCCCACTGTTCTTTACTTCTATTTTCTTGCAAGTTGCCTGTGGGATCACTTGGATTCAAGTACTCAAAGGTTAAAGACCAGTGAGGGGTGGGTGGGTGAGCAGAAAATAAGAATCTCTGAAATAATTCCAGACAAATTTATTAAGAAACGTCATCAATATTCAAACATAGCCCCGATAGATGTAACTGTGTTTTCCAAGTCTATTTGTAATTTTGGCTACGTCATTTAGTCACATATCTCATAAATCTCTACTAAGAGTTTGGTAAGGGATAAGCAATTTTTTTCCAAGGCTGAGACACTTTTACGGTAAAGTACAGTTACAGAATTTCTTCACTTGAGGAGTTATGGGGTAGGGAAAAGAAACTCACAGATGAGGGACAGAGGACAGTATTGCTAAAAAAAGAAAATGCAAATGTTGTTTTGATGGATAAAATAACTGTCTTATTGAACAACATGGAGAAAATTATAGCGATAAAAGTTTCAGAAATGAGTAGAACATTTATTTTTGCTGTTAGGAAAAATTAAACTAGAAAACACAATACTGAAGGGGAAAAAAACAAAGAAAAAATCAAGAAGTGATGAATGATCACATTTTACCTCATCTTGTCCTTTTTATTTTTTAAAATTAACTCTTCTTAAAAAACAGAAAACCAGAGGAAATTTCTTTTGCATTAAAATATGAATAATATCATTCTATAATCACATGGAAAGTATTTTGCTCTTTTACTCCAGATGTGAATCATAGACATTAACCCTGGGTCACAATAAAGGCTGGTTTGGACGTCTTTTCTTTAGCTGCAAAATCTGTCTTGGACATTTTAAGAAGTCTTACCTTTTATTTTTTTATTCCACTGAAAAAATGTACTTAACATATATACTATTATGTTATAAAACTGCACACATCTTTGTATTCCAGTAGATTTTCTGTTTAGATTTTGATATTGAATACAACCTAGTAGCCTGCTGTTAATATTGACTTACGTGAGCAAGCTAAATCTTGCTAGAAAGCTAGAGGCCTAAATATCAACCAGGCCCCTATCAACCCAGAAAAATAGTTAACAAGATTATTATCATTCCATAATTTATTTTAATTCATTCTACACTCTATTATATTACACACATAGGGAGGTGATTCTGTCCCTCTGCTTTGGTGAGGCCCCACCTGGAGTACTGTGTCCAGCTCTGGAGTCCTCAGCACAGGACAGACATGGACCTGTTGAAATGGGTCCAGAGGAGGGCCACAAAAATCATCAGATTAATGGAACATTTCTCCTACGAGGAAAAGCTGAGAGAGTTGGGGTTATTCAGCCTGCAGAAGAGAAGCCTCCAGGGAGATGTTATTGTGGCCTTTCAGTACTTAAAGGAGGCTTATAAGAAAGATGGAGACAAACTCTTTAGCAGGGCCTGTTGTGATAAGACAAGGGGTAATGGGTTTAAACTAAAAGAGAGTAGATTTGGAATAGATGAAAGGAAGCCATTTTCTACAATGAGGGTGGTGAAACACTGGAACAGGTTGCCCAGAGAGATGGTAGATGCCCCATCCCTGGAAACATTCAAGGTGAGGCTGGACGTGGCTCTGAGCAACCTGATCTAGTTGAAGATGTCCCTGCTCATTGCAGGGGTGTTGGACTAGATGACCTTTAAAGGTCCATTCCAACCCAAACTATTCCATGATTTGATGATTAAAATTTTATTTTTTGTTTTGAATACAGCCAACTGACCTTTTTGTAAACTCAAGGGAAATCTGACATCTAGCTTTTTTCCTCTTTTTTGACAAAAGCTGTCTGAAATAGTTGCATAAATTTCTAGACTTATTCTTTTTCCAGTCAGTTTTAAATTACCAGTACCATGAGTACTTGGATCAGTAGGTGATTACAGGAAGATAAGGAAGACAGCACTGCAGGTGATTTCCTGGATCATTACTTTCACAGTTCCGTTATTATTGGCAGAGCTGCTCAACAAATAAAACTGATTATCACACATACATTACACATAGTTATGAGTGCTCAACCATTAAACTTCTAAAAGGAGAAAAAAAAAAAAAGTCCTTAAGTTAGACTTCCAAATATGAAGGCTAATATTTTCAAATATATTCTGCCCAATGAAGTCCCCAGGATTTTTTCACTTACTGCATAAGGATCCAGATTGTATCCCAAATTTGACGATGGCAAAGCACACTCTCCCTGTACAGAAAAAAAATTACAAATTTTGGTTACGCTTTTTTAAAGTTTCCATACACCTTTAACACTTTCTATGAGGAAAGTAACAGGGTGCACATATGAATATATGTTTTGAGCTCAGAATAATTAAGCAATGAGTTTGCATTAGCATGCGTGTTGCTGAGCTTCTTATTCCAAACTGCAGAATTAAATTTTTTCTTTAGAACTAATCTTTATTGAATCACAGAAAGTGCAAGATCACTAGCTACAGTGGGATTTCTGATATTTGAATCAATGGCAGTGCTAGTCCAGTTACCTTTTGTGAAACAGTTAGCATGAGAGCTATCTACAGAAAATAAGTTTACATTCCCTTTGTGACTTCTCTGTCCTACCTATGAATTTCAAAGGAAAGTTTATCTTTTTAATTTTATTCTCAGAAATAGGTCACAGTGACTTCTAGAAGGCTTAGCATTAAGAAATCACTTTTCCTTTAGGAGATACAAATCTTAATGAAGAGAGCCAAAAATGTCTTACTCTTTAGAATAGGTTTATTACTGATTTATCAGTTCATTATCCTCCTAATTTCCCCATTTATAAATCTGGAAAATCTGATTAACTCTTGGACTATCCTCATGTCACTGTCTACGCGACATTACATTAAATCCTCTGATGACTTACTAAGATCATTTCCCTGACTTTCCTGAACTCTACAGATATTTTACGTGCCCTGAGGAAAAAAAAAAAAAAGAAAAAAGAAAAAAAAAGAATACAATAGTATAGATTCAAGGCAAAAGAACTCTACAACTCTCTGACACCAATGAGAAAGCAATCCTAAAATCTTTAGAAATTCATTTTAAATAACAACAATCATGATATACTCCTATAGTTTTTCATACACTGGGCCTAAACTTCTCCACTATGTTGGTATTAACATCTACTTAAAGGCACGTGTAACCAGAAGGTGTCAAATGCTATTTTTTCTTCTAATTTCACATCCTCTCTAGTATCTGTCTTGCAGGAGTGGAAGAAGGGGAGGAGGAAAAGAGATATAGATAAATTTGCTTCAAAGCCAAAGATATTCCTTCCCCCTTTTACTGTATAAAACTATTTGTTAAAACAAAGATCCTTGTTCTAAGAGAAGACAAAGGGGTAAAACGTCTTGGTGATCCAATACAAATACGTTTTAAGAATGCTTTTTAGGAATTCTTTATCATAAACAAGAACACACATTAGCAGTGTACTTCTCACACTTCAGAATTACATCTATTTTTTCAACCCAATAACTTAAGCTGCTACATTAAGTCTAAACAGCATAAGAAATTAGAGTCTTCTCAATTCATTTAGTTTCACATCAGGGATGGTAAAGTGCTTTGCCAGCTTTTCCATTTTCACCAGTCTGAATAATTAATTGTTTTAAATACCATTTACATTTTGTGATGAAAAGCAATATTTAAAATTTCATAAATAATAAGCATGCATAATTTGTGTTTCAATTACTGAATTTATATCTCTCTGAATGCTGTTTAATGCATTGCTAATGTATTTTTGGCCAATAATTTCTAAATAGATGGCTTTTAATTTATACTTTTTTCCCCAGGAAGTACATATCTCAAGTTTTTCTTCATCCTATAGGTGCAAATAAAAACAAATTCTTCAATGTACTGACCACATATATTTATATTTCAGGATTTATTGCTTATCTAAATTTTTAAAATGCAATTATAGCCATACTTTCCCCTTCATCATTCTAGAGCAATTGTTAAATATAAGATAAATTAAACTTCTTTCACTTTCATTTGTTAGAATTACACTGAAACCACCAACCAGAATGGAAATTAGAAACAAAAGTTAATTTTGTTACAATGAATCTGCTGAATTCTACAAATATGATAGTGTTAGTTCCTCATACTTTCTAGCCAAAGATGACACCTCCCATCTTCAGTCTGTGTATCTAAACCACTTACAGAATTACTGGAAGTAAAACCAGAAAAACTTGTGCAATGATAAAGCAAAAGTGCTATGTCCCTTTTGGCATACAAAGGTGGAGAATCAGTACTTTTTGGACCGAAATATTTTAATTGGGAGTTAACAAGGTTTACACTGGAAGCTGTATTGAGAGTTATTGACAAAAATAATAATTGCTTAAATATTCTTCCATTTCCTCCTCCTCACACCAGTAAGTTCTGCCTGCTTTTATTTTTTTTTCTCATGGTTTCTGAAAATAGTTGTTTTATGGGGAGCCACCAAAGGACACCTAAATCAAGAGATTTCCAAGTCCATTACATCTGTTTATAAACATATTAGGACTGATTCAGCAAATTTGGAGGAGGAGTAACTTTTAAATAATTAAAAGTAATTAAAGTTGTCTTTTACTTACATGAGGGAGTCACAATTAACAATGGCAGCCATTACAGCTACTTGACCTTGCTTAGGGACCCCCACCAGACGGAAATATTGTAAGATCACGTGGGGTCTGTACTGCTAGAGTGCCTGGAAGAAACAACTCCTGAACACCCTCTATCTTTTGCCTTCAGAATAAAGCTGTGTAGAACTTAGCCCCTTTTCTTATTTTTCCATTTTTTTTAATTTTTTTTATTTTATTTTTTAGTTATCAAGTGTTCATACTGGTATTAGTGAGGAAATGTGAAAGTTTATTAGAAATCAGTCAGGAATCTCCAGAGATCAGGTAGATGAACATTTATAGTGAAAGCACCATCTGATAATTTTAACTGAAGGCCTTTGGCAACTAATGCTTAATTGCTCTGGTCTGTTTGAATCTTTAGTGAACAGGGTTTCCAAGTAATTTTCTCAATTTAAAATAAATGTAATTGCTAACAAAGCCATATGCAACCTGCACAGTGAATGGTTCAGTGATTAGTGACTAGAATTTCACTTAGGCAATGATTCATAGTGTAAGCTCTAGCTATCAAAATCATTCTGATTACACTGCTCATGACAAGGATCGGGCACAGGCTGAGGGAATTAATTTTACTTCTGTGAGACAGAGACTACAAGCAGTTCTTTTTACTGAGGTAATTTACTATGGTCAGATCAGAAATCAAATACCATATAATGTTTTAGTTGTGAGATGAAGTATCAGCCTACTCTTATAATACTTCCTAAAGAAATACTCTTTTTGGGACAGGGTTACTGAAAATTTAAGGAAGTATGAGGTGGAGTTTCACAGTTTCGGGAGCCCTACCTTCTGATCACTCTTGTTGTCTGTGTACATTATAGAGAGAGTCTACGAAAAGTTTATCGCAAGTTAAACATTAAAATTATGAAAGGTTTTTATATCATTAACATGTCTCATTCTCTATAATTTTTAGACTATATATCACTGTAAGCTTGAACCTAAATGTACCTTGTAATAATTCTACTTCCAGTGGAAATGGTGAGAATTATGCACCGTTGGAAACTTAAATATTTTCTGCTTTCATAGATTTGAAAATTGTATATAATCTAAATTTTAGTTATTTATTAATAGTAGGCAAAGGTAATTTCATTTCCACAAAACAGAGCCAACTATTATAAATAACCCCCAAAACAATCTACACATCGTTTTTGTTTTACATTAATATAAATTAATCTTCAAATTAAACCATGCCCTATGACTTCTTAACTTAGGGGACTAGCGTACTACGTCTATAAACAGTCTTATTTTTGCAGTTAACTTCTTTAAAAAACTTTTTAAAATGCTTTGAATGTCCTTATCAATATCTAGTAGATGTCAACAGCATACCCTTCTCTCATACACAACATCACAATTATGTAAGACTGAGAGGGGTTTACTGTTTTATTTTTCTTGATTTTTATCCGTTAAAAGTATCAACAACATTGGTTATGTACCAAGTCGGACGGTTGGAAGCGGAAGAGTGTAGAGGGGTCACACCTGTGTGGAGCAGAGGACAGGACACATGACCCAAAACTGACCAACAGGGTATTCCATCCCATCTGCCTCGTGCTCAGTATAAAAGCTGAGGGATCAAAGAGGTCAGCCTCTTTCTTCAATGGCCAGTGTCTGGGGAGGACTCTGTCTGTTTGCCTGCCTTTGATCCCGGTCTGTGTGTTCCTGTCTGATGCTGAGTCCAGTATGAGATTTTCCCAGAGCCTGTTGGAGAAGTGACCGTCATCCTGGGAGCTCAATGTTGGTTTTGTATATATTACATTATTTTCTTATTAGTATTATTATCTTTTCTTTTTATTGTTAACATTTCATTAAATCTATTTTAGTTTTTTTTTCCCAATCCATAAGTCTCTCTCCCTTATTCCCTCTCACTTCCCCCTCCCCTTCTGGGAAGGGAGAGGGGTTTAAAAAAAATATCTGTCATTCATTTAGTGGCCTGTCCAGCCTAAACCTTGACAACCTTAATCTGACCTATCCAACTGGAAAATATTCACCTCAAGAACAACAACAATAATAAAGAAAACATTAATAACAAAACATATACTTTGATGTCTAATTTTATCAAGTTTTAGTGGGTTATGTAAAAGAATCTGTTGTCCATAACTGTAATATAAATCATCTGTATGAAGAGATAAATTGATATTTGTAAACTAATGATGTACAGAAAGCTACCTAGTCAAGCTTTTTACCCACATGCATTACCTCATTACCCTGTGAACATTCAAAAATACAGTTGAACATAAAATTCATACAACTAAATAAATGTGAGAGAGAGAAAAAATGAAAGAATATGAGTATCATTTTACTTACCTTTGACCAAATATCTATTTTTACATTTAATATCCATAGATGCCTGGAGCAAATTATGGTTATGGAAGGCAAGCAACTACATATAAATACTTGGTACAGAAACTTCCCAGATTTTTGTCTCTATCTCAAGCAGAAATACAAATACATTGCCACACATCTGAGACCACTCCCACTCCAACTTTTTAGGGACCTAGAATCAACTGAGACCATAAACAGGCACTGCTTTATCTTACATATGTTACCTACTAACAAACAATTCACAACAAACATGTACTTGACAAGCAATGGAAAATAGTGCTTGAACTAATTCCAACCTGAATTAAACACTCATCCTTTAAAGCACAGCAGTGTTTGGAGGCAGAGTACATTGTGTCTGTATTAGTATATATATATGTATTTAATGAGAAGACTATAGCTGGTCCAAAGAGCGTTCTTTGAGTCACACAAAGCATTAGAGACTGTACAGTTGCAGTACATACATACCTTCCTCACCCCGACTGTGGTGGCTTTAAGCATGGCTAGTACAGTGACAGAGTCAGGTTCAAATGACCTTGTTTTTCCAGCTCCTGAGCAGGTTTGAAGAAGAGCAGCCCAGGCCTCTCTGCCTGAGCACAGCTGCCATTGTCACGGTTTAACCCCAGCTGGCAGCTAAGCACCACACAGACACTCACTCACTCACTCCCCACCCCCACCTGGTGGGATGGGGGAGAGAACTGGACAAGAAAACTCATGGGTTGAGATAAGAACAGTTTAATAATTTAAATAAAATAATAGTAATGACAATAAAAATTATAACAATTTGTAATAAAAAATAAATATATAAAAATAAAAGAGAAATAAAACCCAAGAAAAGACAAGTGATGCTAATGAAAAAACAATTGCTCGCCACCAACCAACCAACGTTCTTCCTTTTCCCAAGCGGCAGCCCACTCCTAGCCAGTTTTCCCCCTAGTTTATATGTTGAGCATGACATAATATGTTATGGAATATCCCTTTGGCCAGTTTGGGTCAGCTGTCCTGTCTTGTCCTGTCCTCCCTACCTTTCATGTACCCCAGCCTCCTCACTGACAGGGCTGTATGAGAAGCTGAAAAGTCCTTGACTTAGTGTAAACACTGCTATGCAACAACTAAAGCATCAATGTCTACTCAACATTATTCTCATCCTAAATTCAGAACAGAGCACTACACCAGCTACTAGGAAGAAAATTAACTCTATTCTGTACAAAACCAGGACAGCCACACATAGCTGTATTAGAGACAGCTGAAAGTTATTTCAACCTTCTGAAGTGATGCAGCTATTTAAAACCAAGCAGAGTCACAGGTTGCTGATAATGTGCTCAAAAGTAGTAAGCCCACCTGTCGCCTTGTTAGGAAAGACGTTGAGCACACTGGAAAGGAGTTATTCTCTCTTAAGGCTTTTAAATATTGTTGATGTTAGTAATAGCTATGAGTACAGTTTGTACTTAATAGATTTCTGTTTTAATATAAAGTTACAAGATCAGATGAGCAATGTTCCCCATTTGGGAACATCTCAATTCTGGTATAGACAGACTGACTGCTTGAGAGGAAAATAAATGGATATGGAAATCAGGCACAAGTAAAACACAGATCAACAAATCGTATTTACATAACTTCAAATGACACAGCTTCTACCAAACAGTTGAACAGTTCTTTAAGTAATAGGAGACACCCTGAGTTTCAGTGATCATGCACTGGTGGAATTTGAAGCCCTGAGGGATGTGGGACATGAGAAGAGTAAAGTCAGGAACCTGAATTTTAGGAAAGCAAAATTCCAGATCTTCAAGGAGTTAGTCAATAGGACCCCCTGCAAAACTGACCTCAAGGGTAAGGGAGCAGAACAGATACGGCAGATTTTTAAGGATGCTCTCCATAGAGCTCAAGTACTCTTGATCCCCAGGTGCAGGAAGTCAGGAAGGGAAGGCAAGAGACTGGCATGGATGAGTTGAGACATGCTGGTCAAAATAAAGGGCAAGAACGAAAGGCACAGGCAGTGGAAGCAGGGACCGGTATCCTGGGAAGACTATAGGGACGCTGCCCGGTTGTGTAGGGATGTGGTCAGGACGGACAAGGCACAGCTGGAGCTGACCTTGCAAGTGATGCAAAGGATTATAAGAAAGGCTTCTACAGGTATGTCAGATAGAAAAAGAAGGTGAAAGAAAGCATATTGCACCTGATGAGCAAGACTGGCATAACGGTAACAATGGGCAAGGAGAAGGCTGAGGTACTCAATAAATCTTTTGCCTCAGTCGACACTGTCTCTCGAGTGGATGGGACAGCAAGACAGGGATTGGGGGAGCAAAGTCCCTCCCACTGTAAGAGAAGATCAGGCTCAAGACCACCTGAGGAACCTGAACATACAGAAGCCTATGGGACCTGACGAAATGTATGCCAGAGTCCTGAGGGAACTGGCTGATGTAGTTGCCAAGCCACTCTCCATGGGACATGAAAAGTCATGGGAGTTGGGTGAAGTCCTCGGTGACTAGAAAAAGGGAAACATTGCACTCACTTTTAAAAAGGGTAGAAAGCAGGACCCTAGGATACTGATCTGTCAACCCCACCTCTGTCCTTGGGAAGATCATGGAACAGATCCTCCTAGAAGCTATGCTAAGGCACATGGAGGACAGGGAGGTGATTTGAGACAGCCAGCATGGCTTCACCACAGGCAAGTCTTGCATGACCAGCCTAGTGACCCTCTATGATGGAGTGACTACATCAGTGGACAAGGGAAGAGCTACAGATGTCATCCAGCTCAATTTCTGTAGGGCCTGTGACATGGTCACATCCAGAGGGTAGTGGTCAACAGCTCAATGTCCAGATGGAGATCAGTGACAAGTGGTGCCCCTCAGGGCTCCACACTGGGAAAAGTGCTGTTCAATATGTTCAATGACATAGAAAGTGGGATTGAGTGCATCCTCAGCAAGTTTGCAGATGACACTGAACTAAGTGGTGTGGTTGATTTGCCTGAGGGATGGGATGCCATCCAGAGGGACCTGGAGAAGCTCAAGAAGTGGGTCCATGTAAACCTTATGAGGTACAACAAGGCAAAGCACAAGGTCCTACACCTGAATAGCGGAAACTCCCCATATCAATACAGGCTGGGGGATGAAGGGATTGAGAGGAGCTCTGGTGAAGGACTTGGGAGTACTGCTGGATGAAAAGCTGGACATGAGCGGACACTATGCGCTTGCAGCCCAGAAGACTAACTGCATCCTGGGCTACATGAAAAGAAGTATGGCCAGCAGGTCTAGGGAGGTGATTCTACTCCTCTACTCCACTCTGTTGAGACCCCACCTGGAGTACTGTGTCCAGCTCTGGAGTCCTCAGCACAGGAAAGACATGGACCTGCTGAAGTGGGTCCAGAGGAGGGCCACAAAAATTATCAGATCGATGGAACACCTCTCCTACAAGGTTGGGGTTGTTCAGCCTGCAGAAGAGAAGGCTCAGGGGAGACCTTATAGCAGTATTTCAGTACTTAAAGGGGGCTTATAAGAAAGATGAGGACAGATTTTTTAGCAGGGCCTATACTGATAGGACAAGGGGTAATGGTTTTAAACTGAAAGAGAGTTGATATAGAATACATAAAACAAAGATATTTTTTACAATGAGGGTGGTGAAACACTGGAACAGGTTGCCCAGAGAGATGGTAGTTGCCCCATCCCTGGAAACATTCAAGGTCAGGTTGGACGTGGCTCTGAGCAACCTGATCTAGTTGAAGATGTCCTTGCTCATTGCAGGGGGTGTTGGACTAGATGACCTTTAAAGGTCCCTTCCAACCCAAACAATTCTATGATTTTATGATTTTTTAAACAGAACATTGTTTCAGTATCTTTCTCGCAGATGCCTGCATCTGCACAGGTGTGATTTAAAAATACCAGGTACCTTGCACAGGTGAGTGATGTGAAAATGCAGAGTAAATTCCAATACAGTGAATGATACATTTAAATGCACAGTTTTCTGAGTAAAATGGAAGACAATTCACTGGCTCTGTAATTGCAAATAATTCCTAATAGTAAAACTAAAGTAAATGAAGTCATTACCTACTTACACTATTTCATGGTGCATGATATAACTGAGCACAGCGGACATTTTACATTGTCACGCAGAGTTTTTAAGTAGTTTATATATTTTTATATAAATACATATAAACATATAATATATTTTTATAGTTTTAAGTATTTTGACTCTAAAGAGTATTGGGCTGTACTCCCTAAACAATGAAAGGAAAAAGGTCCGCCTGCACATCCAACTGCAGTTTTCCAGTTGCAATTTGGTGAATTAGTTTAACCAGAAGTGCAAATTCTATTAAAACAAATGAGACTTAAGTGTCTGCTTAGGTAAACCTTAGAAACAGGGTTTGTGTTGAATAGAAAGTTTTTATTTGTTTAGGATTGTACCTTTCTAGGTACCTACTAGGATTGTAGGCGTTCCCTGACGCCATCAGCAGCAGTGGTGGGTGCTGCTGTGTGGCCCCTGTGTGGCCCTGTGCGGCCCCAGCCAGGCCGGGGCTGCCCCATGCCGGACACAGCCGGTTCCAGCCGGCTCCAACGGCCCCGGCGCAGGGCACAGCTGAGCCCCTCAGCCACGGGCGGGCGCCGCGGGGAAAGCCTGTGTCAGAAAGGGCAAGGAAAATGTTCCCATGAAGCCCAGAGGATGATGCAAAGGAGCTGACTTCTATCTCAACACAAAGGGGAACAGAGGGCAGCCTTTGTTTTAGATGAACAGCTGTCAACAGTTGAGCGGATTAACTGGAGGTGTAAATGCCTCCCTGAGTTAGCAGGACCAGTGTGGGGGGAATGAATGCTGCTTCAGCCCGATATAGACTATGAACAACAGAGAACCAGCAAAAGAACTTTGAAAAGAGTAATGGGCTTGAGCTTGTTTCAACCCACATATTCCCTCCTGGAGCATGGAGACGCCCAGAGTCATGGCAGTGAGTGTATCATAGAGATCGGTAATGGGAAATACATTGGTATTGTGTTTGAACTGTATATTGCAATTGCTATATTTTGCTAAGTCTAATTTACACATGTATTGTGTTTTCAGTATATTTTGTATTGCTCTTCTAAATCAGAAATTCTGTGTAACATCAAATATCTTCAAACAAGTATATATGATATTAAACATTGTATCCTCCACAAGTTGAATATCAAAAAGAACGTGGTCAGAGTATTTGACTCTGACATTCTCACCATTCTACTCTATTTTAATTGGTAATAAATTAAATTAATTTTTCCTGGGTTAGGTATGTTTTGCCCGTGACAGTAAGTGGTAAGGGATCTCCCTGTCTTTATCTCAACCCATGAGTTTTTCCATTTTATTTCCTCCCCCATCCTGTTGAGGAGGAGGAGGAGGAGTGAGAGAACACCTGAGTGGGAATCTGGTCAGCCAAGGTCAACCTTGGGAGCTTGGATCCCCACCGGAAGGGGACAAGTAACCCCACAAACTAAACGGTTTAGTCTTGATTATTTCAATTTAAGAATAATGACACTATTTTCTAGCTACAAAGAAAACAATCTGACTTGAAAACTACTTGTGAGATGAGAGTGTAAAACATTCAGTAGACAGGTAAAGCGCAGACTGTTCTTCTCAACTGTTGGTGGAAGACTTGTCAAGTGACTTTGTTGTTGCTGCTGGAAACCTGTTCCACTGCAGCAGAGTTCCACTGCTTTGTACTTCAAGTCATAAAAAAGAAAATTTAAATGAACCTGTAAGAAAACTCTGTACCAACTCAAGAAATGAAGAGTTGAAAGTGAAATATCACTGCATTTCTTCCTTGCTCAGGACCTAGAGATACTGTATCTGACTATTCAAGATGGGATTATAAATCATGCTGTAGAGATTAACTAACCCTCACCAATTATTCACTGCTTTAGAGCATTTGTCTTCCTATGGATAGGATTCCATAAGTAACATGACTTACTGGGATATACATGTATTAAAAAGAAAAATGCACTAATGCATAGGCTAAGGTGAATGTTCACTCTTACACGTAATGACATTAATGCTGCAAAATCCATATCGGTCCAGCTTACATCTAAAATTCTATTACTACATTATTGATTAATCACTTGAACTTTCAATTTAGTTGAGAATGATCTGAACGATTCAAGTACTTTGTCAATTTATTCTAGAATACCTTGCCTGTCAAAATGAAGGGATTGGAAAGTATTCTTTACCTGAGCAGTAAAAATTCTTTTTTTTTCCAGTTGCCCTTGAAAGTATATGGTACAATCTTAATTGTATGTTAGAAAAATAATATATATTGGAAGTAACAATGAGTTACATTTCAGGTGTTTCATATATCTTTCAAAAATATACTTTCCTATAACAAACAATTATGTATCTATTGGTTTTATTTTACTACTGTAATACACATTGAGGAAAGCCAAAAGTTCCTAATTTACTACTAGATTACATCAAAATCTATATCCATGTTTACTAAAAATGAGTACTTATAAGAGAAGATCATAGAATCATAAAATGGTTCGGGTTGGAAGGGACCTTAAAGATCATCTAGTTCCAACCCCCCTGCCCTGGGCAGGGACACCTCCCACTAGACCAGGTTGCTCAAAGCCCCATCCAGCCTGGCCTTGAACACTTCCAGGGATGAGGCATTGACAACTTCTCTGGGCAGCCTGTTCCAGTGCCTCACCACCCTAACAGTAAAGAATTTCTTCCTGATATCCAATCTATATCTACCCTCTTTCAGTTTAAAACCATTACCCTGTGTCCTATCATTACACTCCCTGAAAAAGAGTTCCTTCCCATCCTTCCTGTAGGCCCCCTTCAGGTACTGTAAGGCTGTTATAAGGTCTCCCTGGAGCCTTCTCTTCTCCAGGCTGAACAAGCCCAGCTCTCTCAGCCTGTCCTCATAGCATAGGTGCTCCAGCCCTCTGATCATCTTCATGGCCCTCCACTGGATCTGTTCCAACAGGTCCATGTCCTTCATGTGCTGAGGGCTCCAGAACTGGACACAGTACTCCAGGTGGTGTCTCACCAGAGCAGAGAAGTAGAATCACCTCCCTCAATTTGCTGGCCGTGATTCTTTTGTTGCAGCCCAGGATGTGGTTGGCCTTCTGGGCTGCAAGTGCGCATTGCCTGCTCATGTTGAGCTTCTCATCCACCAGCACCCCCAAGTCCTTCTCCTCAGGGCTGTACCCATGTACCCACAAAAGCATGAACTAGCAAGTTGTTCTAGCCACGTTTTTCTAACCTATTTGCCAAAAATTACAGTCATAGAAGGAATTTCTATTCAGTCTTATGTCTGATCAGGTAACTCCTCTATCTGGTTAGCAAAACACATATATCAGCTAAAACCAATTCTTTACATGCCACTGACTAGATCTGACTGGACTGGTGTGGCAGGAAGAATTTCCATAAATCATAACACAGGATTTTTGAGCCACAGCCCAAGATAATATTTTTATTTTTGTAATATTTTTATTACAACTTCCAGTTGTTATTTTACTCTTGTGGATGTCTTTGAAAGAACAGAATAAAATTATTTAGGGTTAATAAAATTTACATTAATAACATGGCTGTATACAACTCAACACATGATATAAACATGTCGTGGGTTCACCCTGGCTGGATGCCATTTGCCCACCAAAGCCACTCTATCACTCCCCCTGCTCAATTGCACAGGGGAGAGAAAATATAACGAGAGGCTCATAGGTCAAGATAAGAACAGGGAGGTCACAGACCAGTTACTCTCACAGACTCAACAGGGGGAAATAATAGTTTAATTTATTACAAATTAAATCACAGTAGGATAATGAAAACTGAAAGCAAATCTTAAAAACACCTTCCCCACCCCTCCTTTCTTCCCAGAATCAACTTTACTCCAGATACTCTCTACCTCCTCCCCCAGCAGTGGCACAGGAGGATGGGGAATGGGGATGGGGTCAGTTCATCAATCGTCGTTTCTGCCACTCCTTCCTCCTCAGGGGTAGGACTCCTCACCTCTTCCTCTGCTCCAGCGTGTAGTCCTTCCAATGAGAGACAGTCCTGCACAAACTTCTCCAATGTGAGTGTTGCCAAAGTAAGCATTTAGGAGCTGAGTCAATATCATGACAAGAGTCAATATCTCATGAAGAGACAGAAATAAGAAAGCAGCTGCAGTGCTAAGCAGCAGAACACAGTTTGATGATTTCTGCCCCAATTATGTCTCTAGTATCTGCCAAGCATGCACAGAGTTGAAACTCAAAATTTCTACAGTTCCTATATTTTATTTTCTTTTTCTTTTAGCAGAAATCAGTTTATGCTAGACAAAAAATATCATTTAAGGTTAAAGCCAGGAAATGTGAAAGAGGAAGGCAACTAACAGAGTAACTGAAAATAAACATAAATGTGATTCACTACTGTTCTAACAAGGTGACTCATATTTAAAAAAAAAATTAACATTTCTAACTTAGATATTAAATCAAAAATCTTTTCTCACACAATAGAAGAGTGTAGATGTTTTATACAGCTTTTTTGAGGTACAACGAACATTGCAAGCAATGGTCTAACTTACCTTCTCATTATTCTAGACATCTAACAGAATAAATCTACTGATTTTAAATATCAGTTGTGAAGTCTTTCTACGTGTACCGTGTTTTCCACTTAACCAGCTTACCTCCAAGGCTTTGTCTACAAAACAATTGCTTTTGTTTTGTAGGCAAAACAAAAAAAGACTCAAGTCTTATATTGCATCATTTTTGCATGGATATGATAAAAAGATGAAGACTAATTAATAAAAAATTGTTCTTTCTTCATTCTGGAATCTTAATAAAACAGAGATAATTGAATCTGTTGCATTTGTCAGCAGTTGCAAATGTATATCACAAGACAAGCTGTTCTGACATTAAATCAGAGAGGAATCCCCCACTGCATTTCAACATCCATCTTGATGGAAGTTTTTGGAAGAAATGCTGTTGCCTTCAGATTCCATAATTTCCTGCCTTCCTTCTTTTGATGACTGTTGTATTGGACTGCAAGTTCTTTGTATTTAATGTCTTCAGATAAAAATCCTGCACTTCATCAGAATCTTTCATATTCCATGTTAAGTAGGAGCTGCTTCAATACACTGTTTTCTGTTTCTAAATTGCACAATAAACAGAATTCCAGAATCTGTTGTCCTGTTTGGCTATGGCTCAGAGTTCAGTGTTTCAGGAAGAAATTTGCAGTGGCGGGACAGTTCTTGTGAGATATCTTGTGTAGTGAGACGTTTCTCCAGTTGGCAGCAATTGGTGATCTGTACAGTCAGGGACGTTAGGAACTTCCTCCCAACACTAAGATTTATTATCTGTTGGAAAACCTCAAATATAATGATTAAACAATATGTTTACATCCTGTAGTCAAATATAATTCAGGTCTGAATTTCCATAACTGATCCTGGAACTGGCCAATTTTAATTTCTGTTCTGGAAAAAGTTATGACGTTCTTAAACACTTGGCAATACTTATTCACCTTTCAGTGTTGGGAGTCAAAATTTTCAAACCTCCTCTTAGTATATCTTTTTTGTTGTCTGCCAAGCAGCAATCAGTTTATAACGTACGTACGTATGGAAATATATAATTATCCATTTATGCATTTGTCTATACATAATATTTCTTTTTCTTTATAAAAAAATGCATAAGTAAATAACTAAATTACAAAAAAAAAAAAAAAAGGAGAAAATCTATTTGACAAGCCCTGAAGACACCAGGGAAACATCTCAAAATAAGTGCAAAGCATGTTTGTTACTAGTTTGTCTAACTGCTTTACATTAGATCTATGATAGAAGCAAACTTCTGTTAGGAAGAATTAAAACACAGGTGTCTTCCATATGTATTGCTGTACTACCAATATTGTATGCAATGTACCGGAGTGAATCTTTTTCCTGCTCAGAATAATAAACTCGGAGTTAGATTCTCCAAAAAAGGAGATACTACTATACAACGGGGTCCAAAGCAAGTGTAAAATTTTATTCAATATATTCTATATGTATTCTATATATTCTTTTAATGTATTTGGGTTCATAAAGGATACAAGTTGGTAGAAATAAGAAGTTAACTGCTGTTGGTGCTGATGAGAGCAAGGCCAGTCAGAGATGTCTTCCTGCGAAGGCTGCTGGCCTGCGTAAACATAAGAACTTCAGTTACTGTCACTTATGCTGAAATGAAAAATCTGTTTTTCTGTTTGCTTGTTTGATTTTTTAAAGTATTTGTTTAAGCAAGTTTACACAGCTTGGGGGTAATTATTTGCTAGGAAATTAAATCTCTCCAGCTCTTCCATCTTACTTTCATACTTGTCAGCTCTTTCTATCAGCCTCCTTCCACCTTTCCGAGCAATGCTAATTCATATTAAAGTCAAGCCTGTGTTTATGTTACACAAGGCTTTTGTTTGCTACAATTAGAGGAAATATATATAAATAAATTCTCCATATAGGATTTTGCTTGTTCTTTACTGTCTAATTGAAGGAGACATATCATGTTATCTGCAAAGATTGCTGTTAAAATGCTTAAAATGAAAAATATTTTAATCTTCTAATAAGTTAAAATGTAATTGCCAAATAATTTAGAGAACAAGTTATTTTTACATTGCTCTATGCTTGTTAACCAACTAATCACAGGACAGGAGAACAGTAATTAATATTATGTTAAGTAAAATTACAAGTTTATAAGGTTCCTGTAATTAAGAACTCTAAAGCTCAATTCCATTATTTTTATATAGTTTGAAATGATACTGAAATACTAGTAATGATAATGTCATCTGATACCCGAAAACAAAGGAACACTGTGAATCTTATCTTAAGGATCTTCAGCGTCACAGAGGACAGAATAAATACATCTGCATCAGCAAACCAAGAAAACCACAAACTTGTTCTAAACTAATTTTAGAGAGTGAACAAAGAGAAAAAAGTACTATAAGAACTTGATTGCGCGGAACCTCCCACCCACCCAAAAAACCACAACAAAAAAAAAAAACAACAATTTTGTAGTCAATTTCATGGTTTAATAGTAGATCTACTGAAAAATTCTGGTCGGGATCACCATCAAAAATGTAAGTTTTTCAAGGGATTTTAAATAATTCTTTCACCATAGAAAACAGTATTTATCAGGGACGCTCTGAAAGGGAAAAAGTATGCGACTCATATTAATAGAGGAATAAATCTGAGAATAATGATTTTGGACACTTTCAAAATTAAACAGTAATACATTATCATTTGCAAGAAAACTAAAACAAGAAATTACTCATAATCCAATTTGTGAAGGCCAAAACTGTTTAAATAACCACATAAACATAAAAACTTAGTTTAGAATTGAATCACAGAATCATAGAATACCAGGTTCGAAGGGACTTCAAGGATCATCTGGTCCCACCTTTCTTGGCAAAAGCATGGCATAGACAAGATGGCCCAGCACTCTCTCTACCTGAGTCTTAAAAGTGTCCAATGATGGGGAATCCACCACTTCCCTGGACAGATTATTCCAATGGACAATCGTTCTCATTGTGAAAAATTTTCCTCTTGTGTCCAGTCAAAATCTCCCCAGGAGTAACTTTTACCCATTACCCCTTGTCTTTTCCATGCGACCCACTGCAAAAAGGGAGTCCCCATCTTCTTTGTAGCCAACCTTTAAATACTGGAACGTGATGATAAGGTCACCCCTAAGCCTTCTTTTCTCAAGGCTGAACAAATGCAGTTCTCTCTTTTCCTCATTATGGCGGACTACTTGGTCCTTGGATCATCTTTGTGGCCCTTCTCTGGATGTTCTCCAGCCTGTCCACATCTTGTTTGCATAGCAGGGACCNAACTTCATCAGGGTATGCTTGATCCCATCATCCAGATCACTTATGAAGATACTAAACGGTGTTGGGCCCAGTATTGATCACTGCAGCACCCTACCTGTGACAGGTTGCCACTTTGAAAAGAAGCTATTTACCACCACCCTCTGGGCGTGACCTGCCAGACAGTTCCCCACCCACCCTGCAGACCACTTGTCTAAACCATAATGCACCAGTTTCTCTACAAGGAGGCTGAGGGGAACCATATCAAAAGCCTTGGAGAAATCCAGGTAGACAATGTCCACCGCTTGCCCCTCATCAACCGAGCAGGTTACTTTGTTGTAGAAGGCAATTAGGTTTGTCAAGCATGATTTGGCACGCTTGACAATAGTAGTAATTTTCTTAAAGAGGGCATTTTAAATTATGATACAATCTTGCTTTTGGAGAAAGACTTGCTTTGCAAACTAACTGTAGACCAACAGCAAACAGAAGTAGTTTATCCTCTTCTTTTATTATCTGTCTTAAAAAAACAGGAAACTTTACTCTGCCAGAATGCTTCTGTTTAAGTGGCTAAAACTTAGACATTGGCTTTGGGAAGATAGTTGATTTTATCCAATAAGTACTAAAAGTACCCAGAAAAATGCTGATCTTTCTGTAAAAACCTGCCTTGTGGGGAAATATCAAGGCAAAGGAGGTATAAAAGTAGAACATTTGAAATTTACAGGAATTGGAGGTATATTTGGTAACCTGTCTGAATGCTAGTTGGTCTTTCATAAGTTCATCTTTGATTAGAATTCAGGATCAAGAACTTAGGTTTAAAATCAAAATTTAAGAGAGGACCTTCTACTTTGTAGAAATTAGGTCCGCTATATATCTAGCCAACATGATCATTGTATTGTTTTTGCTGTGTTCTCGGCAAAAACTTACCAATTCTGTTAAGCACTGCAAAAACATCACAAAGAACCAGACCCAAACAAGAAGTGGGGCAGGTGAAAAATTCTCAGCAATATTCCTAGAAGCAACGTTAAAGCTTACAACTTTTAGATTGAAATGAACCCATTCTTTCAAATACAACTTCATTAATCAAAGGTATTCTTCCTACTCTGTCATGTATGACAAACGAAAAACACATGGGAGAATATATCTTATTTGTGTACTACTGCATTACTTGCCTGGAATACACATAACTAAAGTTTCTGATACTGATGGGATAGCTCATCAAACACAATGTATGCTCTCCATTCCTCTTGTACCTGTTCATTTCTATTTCTAATGACTCTGTTACTTTAAACTCTGGATTCCCTTTCCCCCTGACCGTCTGGTCAGGGTCCATCTAGGTGGACAGTTAGAGGCAGTCAATAGATGGACAGAGAATTCAGTATAAATTATCAGATTGTATCATTATCAGTCCATTTCTTTATATTTTTCACCACAGATTTTAAGATACTGTTTATTTTAAAAAAATACTTATTTCCCAGATGCAGAATGAATAGACTGATATTCTCAAGGTTTTTGAGGGTCTTTTGTGTCCAGAGATCAACAATGAAACTTTTTCAATACACTTTTATGTACTACTAAATAAAAAAGGCCCAATTGAACATCCCTGATTCAAATATGGATTTAAATTCTGTGTCCCACCTCTATATTTAATAGCACTAAGTTTTGGAGTTTAGTTCACATCTTTCCTTTACAGGTTATATGCAGTACAGTAAGGAAAGTGGTGATCTAATTTTCAGTAAAAGAATCACAAGCATTTATACTTCTTAAAAAAAAAATTTTTTTTTAATATTTGGGGTTTGTTGGACCTTATGGTTTGCTTCCACGTTGAAACACCTCATTTCACAGTTTGCTACCTCAACATTTGTTAAAAGTAGTTGTATTGCTTAATTTATTGTAGTGGCCAACATTTTACAGTTGGGCAAACCACTTTCTATTGTCTTTTCTAAGTTACTTGTTCAGAGTCTGTTATTGAGTTAGGCTAAAAGCAACCAGAGAATTCAGTTTTTTTCAGTTTTTATTAATTCAACAAGAATTGCCTTTCCCTACTTACAGATTTTTTTCCAGCTTATTTGGCTTACTTGTGAGTTCTGTTACGGGATTTGGAAGGTATCTGTATTGCTTTAAATTCATTTAGTAAACCCCAAGAGGGTTTCAGAGGCAAAGCTTCTTAGCAAAGGATTGCAGACTTATTGATGAGAAAAAGTTCAGCTAAAACTCTCACAACGCCTGCAATTCAATGCAATTCAGTTACTTGGAGAAGTTAAACTTGTTTATTTGACTTAATATTTATCAATTCATTTAAGTGGTAGTACATACTATGCAGTGAAAACTGTATATGGACACACAAGAGTGTATAAAGTAGCTTCTGGATTGCCAAAATTAAAATAAGATAAACGAGGCAAATAAGGGAGACATATATATACACACATATATATATAAAAAAATACTTTAATGTGAGAATTTGTTGTGCTTTTTAATCAATAGTTTAGAAACTAATATCCACAGTCATTGCTATAGGAAACATCTTTTTAGCAGAAAAGCTAATGCACTCAAAACAATCTAAACAATGAGACCCGTATTTTTTACAATAAACTGAACAAATAGTAATTAAAATGCAGAGTATCAATATGAAAACCAAACATCTGTCTGTTGGGGTAACAAAATGTTGTTGTTACAAAACCACAAAATTCATCAATGGTATGAAATACAACATTTGTCTTTAGCAAAACATGTGCAATTTTGCAATTGTCTAATTAAATAGAAAACATAAGTAAATATTTTTTTTTCTGTATTTTAGTTGCTACAGGGGCATGTTGCATTGTTCTGCAGTACCACTGAGGTGGATGCAAATAGTTATTAAATATCCTTATTATATAAATAAAGTGAGATTTGAGTAAATTACTCAAGATTTCATAGAACATGGGATGAACATCCAAAAAGGTATATCATGTTATATTACTCTTCGTGCTTGAGAAGGTCTGTGTCAAAGTGCTGTCTTCCACCCTTCAGTCCTTGTGCGTATTACTGAAAAATCTTTGTATCTCAAGCTGCCTAATCCCATATAGATAATTTATGACAGACAAGTAAGTTAAATCCTCATCTTCCAGACCAAGGCCAGTGCACTGGACCCCCCTTTCTTTAATAGTTGCAGTGAAAAGAATAATAGATCTTAAAAATTGTAAAATTGTCTTGCCCGAAACCCAAACCACAAAGCTAATGAAAGTAACATCAAAAAATAAAAAATAAGAAAATATTTCTCAGTCTTTATTTGAAAACTGAAACAATGAGTAAAAATCATCCATCAAAAAGGATAGTCCAAAAAAAAAAAACCAAAAAAGGAAAATCTCACAAAAAAAAAACAACTTCAGAACTTTAGTGTGAGTTGACATTCAAAACACTTGAATTTCTGGCAAAGACCTATTTTTTACCCTGAGGTTTCCATACCTCTGGATATGCCCCATTACTTCATAGGCCAACGTTTTAATCATAACAACAAAAACAGCCTGTCTCCAAGACTAGAGCTCAGATATGATATCAGACTTGAGGCTCAGTTTGCCCTCTGCCTCACACAGATTTTGTACTGTCAAGTTGGAAATGCAGCTGTGCATCTGCAATGAAATAAGTAGCTTTTCTTTTGAACCCCAAACTCTGAAGGTCCATGCAGCATACACTTTACACAGTATTTAAAACTTAAAACATTTGGTGCAACCCAAATACAGCCAAAAGCCCCAGAATTTTGCACAAGGACAAAGTAAGTGACAGAAAAATCACAAGAAAAACCTGAGATCAAAACTTGGAGAAATATCTGTACTTTTTAATTAAATAAAATTAGTTTTTAAACATAACTTGATAAAATATATAGAGAGGGGTCTATTATTAACCCCAGCAAGGGATATTTTGATAAGAGGATGTAACTGAATTTCCTTAAAATTACTGAGGGACTTAGGGACCTGCTTAAATTATCTCTCTTGTTTAATTTGCCATTTGGACATGAAGAGCTGAATATGAATCTTCATAGAATTGGGGAACTTACTGATGGAAGAAAAAACCCTTAAGTGATGACTTCCCTATGGAAAACTATTCACAGCCTAATGTATCTTCCTGTCAGAACTTTTTTCATGGTGTTTAGTACAGGCTTTTCTGTTAGTAATTCCATCATATTATTAATATATATCTTAATGTACAACATTAAAACCACTTCTAGCCTTCTTGACATTTACATAATTATGTTCTTATGGACGCCCTTTTGAGTCAAAGCTAAGGTGTCCCTATTTCACTGCTAAAAAGTTTCCTTCGTTCAGTCTCTTCGGTATTTTTTTTCTCTTCCTTTCTCTTCCCTTCTCTTCCCCATTAATGATAAACTGTTTCCCAGCATAGTCCTTTCCTCCCATTCAATTTCTGCTAATTTTTTTTGCAAGAAATGGAGGTGCTACTTCCCTCACAGGTGGTGGTTTAAAAGCCATCCCTCCATTTCATAAAGCAAAGATGTAGTTTTGTGAAGGAAACCTCTGCATGATTTTACAAAATTTTCTTCTCATACTGTCACTGGTCCCAAAACAAAACACCAAAACCCACACAACCCGTCAAATAGCAACAAAACCAGCAGAAGAGTTCTGCATACAGAAATATTTTCTGATATATACTCCATCTTCTGTGATTTTGGTTGGTTACTAAAGTTTGCTTCTTTTGGTTACTTGCTTAAGATGCCTTAGTTTCCTTGCATGTGCTGCACCAAAGAAGTGCAGTGATGTTTTCTAATCAAATTGTGATGTTATTTAGATATGTAGTGTAGCAAACAAAGCACCTCAAAACCCTGATAATGGAAACAAAAAGTGAATATAGCATCAGGCAAATTAAAATGCAGCCTTGAAGTCCTTACCTACATCAGTGCTAAGTATCTATGCTTTACTTGTGAAGGGCATATCAAAAGGTGAGATACAAAGATTTGATAAAAAGAAGGTGATTTATTAAACATCGATGAGAAATTCCAGTCGCTTGTGTCATATATATCTATCAAATGTATTTGCATTAGTTGTCCAAGTTATTCCTAACAACTTTGACTTCTTTATTGCCCATTTTATTCCTTTATATGAACTTGTTAAAATAATGACTCTTTAATGCAGACTTAAGAGAACTAAGAGGCCATACCTTAGATAGCCTCACTCCGAAAACTTGATCCTAATAATAAATTTTGGAAGTTTCTTTACTCTTTGAAATAAATTCTGCCAAACAAGCTTCTCACTGACCAACACTGAGCCCTGACAGTTGGTTTGGTGTTGCTCTGAAGTAAAGCACCTACAGAGAAATAAAGACAAGTCTAAAAAAGTTATCATCATTGCTTATGTCCTCACAAATGAGTTAAACATGGACTACTCTTAGCTTTGGAGCACATTTCAAGAGTGTAAAAGGAGCCAGTAGAACAAAAAAAGAAGGCGGTTAGGAGAGCAAAGCTAAACAGGAAAACAGATGTGACAAAAAATTAGAAGGACATATGGAATCATCAGGCATATGAAATATATCTCATGGATGGACATGTTCTATTACTGCATGCTGGAAACAATTGCAGGGTCTATACCTGATGCATTCTTAAACTGTTTTGAGAAATTAAACTGTAGAGAATGAGTTAAAATACCTAAACAAGAAACAACTTGTTACTGCAATGTGAGTTGAAATGATTAGATGATCCATTAATGTAAATATTTGAAAGAGAGAGAAGTAGAAATAACACAGGTAGGAATTTGAAGTTCCTGAGATAGTGGTTAGAGAGCCTTTCATAAATTGCACACTAACACTGCTGGGCCCCTGCTATTGTTCATAGCCCATAGCATTAAAATCATATCAAAACAAACAAATTAAACAGCACAAGCATAAAATAGATGAACAACTGTTGTGGGCTAAGTATCGGTACTGGATGATAATAAGCTACATCCGGGGATGGGAGTAACTGCTTGTCAAGCAGCTGAACCATTAGTACTACAGATGTTTCAAATATACCTACATGATGTAGTATATTTCGTACAATTTTACTCCAAACTGCTCTGCTGTTTGTTTCTTTTTAAACTTTTATAGAGGCTGAAATTTAGGAGGATTCAATTGGAAAAATAATAAAAAAAAAAGTCAGGGTCAGGAGTGTATGAAATCTAAATCACACCATAAAAATCTAATTACAGAAATGCACTATAAAACTTTCAATGTAATGTTTGGTTTTATATTAAGGGTATGGTTTTAGATAATTTACATATGGTTTTTAGATTGTTCAATAACTAATTGTTATGTTAAATTCAGGAGATAGTAGGTTTCATATACTTATGCACGAACATCATTGAACAAGCATTTACTAATTCATGTATTACCGTCAGTAACAAGTACCACTGCATAAATAAATACAACTCAAGTGCAAAACAGGCTTAGAGCATCAATTAATCATTTATTTATCATACGTAGGATATTAATAAGTTACAGTCAATGAAAAAAGATCTTACTATGTTAGATGAGAAAAAAGGAGCAGTAGAAAGGACACAAAGCAGTATCTTTTTACTAGATATATAACAGTAAATCAGTAATGGAACAGATTCCCCCTGTGTCCAGTTCCCAGATGGAAAGGAAACTCAGACAGTGACAGTTATATGATGCTGCTGACTGGGTGCTGAATTGGTCACTGGAGCTGCCTGGGGCTGAAGGCAAGAGCTACGACACCTCTTTTGGTCCTTGTGTATTCATGCAATACAAATGCTTCACTCAGGGTAGAGCAGGTGGATGCACAGCAGCTACAGGAGCAAGCTGCAGAGAGCCCAGAGAGTAAGCTGGCTGATCTCATTTTGAGCAGCTGTAGCTATGAATGCTCTGAACAGCAACAGTAGTGGGAGGGCCAGCTCTGTGTGATCAAAGGGCTTTGGCATTTGTGATCTCTGAACTAATTCCAAAATGTCAATGAAATGGCACATCAGGACTAAAAAGAGACTGTAAGGAATTTAATAGCTTAGGGGGGGGACATTACAACTTTAATTAGGCCCAAAAATAGATTTGGGGAGAAAAGCAAACTAAGCTTTTATGAATATTAAGATAAATATGAATGTTTTTGGTTTCTTTTCCTTCCTCTGTGGAAACCATTCTTTAAAAAAAATAAAAAATATTTACATGGATTTCACAGAAGTGGGGGTCCCAAAATGAAAAACATTACATGAGAGGAAGAGAAGTTGTATGCACAAGGAAAGAAAAGGAAAAAAAAATCCATCCATAGCAATCATGATTTAAACAGATTTTTAAATCTTTTCAATGAATAGGACATTAATACAAAGAAACTCTGAGCATTATCTATCTGTAATTTTGTGAATAAAAGGACTATTTCTGAAAAGTCACTGTTGTTTACGTTCCCTTCTACATAATTAAATAATACAGCAAAAATGAAAGCCAGAATAGGAATCCTCAAATTTACATATCTTGTGTAATGGAAAAATGGGATAGTTATTGCAATGCTAGCTTTGAACAAAAACAATCTGGATTTGATTTCCTAATTGCCTTCAGGTGTCCTATTTAGTCATAAGCAAATAAAAGCTAGAATTTTAAAGGTATTCAACTACCAATTTGAGTATCTTAAAAAAATTTTACTAGTCTCTCTGGAAAGAGAGATTCAGGTCATCTGATTTTAGGGCTTTAATTTAAGTATGTGAGGTTCCTAAATCTATGACTTTATGTTGTCACTGGAAAGAGGCAGGGTCCCAACAGAGGAGCTTTTGACTAAGCAAGGCATCTGGAGTAAATCCCACAAAAGCAAGGGGTATCTGGAGATATCACACAGGGTTAGATATATTTGTACTTGAACCCTTCTCTACTTATCTGTGTGTTTCCTCTTTCTTTTTTTTTATGGCTTCCTCATCAGATGAGGGTGTCTTTCCCTTATTTAACTTGCAGTAGTTTCTTAAGATTTAATCATACTGTGTTCATACAGCTCTTTAAAAGGAAGCAAAACTTAATAAAACATTCAGTGAAAAGTGATAGAAATGGTCAAGGATCTGAGAAAAAAAAAAGATAGAAAAAATACAAGGATTGGTTATGCTAAAGAAGAGGATGAAAGAGGTGACTTAGTAAATGTAGATGGAAAAAAAAATGGTAAAAGAATTTATAGCAAGAGTTTGTGTTCCCTCTGCCTGAGACAAAGAAATATTCAACGATATGAAAAGATGACAAATGGTCCACCAATAAAAGTATATGTTTTTCATCTTGTGATTAAACTGTGGAACACATTGTCAATGAAAGTTGTTAAGAAAACCCAACCACAAATATAACAGTTGTAAATATGTTGCTTTGGGGCTTTATAAAATCTTTAACTATGCAGCTATGAGCATATGACCAAACACTGCAATGTTACTGCAGTTTTGACCCTGTCTATCCCTTGGAAAACATTATTTCAATTTATGCACACTCTAGCGCAGACCAGCTGTGACCAACTGATATTGGTTCGATAAACCCCCTTTATTTTGAGTTTATCACAGGCTGACAGCTCAAGCATAGTCATATCTAGCAGCTGGTCATTTATTTATTTGCCTGAGAACATTTAATCTAAAGGTATATGTATACCTTTAGAAATCAAGTTATATTCAAACATTGTCAGTAAAGTATCTCTCTGTCCTTTCTACAAAGTTCATTCACCTTTCTCTGCCAGGGACACCAGAGTTAACTGCATGACCTTTGAAGCCAAAATGGTACAATATGTCCTAGATATTAAATATCATGGATATGAATTTTGAAATATTTGACATTGACACTAAGCTTAACTCCAGTCTGACTGAAGTTAACATGAGATCTAAAAAGGTAAAACAGGTTTTGATATCAGAATATAGATATATCCTGCAGCCTCTTGCTCCAGGCATACTCCTCTGAAGACAAGGATACCAGCCAATACGATGAGACACAGACACTACTGGGAATCTAGTTATTCAGAACACAGACATGAAAGGTGTCATCAGGAACAACATGGAGACTTGCTTGCTTGCTATGTTAAATGACAAAGTTCACAAAGTTCTCAGTCACCCAGTCCTTAGCACTTAAAAAGCAAAACTACACAAAAAAGTAACTCAGAAATCAATAAAAAATGATCAGCTAAATATGTAAAATGCCTGCAGATGACATGGAGATCATTTAAATACATAATACTTAGACTCAGATATTGACTCGTGCTTTCCCTTTACCACTTCCTTTTACTTTTTCCCCTTTTTCTATTCCCCAGCGGGGAAAAAAAAAAAAGTTGAAGACAATACTACCAGATATCAGAAAGATATCATGGAATCATAGAATGGTTTGGGTTGGAAGGGATCTTAAAGATCTTCTTGTTCCAACCCCCCTGCCATGGGCAGGGACACGTCCCGCTAGACCAGGCTGCTTAAAGCCTCATCCAGCCTGGTATGGTAAGGAATTATAGTTAACAACTTAATCTCTAACAATTTACATATAATATCACAACAGGATAGGCTAAAGGGCTAAGGAGCAGCTTACCAGTTTTTATACTTTTAATAATAAAAGTCTCCCATATTGGAACCTATAAAAGAGAAAACCAGAAGAGCTGATAAATAATCAAGAGGTAACAGGACCAATCGGTGAGACTAAGGCTATTGCAGAAAGACT
Organism: Stercorarius parasiticus; assembly: GCA_013396915.1. NCBI lineage: Eukaryota > Metazoa > Chordata > Aves > Charadriiformes > Stercorariidae > Stercorarius > Stercorarius parasiticus. The sequence goes on from VWZL01005103.1 coordinate 83,235, forward strand.
AAACTAATTATTTGTACTGGTATTGATATTCCTAGTGGTGGTAAGAAATTCTCACACCAAACCTGGATCAGGAAAGATTGTCAGAGAAAAGGCTCTGAGATTTTAAAACAACTAAAAACCATACAAAACACAAAACAAAACTCAATAAATTGAACAACAGTCAATCAATAGGATCAGACAGTTCTGCAGCAATTTGATGTCTGTGTTCGGTCATAACACCTGGTTAAATATCAATTCCTATGTGTAAAACAAACTTGGTGTCAGAGGAATGAAAGACGGCAAATACCACATTGATATTTAAGCATAGTTTCTGAGTTGAACCTGGCAAGTGCAGGTATGAAAACTGATTTTCTACACCAACCTACCTGATAGGAGTTATAGCTGTTAGTACAGACATCCTAGGTAACCAACAGAGTTCTATCATACTTGGGGGAAGTAAAGTAGGGATATGACACTTCACAGCGTATTTCATCCAGTGTTCCAACCAGCATTTTTGTCTGGGTTATGGAGCTGATATAATACACTTGGTCTTCTGGAGGATTTTGATGAGATACCTCACCAAGAAAAATAAAGCAATTAAAGTGTTGTAAGAGATGAAAGAAAGTCAACTTCTAAATGAATACTGATTTAAAAGATAAAAAGCACAGGACTGGAATAAATGGACGATTTTCACAGTGAAAAGAGATTCTTCACAGTATTGATATCCTTCCAGGTATTTCTTGTGAAACCTACCCAGATAAAGAATATCAGAAAAGGATTAGGTAAAGACACAAAACAGATCAAAAATGAATATTGAGAATAATAGCTCACATTAAGTGGATAGCTCAGAAATTCTTTGATAAACTACTGATTGCCAGACAAACCTAGTCCTTGCATTAACTGTTTCTTCTGTGGTTCTCCTTGGCATTTCCAGTTGCCGTTCACGAGCTACTGAGACAGACTTTGGCCTGGAGCAGAGTTGCAGTGAAATTTTATAATCGGGGTATGGAAAACAAGAACACCACAAATCTAATATCTAAAACCTTATATTCATACTTGATTAAAGAATGAGAAGAGCTTTCACTCCTACATGTAGCATTAATAAATTCCTCAGATGTACGATCCCTTGATGTGAGCTTCAGAAAGTGTATTAAAAGAACTAAGTTAGGTGTCTCTTCCAACTGCTAAAAAGGATTTCTTAATTCATGCATATTGTGAAATATCACTGTTAACAGAGTATCATATAACACACACACTGAATTTTTTGCTTCTGAAACCTACAGAAGTGCAAAGAATTTTACGTCCCAAACAAAGAATAATTACAATTAATTTTAAAATCAATCTGATCTTAACAATTTTAAAATGTTATATCAAGTCACAAATCCATGTCCTTTGATCTATAAGGAAAAATTTAAAACACCTCATCAAAACAAAAACATTTCTAGAGGTTGCTTCTGTGCTCAGATTTGAACAGCTAGGTGTTTGCTGAATAGAGACAGCAGTGGAGAACATGTTATAATCAGCTTGTGAGTCTATAGCCACAACTATAAAGTTATTAATATTACATAGGAAGCACCTCAGCTGGCCATCATACACTAGTAGTGAGATATGATCACTGTAATGCAAATGCGGCCATATCTGCCTAACAGTCCTAATAAGTTCATATACACGAACAGCATTTTACTGGTATATTGCATCAGAAACATCCATGTTGCTGATCCAAATATATTCTGTACACTAAACTTTCTTCCAGGAAAGTGGAAAAATACTATTTGTGCTTCAGCTTCTGAACCCAATCAATACCTATAGTGAAAAAACTGTAAGGTTGCCCAGTGCAACTTTACCCATACATCTTTCAGCAGAACACAAATCATGCCTTTTGACACCCTGACTCAACTAAAATCACTAGCATAGACATATCCTGCTGTTGACACCGGAAAGGAAATAAATTTCCTAGGGTAAGTGGATTTATATAGATATAAATTAATCATACTATGACTGTGTCTGTTCAGTAACTTTAATAAATATAAAATATTTCAATAACTTCAACAAAACCAAAATCAACAGCAAGAGATTCTTTATCTAGTTCCGGGACCATTGAGAAGTGTTCATGTGATTTTAAAAAATTCTTTGTGGTATAGAAAGTAAATGTCTGTGCTTTTTTTTCAATAATCTCTTGAATCCACCTGCCAAAAGTGGGAGACTCTCCAAATGCCTTCTAAATACACATACTAAGATTGAATTGTTCACTCTGGTCTTCATACACTCTGTCTATGAAATAAATACCCTAATTCTTTGTCATTGAGGTTTTTAGGAGTTGTGGGCCCTGAACTGATTCCCCAATGCCTCCAGTTTATGACTTCATTCTCCACTACCTTATTGGATATACCTTTTAAATTCAGTTTAATTTGATTTTTCCCTCTAGGTTAAGACAGATATAGATTTTTCTACCACCTGTTCCATAGATGTCTTAAATGACCAAATGTTAGGGAAAATATTGAATCTCTGAACCTTTTTATTTGTTTAGGAGGTGCAAAGTATTTAATCTTTCTCAGTATGTGGCAAAGGAGCCAAATCAATCACAAGGATGAACTATTATCTATGAGTATTGGTAATATACAAAAAAACCCACAAACCATTCACTGTCCCCTACTATCTTTAAATGGCAGCTTTTGCTAACGTATTGATTTCTCGGGCGACTTTCACTCTGCCGGGCCTTAATTCCAAAGCAGAAAATACGTGCAAGGGTCCAAAACTGAAAAAAACCTCAGCAGTATAAAAATTGTTGCAAGTAAACCAGAGGAAATAAAAACAACTTTGAAACTAAAATAATAGCTTTCAATTAATATTTTCATAAAGGACATAATTTCCTTATTTCTTTCAGATAAATTGAATAATTACAGGACAACAAGCTAAAAAAACCCAAACCTTGAAGAGACAACGAATACTTTAGCATAACCTAAGTTGCATACTTGCTAAAGTGCTATAACGAAATTTCAGTCATTAAAAAATATTCTGAACAGTGCCTAACAGGTCCCTTGAGGCTGCTGACCATGCAGAGATCTCTTGATGAGGCAAATCTGACAGTGACATTAAAATATCTTTATTTTACTGCTCAGTGTGGGAGACAGAACTGTGGGATGAGGGAAAAATCCCACTAAAGTGTTAAGATTTCCTCTAAGCCTGATTTTTAAATGCAATTCAAGAGTTTCTGACTCAAGAGTTTTTAGATACTTGAAAACCTTTCACAAAGAATTAGCGCAGAAAGAGTAAGAATTAAGCTTATGTTTCTCGGTCTGTCTGTCAGAATCACTTGAGGAGGAGTTAGCTATAACAGTTTTGAAAAAATATGGAGAATATAAGATATTTTGACAGCTAATTTTTTAGTGATTCTTGTGCAGTTTTCAGAGCATTACCAAACTACTTTCATTAATGACAATAAGGTTCCAAAATAAGCTCTGGAGATTACTTTAAAAGACTTCTCATGTAACATGTAAGATTCACAGAATGGTTTGGGTTGCAAGGGACCTTTAAAGGTCATCTAGTCCAAACCCCCATGCAATGAGCAGGGACATCTTCCACTAGATCAGGTTCCTCAGAGCCACGTCCAACCTCACCTTGAACGTTTCCAGGGATGGGGCATCTACCACCTCTCTGGGCAACCTGTTCCAGTGTTTCACCACTCTCATTGTAAAAGATGTCTTCCTTTTAACTAGTCTAAATCTACTCTCTTTTAGTTTAAAACCATCACCCCTTGTCCTATCACAACAGGCCCTGCTAAAAAGTTTGTCCCCATCTTTCCTGTAGGCCCCCTTTAAATATTGAAAGGTCACAATAAGGTCTCCCTGGAGCCTTCTCTTCTGCAGGCTGAACAATGCCAACTCTCTGCCTGTCTTCATAGGAGAGATGTTCCATCCCTCTGATCATTTTTGTGGCCCTCCTCTGGACCCACTTCACAGATCCGTGTCTCTTCTGTGCTGGGGGCTCCAGAGCTGGATGCAGTACTCCAGGTGGGGTCTCACCAGAGTGGAGTAGAGAGGTAGAATCACCTCCCTCAACTTCTGGTCATTCTTCTTTTGATGCAGCCCAGGATATGGTGCGATGTTTCCCTTTTTCCAGTCACCAAGGACTGCACCCAACTGCCATGACTTCTCATGTCCCATGGAGAGTGGCTTGGCAACTACATCAGCCAGTTCCCTCAGGACTCTGGCATACATTTCGTCAGGTCCCATAGGCTTCTGTATGTTCAGGTTCCTCAGGTGGTCTTGAGCCTGATCTTCTCTTACAGTGGGAGGGACTTTGCTCCCCCAATCCCTGTCTTGCTGTCCCATCCACTCGAGAGGTACGAGAAGAGAGGTTGACAGTGTCGACTGAGGCAAAAGATTTATTGAGTACCTCAGCCTTCTCCTCGCCCATTGTTACCATTATGCCAGTCTTGCTCATTAGGTGCAATATGCTTTCTTTCACCTTCTTTTTCTGTCTGACATACCTGTAGAAGCCTTTCTTATTATTCTTTGTGTCCCTTGCCAAGTTCAGCTCCAGCCACTATTTGGCTTTTCTGACCCCCTCCCTANTTACTCTTCGCGTGTCCCATATCCCTCAGTACTGCGAACTCCACCAGTGCAAGATCACTGCAACCCAGGCTGCCTTCACTCTTTATGTCACCGATTAGCTCACTTGTGTTGGTAACTAGCAGGTCCAATATTACATCCTGTCTGGTAAGCTTGTCTATAACCTGTTTTAAGAAGTTAACCTCAAAGCATTTCAGGAGTCTCCTGGATTGCCTACAGAATGCCATGCTACTTTTCCAGACTCTAGTCATGGGATTTGTGCCACCAAGTTTCAGTAATAGCAACTAGGTCATAGCTTTCTAGCAGCACGGTGGCTTCCAACGCCTCCTGTTTGTTGCCCATGCTGCGTGCATTGGTGAAGAGGCACTTCATCTGGGCTGTTGGCCATGTCACCTTCTTAGAGGAACACCCCTTAATTCCTTTGAGGTATTTCACTGGTGTTTCTCTGTTGGCTCCTATTAGCTCAGGAGCCCCAGGCTCATCTCCATAAGACTTCAAGTGGGCTGCAGTGTACCCAGCACATCTCAGAGCAACAGGCTGAGGGCCCTCGCTAGCACCCCATCCCTCTAACCTTGGCGTGTCATCCCACAGCTTGTCACAGGCAAGCCTGATATTATCCTTCTCTTCCTTTGAGCCTTCTTTAAAGTTCTGTCTATGATCACTGCTAGTTTGTGAGCAAAGACCCGTTTCCCCCTTTGAGAAGGTGAATCCCATCTGATGGCAGCAAGCCTGGTGCTGTATAGGTCATCCCATTACGGAAAAAACAAAAATTATGTCAGTAACACCAGCCATGGAGCCATGTATTAATAGGCTGGGCCCGTCTGTTTCTTCCAATGTCGCTGCCTGAAACTGGAAGAGAGGAAAAAGCAACCTGTGCTCCAGATTCCCTTACCAACTGTCCCATGGGCCTGAAGTCTCTTTGACTTCATCACCATCCACATGGAGGAGCAGTAGTGGGTAATAGTCCAAAGGCTGGTCCAGGCTAAGAAGTTTCCTAGTGATATCCTTAACCTGGGCCCCAGAGAGACAGCAGACTTCCCTAAGAGGAGGGTCTGTTCAGCATTTTGGACCTTCCGTTCCCCTCAGAAGGGACTCATCTGCAACTATATCCCATCTTTTCTTCCTCGTGGAGATGG
>VWZL01005104.1:16518-28953 GCA_013396915.1 Stercorarius parasiticus
GATAGTGGAGATGCAGAGGGGGATGTGGAGACTGGGGACAAGCAGGAGGAGGTGATGCTGGGGGGGACACGGGGCACTTTGGGGGGGCTGGAGGAGGCACTGCAGGCAGGGATGCATCCGTCCAGCCGCAGAAGGGTTAACGCTCCCCGCAGCTCCACGCTGGGTTTTCCTTCCAGCTGCTTCGGATCAGGAAGGTTTGTACTGGGGGGGGAAATTCCTGCGCGCAGCTGCGGCCCGTCCAGGCCACATTCCCCAGCCCCGGCATCTCGCGGGACGCGCCTCCTCCCGCCGTCTGCCGGGAAATGCCGCCGGCCCCCTCCGCCGAAAAACACCACACAAAGCACCTTTCTTTCGGGGCCCGCTCACGTCCAGCGCCAGGGAGACAAACCCATGTGTCGCAGCAAGGTTTAACCCGGGGAGGGGGAAAAGCCCCCCAGAAAAGCCCCATATTTGCCTCCCCCCACCTCTCATTGCAACACGGGGCTGGTTTCTCATACTCCAGCAATTTGGGGTTGGTGCGCCAGGGACGGGGAGGGCACCCCCCGGCACGGGGACTACCCCGGGGCTGAGCCCCGCGGGTGATTGCGGCTTGTGCTGCCCCGGGCATCGCCGTGTCCCAAAAAGTCTGCTTTTGGGGTAGGGAAAGGCGGCACTGGTGCAGGCCAGGGGGGAGTTGAGGGGAGGTGGGGGCTCGTGGCTCCCCGGTGAGACAGCGCTGAGCAGGGGTTGGGCTTTGTGCCATTTGGGGCAGGGGTTTGGGATTTGGGGCTTTGCACTATTTGGAGAGGAGATTCGGGGGTTGGGATTTGGGGCGTTGCATCCTTTGGGGTGCGGAGTTGGAGTTTTGTACCCTTTGGGGTGGAGATTTGGGATTTAGGATTTGGGGCTTTTGCATCATTTGGGGCTTTGCACCATTTACGGGGTCCGTAGGGGCATATAGGGCTGAAAACTGCCCTGTCCGCCCCCAAAACCCCATTGTCACCAGCCCACGGTGTCCTCCGTGGGTCGGGGTGCCCCCGGCCGAGCGCTGGGGTGTTCTGGGGCCGGGGGGTGTTTTGGGGCTGGCGGAGGGTGTCAGCCCGGCTCTCCTGCAGTACCTGCAGATGAAGTGGCCGCTGCTGGATGTGCCCGCCGGTGCCACGCTGAAGGACAGCCGCTCACCCTCGCCCGCACACTTGGTAAGAGCAGCCGAATCCCAGGGGGGTGAGGGGTTTCCTGGGGGAAAACCCCGCTCCAGCCCCCCGTGATGCAGATATGATGCCTATGGCAGGGATCTGGGGGGGATGGTCGTTGTTTCGCCTTCCCACGTGCTCTCCCTCGCTGCCCCACAGTCGAACAAGGTCCCGGTGGTGCAGCACGCCCATCACATGCACCCGCTGACCCCGCTCATCACCTACAGCAACGACCACTTCTCGCCGGGCTCGCCGCCCGGCCACCTGTCGCCGGAGATCGACCCAAAGACTGGTGAGCAAGGGGAGGGGACATGGCATCAGGCACATTCCGGGGAGCAAAGGGACCGTGACAGCATCGGGGCCGTGCTGGGAATGGGGGACTCTCTGATGGACGGTCCTTCTGCTTCCCGGGTGGTTGTCACAGCCTGGTCCCTGGGTGGTGGGAAGGGGCCGGGGCTGGTGGCCAGGGATGGGTTCTCACCTGGTTGCAGGTTTGCCTGCGGCACACGGGGATCCCTCCAGGTCTCCGTTATGGTCCTCTCAGCATCCTCTCCCTGCACCAGATGGGTGCTGGGAGGAAGATGGGGTGCTGGGAGGGAGACGGGATGCTTGGCAGCAGACAGGATGCTCCGAGAGAGAGGGGGGTGCTGAGAGGGAGACGAGGTGCTGGGAAGGAGAGAGGGTGCTGGGAGGGAAATGGGATGCTCAGAGGGAGACGGGGTGCTCGGAGGGAGGTGGGATGCTGGGAGGGAGACGGGGTGCTCGGAGGCTGACGAGGTGCTTGGAGGCCAGCAGGATGCTCAGAGACTGCCGTGCCCACGTTCTAACACCGTTTCCCCTTCACCCCCGCCTCCCTCCGCAGGGATTCCGCGGCCGCCGCACCCATCCGAGCTGCCCCCCTATTACCCGCTGTCGCCAGGAGCCGTGGGGCAGATCCCGCACCCGCTGGGCTGGCTCGTGCCACAGTAAGGATGGGCTGGGGGCTCACTGTCCCCTCCGTGTCCCTGGCCCCGGGCAGGTCCCTGAGCCCCACATCCCCGAGACCCTCCTCCTCTTCCCGCTTGATCTGCTTTTTCCCTGTGGGCTCGGTGGGATGCCGAGGGCTCCCATAGAGGTTGGGAAGGGAGGGACTCCCCACCACTGGACATTTTGGGAATCATTGGGACGGAGATCAGCCCGGCAGCGCTCCAAGGGCCCCAGTGAATTGAGGGGGGATATTTTTTTCACTAAAGCTTGTGCATTTGCAGGCAAGGACAGCCCGTGTACTCCATCCCTCCCGGCGGCTTTCGGCACCCCTACCCCGCCCTCGCCATGAACGCCTCCATGTCCAGGTGGGTCTCGGCAGGGACGAGGCACCCTCCTCGGCAGTGGGTTTTTGGCATCTTCCCTGAGGACAATGCGGGAGTCAGCCCCGCAGCAGCGTCAGCAATGGGTGGTACTGGGGACACCCCGCTCTGCACGGGCACAGACCAGCCCCAGGAGGGTGCAGTGGCCTCCTCGGCTGAAAACACCCCCAGGAGGGTGCGGATGGTCCCCACTGGCGATGCTATGGGGCAAAAGTGACGTCCCGTGGGCTCAGGGCACCACTTGGGTCCTCCTGCAAGCTGGGGCAAGTTCCAGTGTAAAACCAGACCCCAACTGGGTTGGGGCTGGTGGTCTCTTAACCCAGGAGGTTCTCAGGAGGGTTTCGGGTGGAAGCCAGGGGCTGTTGGTGCCTGTGGGGACCTGACGAGCCCTCCCCTCCCGCTCCTTCCACTGCAGCTTGATGTCCAGCCGTTTCTCCCCGCACATGGTCCCACCGCCCACCCACGGGCTGCACCCCTCGGGCATCCCGCACCCAACCATTGTCTCGCCCATCGTGAAGCAGGAACCCACGCAGCCCAGCATCAGCCCTGGAGGCAACTCGTGAGTGGGGGATGGAACGGCCCTGGGGACGGGAGCTCATCCCCTTGGTGGCCAGCATGGTGCAGAGCAGGCCCTGACCCACTGTCCCGCTCCTTGTAGGAAATCCCCAGTCACTGTGAAGAAGGAGGAGGAGAAGAAACCCCACATCAAGAAGCCGCTCAATGCCTTCATGTTGTACATGAAGGAGATGAGGGCCAAGGTGGTGGCCGAGTGCACGCTGAAGGAGAGCGCTGCCATCAACCAGATCCTGGGCAGACGGGTACGAGCGTCTCCCTTGGCACTAACTTTGTGTCCACGCGCTGCCCCATTTGTGACCTTAAAATGGCTTTCAGCCCCCTTGACTCCACCTCTCCCCATGGCTCGGTCCCTTGTCCTGGGGCATCACCAGCCCAGGAGGTCCCAGGGAGCTGGTGGGGACCTCGGTGGCAATGGGATGGGGCAGGTTGAGAGCCCTGCAGCCCCACGGCACTGTGTCCTTGGGGCCAGCAGCGTGGCTTTGGGGTTTGCAGCGTGGCTTTGGGGTTTGCAGAATGGCTTTGGGGTTTGCGGAATGGCTTCGGGGCCAGCAGCGTGGCTTCGGGGTTTGCAGCATGGTCTCTTCTCCCCCTGCAGTGGCACTCGCTGTCGCGGGAGGAGCAGGCCAAGTACTACGAGCTGGCGCGGAAAGAGCGGCAGCTGCACTCCCAGCTCTACCCGACGTGGTCGGCGCGGGACAACTACGTACGTGTGTGTCCCCTGAGCCCCGCAGCCACAGGGATCGGCCGGGAGGGGGTGTCCCCTCCTGTCCCCATGCCAGGTTCCTGGGTGTCTGCTCTCCGGGGGTTTGGCTGGCGGGAGGCTGCTCCCCAGCTCGGGGAGGTTGGCGTTTGGGGTGGGAGGGCGGTGGGCGGTGGTGCTGAGTCCCTAGGGATGCTCTGCTGCCGTCAGGGGCTCCTGCATCCCCGCGAGCTGCTCTGGGCACCATCAGCCCCGTTTCTCTTCCATCGAGCAGCCCCCAAGAGCTCTCCGGTGGCAGAAAGCCACAGAATGACTTCATAATATTTTCCAGGGCAAGAAAAAGAAGAGAAAGCGAGAGAAGCTGGCTCAGCAGCAAAGCCACGACACGGAGAGTGAGTACCCCCCTGCCAGCCTCCTCCCTCCTCAGGCTTCGGTTGCTCATGCCATTCTCCTCCATCCTTCGCAGGCTCCCTGGCGTCCAAGAGCAAGAAGCCGTGCGTGCAGTACCTGCCGGCCGAGAAACCGTGCGACAGTCCCGCGTCCTCCCATGGCAGCATGCTGGATTCGCCCGCCACGCCGTCGGCCGCCCTGGCGTCCCCGGCCGCACCAGCTGCCACCCACTCGGAACAGGCTCAGCCCCTCTCGCTCACCACCAAGCCGGAGGCGAGGGCTCAGCTCACCGTCCACTCAGCCGCCTTCCTCTCGGGCAAAGCCGCCTCTTCTTCTTCCTCCTCCTCCTCCTCCTCCTCCTCTTCCTCCTCCTCGAGCCTCGGCAGCCCACCCTCGCTCCTCTCCAGACCCATCCCCTTCACCTCGGTGCCCTCCACAGCTCTCCTGTCCTCGCCTCCGTCCTTTGCAGCCACCATCCCGTCCCCGCAGGCTGCCCTGGCTGTGCTGCAGACGCAGCCCCTTTCCCTGGTCACCAAACCTGCTGACTAAGGGAAAAAACTCGTCCCCCCTCGTCCCGTCCCGTCCCGTCCATCCCCTCCCTGCTGTACATTGCAGAAGCCACAATCAAGATTCAAATGCAGCCAAAACCATTATTGGTCAATATTTGACCCTTTCTGAACTCTTTTGTAAGCAGACTCTGGAGGAGGGGGCTTTCTGCTCAGAGCTGCTGCCAGCAGTCGACCTAAAGACCATTTTTATTAAAAAAAAGGAAAAAAAGAAAAAAAAAAAAAAAGAAAAGAAACCCTCCACAAGCTGCCAACAATGGAAGTCTCCCATGAGCTGACTGCGCGCATGAGCCGAGTGCCTGTCGCTGCCGCAGGGCACAGGGATGCCGACGGCCCGGTGCTGCCATGCACGGGCATGCCGGCACTGAACGTGGCAGGGGTTGAGCTGGGGCCGGCGCTCCATCCCAGAGGCAAGAGCAGAAACGCCGGCTACTGACCTGGTGCCTCTGGATGATCCTGAGTCCTCCCATCCCACGGCTCTGCTCCCCACCACGGTCATCGCCTTCGCTCTGTCCCGGTGAGGAGCTGGATCCTGCCCTGAGGATGCTGCGCTGTTGGACCTGGTCCTTCCTGCGGTCGTGCTGGGGTGGGCAGGATCCGGGGCTGAGCCCTGGGTGGGGTTTTTTTTTGCCCTTGAATCCCTGTTATTTTTCACAAAAAGAAATAAAACTACAGCTGCAACTTGCTGCGTGAGCGTGGTCAGTGAGGGAAGCGCTCGCTCCCTGCCCATCGCCACCTTCTCCCTGCCAGCGTTCAAGCCCTGGGAAGCATCTTGAGATGGGGCTCCACTCCAGCCCCAGAGCGGGGCAGGGGGACAGGCACGGCCCCAGCCTGAGAGCATCACCCAGACACCTCCATCAATGGGCACAGGGTGATTTTGAGGTGTCCATCACAAACCTGCGATGGAGCAAGCAGGCAGCGTACGGTTTGCTGGAGAGATTTGGGCAGCAGGATGCAGGGGATTAGGTAAAACCAGTTCAGGGGGTGCCTGAGAAGCCGAGGGTGGGCGAGTTACTGGTGTGTATCTCATGGCCAGGAACTGCAGGATGCCCTGTGCCTGCTTCTTCCAAACCAGGAATGAGAAGACAGATTAGGATGAAAAAGGACCTGCACAAAAGCAACCCACGGTCACCCAGTGGACTTTCAACCGATCTTAAATTCTCGATCAGCTCAACACTTGAGCTAATCAAGACTCTGCCATCTCGCTATATTTTTAACAGGAAAAAAACGAACTCCCTCAAAAGTTTTACCATTGAAAGTCATAATTTTGTTTTCTGTTGCAGATTTAATTCCGAGCTGCACCTGCCCAAAGATGCTTCGTGGTGTTTATAGTCCTGTTTCATCCCCCTTTCTGAATTTCTTGGCCAATTTCTATTTCCCAGGACGCAGTCTGGCTCCTCTCTGCCCGCACCAGTGCTGCGCTGTGGGGACCACGGTGTCCACGGTCCCCCAGCCCGTGGCGGTGGGCAACATACAACCATCACTATCAGTGATGGTCTGAGCCCTTCCCGCAGCTGCCGGCCCCCCGGCTCTCAGTTTGGTGGGTGCTTTTGCTCACTTGGGGGGATAAAGGATGCCTTCACGTCCTGTCATGACATTTCTCTTTTCCTTTCCAGTGCCGAGCTGGTATAAGAAGCGACTGAGAATGTATTTTTATCAAGCTGGAGCAGCAGCAGATGTCCATCTGCAGGTAGAGGGGAAAAGGGACCATCGTGGTGTCTTGTCCTTAAGGAAGACGGCGTCCGTGTTTAGCAGATGTTGTGCAAGACGAGCGCGTGCCATGGGATGCCACTGACATCTGCAAATCCCGGCAGATGACACCTGAATGCGAGGATTCCTAATTCCATATTGCAGCTGGGCAGAACTACCAAAAAAAAGTTCAACCAAGCGATGCCCCAGGTGTGGATGCAGACTAGAGCACAGCCTTGAGCCTCTGCCCGAGCACCAGGGACACATAAGGGGCAAACACTGGCTCCCACAACCCTGTGAAAGCTCCAGGTGACTTCTGCAAACAGTGATGGTACTTCCAGCAGGAGCGCAGCTTCTCCCATCCAGCTGAGGATCATCTTCTAGACTGGAAGCGACAGCTTAAATTCACAGCTCAGAGCATCCCAGCTGGGTGGTACCTCCCGAAATCATTGCTCTCAGGGGTCCCAGCTAGTTGAGAGCCTCGAGCAGTGAGAGGAGCCTGCAGCAGACCCAGCTCCTGCATACCAGCTTCTTGGTGGCCACCACCAAAGCCTCCGAGCACGAGAAAGTGCCTGGAGCATCTTTATTCACTGTCACACCCAAGACAGCCCTGAATTCGGTAGGCGTTTCTGTTCCACACACCAAATTGTTTAAAGTTTTTGCTTCCAAAGAACAAATTTGTAAATGCTGGGATAGGGCATGATTCCTCCACAACAGCACCCAAGAGGCCCAGCCACGATGCTTTAATTAATGGCATCCTGAGAGCGTGTCGTGCGGTTGTGCGAGATCCAGGACTGAGAGGATTAGAGTGTCACCGAAAACGTGCGTGGCCATCGTTTGAAAAGAGGCAAAATGCAGCTTTTTTTAGAAAGGCTGTTCCAAGAAACTGTTTTTTTGCAAGGAACGCCTGGATCGCATGCAGCCTCGCTCTCCCCAACACCAGGAGCAGGCTGCAGACAAACAACTCCTTGAATTAGATTTCATGGGAAATTAAAGGCATGAAGAGACCTGTCACAAGAATTAGAGTTTGAACCGGAGCCAGACAGCTTCAAACAGATGTTGGACTTCAGCAGGAGAATATTTCTTTGTTTTACTCGGCATTTTCCCATACAGAAAAGGAACATCTGTTCCAATGCTTTCGCAGTGCTCCTAAACTGAGATAGGCTTGGATTATCCCCTGCTAGAAGAGAAGCAACTGGCCACCAAAGCCCTCTTGGCTTCACCCCTCCTGGAGAAGAGGGCAATACCAGTTACGTGTTGCTCCAGGCTCAAAAGACCACGCTGAAGCTATCTTGGTTGAACCAGGCTGATCGTGCTATCTATCTATCCTTCATGCTTGCAGCGATATGGCTAGATGAAAACGTTGCATGCAGACGGGTTATCAATAGAAAACAGATTCCTTAGCAGGTTTTTCTTTGTCCTCTGTGAGGTGCTTTAATAAGAGGAAAATTCTGGGGTTTGTCTTTGTTGCAGAAGAACATGAATATCCAGCGTGTTTCAGTTTGGGCTGTTCTGGCAAGAGGTTTGGTAGCCCCTCTCCTCTTTTGTGGACAAGTTTTAGACTAAACTTCTCACGATGCTTAACTTATCCTCAGATCTGGGAGCTGAAATTGAGCCAGGTAGCGCCAGGCGCAGAGCAGAGCTGTGCGTGGTGGTCCTGGGGAGCTCTCTACAGTATTTCCCAGTTAGAAGAATTCACTTTTCAAACTTCCAACAAGGAATCAATTTTGCGGCCAAAGATTCCTGATTTTGCCTTTGGTTCCCTAAGAAAATGAGGCGTCTGCCACTGCACACTCCCTGGACCTGCTTTGTAGATGACTTTTTTTTCATAGGGTGCATCCCAACCTCATCCAACAAAGAGGAAAAGGTGAGGAAGGGAATGAAATTGTGTCCCATGGCAAGTTGGCAGCAGAAGAAAGGGATAGAGTGGTGTGAAGAGCGGGGAAAGGTGGGACAGCTGGATTCTCCCTTAGTTGGGAGGCACGAAACAGCTGGGACGGGGGATGTCGTGCCAATTACGGGGTCCCCGTTGCTCTCCCAGCCAGTTTGCATGCAGAGCTCAAGATGGTATGAACACCACTGGGGGCTAAGCCACGGTTGTGTGGAGGTGGGGTGAGGTGGACCTGCTCGTTTGGGGTTTGCCGTCATCTCCAGTGGTGGAGGTCCATGTAGAAAGTGCCAAGAAGCAGCAGGACATACGGCCAGGCGGGAGAGCTGGGAGCAGATGGGTGAATGATGAAGCTGGAATTGTGAACAAGCCACTGCGTCCTTGGGAGGTGCATGTTCGTCATCATTGCTACCCATTCCCAGAGTGAAACGAAGCTCACGAGGTGCCTGCTGTCTCCTGCCTGGGAATACTCCAGGTGAGCGATGACCGCCGAGCCGTGCTGGGGGTGGCAGGGAGCTGGGCTGCGTCGCAGCAGGTGGGCAGCACCGGGAACGGCGCAGGGGAGAGGGGAGGATGTGCCTGTGAGTCCATCCTGGTGCAGAAACATGATGTACAGTAAGAAAACATTTAAAACCTCAATTAAAGGGTGCCATATTTGTGATGAGCCCAGCCCTAAACTCGCTGCAGCTATTGTGGGGCTTTTTATTGCCGGGAGCTGGCAAATGTCTTGTTAAGAGCTTGTCGAGAGCAAACTTCTGGGAGAGCTTTCTCTGGTGCGCGGGTAGCATCTGGGAGCCAGCTTGGTGCTTTCCCCACGTTTTTTTGGAAGCGGGGTTACTTCTGTCACCTCTGTCCGCTTGCTTAATTGCAGCCATCTTGATCAAACAGCCCCCAGCCCCCTCTCCCTCCACAGCTCTGGCTATTCACTAATTGAAATGCCTAATGAGGTCCCAGGGGTCTCCTGCAGAGATGGAGCTAATTAGGGGCTCCGCCACGAACCCGCCGAGCAGCAGCAAATGAAACGAAGGTTTCCTTGAACCTGCTTTTTTGTGAGGGGCTGGGGGGAGGGCACACCAGATGTCCTGTTTCCCTGCTCCGCACCGGGGTAAGGCGGGCGCTCCACGGACTCCAGGCTCCTGCCAAAGCAGCTGGTGCAGAGGCAGTGGCTACACTTAATACATTTTAATTAGCATCATTAAATTTCTCCATTTGCTAATTGTTTCTCCTTTTGATCCTTTATCCTGACCAGATTAGCCCTCGGGGGAAAGGGACGGGATGGGGGATGCAGACACTTCTGACAAGGTGAGGACTTTATTATCTCCAAGCACGAGGTTGTCACCAGACCTTGGGAGACCACGCTAAAATGCCCTGGTTGGTGCTAAATTAAAGGCCAGATCTGTGCGTCCAGCCTGTTCTTGGCCCTCGTGGCTATTCTCAGAAAGAGTCATCCCCAAATATTAACACCCCACAAGGATTTAAGAGAAGAGACAGTACCAGTCTAGGAAACCAGCCAAAACCTCCTTTAAGTTTGAATGTAAAGGAGTTGTTTTTCACACGATAAAGGACAAGCAGCTGCCATCACTTTGGGAAGCAGCTGGGTGGGACCGAATGAGAATTTCCTCCTTCTGCTCTGCAATGGACAGAGATACTAGTCCTCAGTTCTCCTTCTTTTCTTCCTACCGGTCTACATCCATGTAATTGTGGTGAAGCCAGAAGCAACTTCCTTGTCGTCCACATTGATGGCAGCTTCCCATTCCGGGGGCTGCATAGGGAGGCTGCAGCCGCATGGAGGTTAGGTGAGGTCGCTGGTCCTGTTTATTGCATTTTAGCCAAGAAAACTGTTGAAGGAAAACGAGCCTGGTGTGAGCCACCAGGCGCTGAGCTGATGTCAGCCTCGTACTCGGTATTTTGGGCAGAATTCTGTTCCCAAATGCATTGTTGTAAATCCAGAGGAACTTGGCCTCTGTTCAGTTACTCTTGACTTCCAGGGGTGTGAGTGAAAGCCAAACTGGCTGGGCATGAGAAATAGCCTCACTTGTCTGTTTTAAATCTCAACAAAAGCATTGGGCCAACAGTTCTTCTGTCTCCTTAGAAAGGCAGGCATGGGCAGGACCGAGCTGCTAGGATTACTGGAATGTATTGAATTGAATAGAGGATTGGAAAAAAAGAGAAGAAAAATCAACCACATAATCCATCACGCTCTGAGGCCAAGTCAGGATTATTCCCCAAAGTATTATTGCCGTGCGAGACTCATTTGCTTTGGATGCTGAATGATGCTCTGATATTTTTCTGTGTTTTAGCATTAAACGGCCTGACTGCGATTCCTTCTGAAGACACGTGAGACTTCACTACCTGTCATTCAGCACTCGGCGCTGCAGGATGCAGCGTTATGGGTGAGACAGCTTGGGTGACACCAAGCAATAGTGGGAAGCACACACGGTCTGGAGTGGTTCAGCACCGAGGGAGTTCATCCTGGCTGGAGATGAAGGCAAATCCATTGACCTAAAAGGAAAGAAGTGATACGATGGGGAGGACAGATTGGGATTGTTACTAGTAAGCCAAATTACACAGACTTGATGGCATAATTCATGCGCCTGGAAAACTGAGATCAAAGGTCTAGCCGGTTTGGGAAGGACAGGTAGGGAAAAAGCTGGAGATGAAACTCTGTGCAGAATGATGTACCCCCATGCCGACATCCCTAAACAGAGGGAGACTGACCTGTGCAAGGTCACTGGGTAGCAGTAACAAACACAAGGAAGACCCAGGAAGAAGGTCTGGAGCTCTTTGTTTTACCAGGATTCCCCAAAAGCCACGGCTCAGCAGACATATGCTGGAAAAGGAATCAGCAGGACACAAACCTCAGACAGCGGGTGGGGACGTTCAGGCACAGCAATTGGCGCATGGCTGAGACAACCACAGATGACATCAGGCACAGCTCAAGGACACCCATTGCCACAGCCACTTTGACTCACTGCTGTAGGGTTGCAGTCCATGGACCTGAGGACATCAAATCTGTCTGAGGAGCTCAGCTACGGGCTCCAGACCCCCGTAGCTGCCCAGAGCGTGGTAGAAGGATGACAGGCGGACTTTAAGGATCTTTCTACATTTTAATTTTATCTGCATCAAGTACAGGTCGTTTTCTATTCCAGGCAGCAGAGCAGGAGGTTGGAGATGGGTAGGATTATCAGTCAGGCATGATGAAATGCTTACATTTGTTCTGCTGACCAAGCTGGAAGATTGCCCCCAGTTTTGGTCAGTACCCTTCAAGATGTGGAATGCCCAGAGAAAGCCCAGAAGACAGCAAGAACACAACCTACAGCAAAAGATGGACATCCAGTCCGGAGAAGGGACGCGTAACAGTCTTCAGCTGATAAATTATCTACAGAGGAAAGGAGTAAAAAGCCCTCGGCACCCATGGAGAGCCAAGAGCTGATTTTCTGCTGCGGGTGGGAAGAGCTGGAGTTGAATGGGACGCGTCTAGCCTGGCCAAAAAGAAAAAGAAAAGGTTACGAGAGGTGTTGGACTGGCCATGCTCCCCCGCCGCAGCCGTTGTCCTCAGGAGCACTTTCGGGAAGCAGTCCTGAACCAAAGGAAGGGAAAATACCGCCGATTTCTCGCCAGTGGCCCCCCGCTGCAGCCTGCTTCCTCCCCCACAGGGTGAGGGCGCCGGCCGACCAGGCCGGACCCGGGGCAGAGAGGGCCCGGCTCCCCACAGCAAGGCTCGTCAGCCCCGTCTTGGGCCGCGGCTCACGAAGTCTGGCGCTGGCTTCTGAAGGCCTGGAAACGGCCCCAAAACCGTCAGGTTTTACCGCAAACTGCGGCTTTTCCCCCCAAAGATGAAGCCGTTTTGCTGAGGCAGGCCCAAGCCTGGCACCCACCACGGGCCGCGAAGCCCCGCCCACAATTGCGTAAACCCCATCCAATGGGACAGAGCAACTGCCCGTCNGCCATGCGGCTGCGGTTGCTTCTGCTGCTCCTGACGCTCTGCGCCGCCGCCCGGGCCCAGGGTGAGACGCTGGCGGAGGCGGGGGAAGGCAGGGAGAGGGGTCTGCGGCCCGGGGGAGGCCTGGGGCGGCGGCGCTGGCGGGGAACGGCGGGGAGGGCCCCG
>VWZL01005104.1:35602-47839 GCA_013396915.1 Stercorarius parasiticus
CCCCCCCATCATCCGCTTGCTTTTCTATCCCGCGAGGTTTTCCTCTCTGTGTTGGAAATCCCGCCCCGTTTCCGGCAGTTAGCTGCTAACAGCGAGCTCTTCGGAGCGCGGGACTGTTGTACCTCAAACGTCTCCAGCCGTCAGGTTGGACTGAGCGTGAGCTCGTTAGTCGGGTTAACGAGGATGTACGTCACCTCCCGGTGGGAGCTGTTGGGTTGCTCCGTGTCCGCCGTGGCTCTGGCAAAACAGAAATGCCCGTTTTCCGGGAAGTTCGGGGAGAGGCAGAGCTCACGCCGGGCTAAATCGGGGGAATTCCCCCCCAAATCTGCAACCCTGCAGTTCCCCAGGGCGGCATGTTTCTGACAACCGTCGCTGCGATGGCTCGAGCTGTGTGAAACCTCTGGGAGCGACTCAACGATTTGTTGATTTTTATGGTGTTTAAGTTTATGCGATGTGTTTCAAACTGGTCGAGGTGCGTGTGACCTTTTCCCTTTGGACACAACGCGTTTTTGAATGGACGGTATCTGTCGGTACACAGGTTTTTTTGCCAAATGTTACTACTTTCAGGCCAGCTGCCTTGGGGGTTTGAATCAGCAAATGGTTTGTTTTCTGCTGCAGTGAAATGCAAATTGCTTTGAAGGATCAGAATTTTTATATTTCTTTATATTCTGTTTTTTTTCTCTCTCTCTGTGGTGANGGCTGTTAGCAAGCACAAAGGGCGGGAGAAAGTCCCTCTTGGCTTTAAATAACTTTCAAGGTTTCCGTAGTAAACTTTTCTGATGCTGGAAGTACTTGCAGAAGCTATTTTGGAGAACAGGAGTGTGAGGTGGAGGGAAGAGAAAGGAAAACAAGTNAAGTCAATAAATGGATTTAAGAACAATAAATCTGGAGTTTTCACTTATTTATTTTGTGTGTGTTCTTTTCACGGTCTGCTTCGAAACCTGGCAACGACGGCGCAGGTTAGTTCCTCTTTATGCGAAAAAAAAAAAAAAGAAAAGANAATGTGCCTTCTGAAAAGGGTGGGAACTCCTGTAACAAGACTCGGCTGTTTGAGAGATCCCTCAGGATAAGTCCGAGGCTGGCTGTTGTGGCTGATTTATGGACAGGATGCGGGTGGGAGGGGGTGGCTTTTGTCTGGTGACGTCGGGGGNGTGGCTCTGGCAAAACAGAAATGCCCGTTTTCCGGGAAGTTCGGGGAGAGGCAGAGCTCACGCCGGGCTAAATCGGGGGAATTCCCCCCCAAATCTGCAACCCTGCAGTTCCCCAGGGCGGCATGTTTCTGACAACCGTCGCTGCGATGGCTCGAGCTGTGTGAAACCTCTGGGAGCGACTCAACGATTTGTTGATTTTTATGGTGTTTAAGTTTATGCGATGTGTTTCAAACTGGTCGAGGTGCGTGTGACCTTTTCCCTTTGGACACAACGCGTTTTTGAATGGACGGTATCTGTCGGTACACAGGTTTTTTTGCCAAATGTTACTACTTTCAGGCCAGCTGCCTTGGGGGTTTGAATCAGCAAATGGTTTGTTTTCTGCTGCAGTGAAATGCAAATTGCTTTGAAGGATCAGAATTTTTATATTTCTTTATATTCTGTTTTTTTTCTCTCTCTCTGTGGTGAAGTCAATAAATGGATTTAAGAACAATAAATCTGGAGTTTTCACTTATTTATTTTGTGTGTGTTCTTTTCACGGTCTGCTTCGAAACCTGGCAACGACGGCGCAGGTTAGTTCCTCTTTATGCGAAAAAAAAAAAAAAGAAAAGAAAAAAAAAAAGAAGGTTTTAACAAAACCAACAGTCTTTGAGCCGAGTGATTTGTGTCCGGAGCTCTGTGTGCTCCATTTGCACGTGCGAACGCAGTCCCTTGGTGACCAGCGAACCCTGCAGCCGGATGGGGCCGAGACAGGTTTCAGCCGAGAGCGGATTTGGAAGTTTCCGGTCTGCTTCACCGTGGGCCGGTGCCGGCAGCGCCGTCCCTCGAACGCGCGAGAGCCAGCGGGGCCGTTTCGGTTATTTTTAGGACCTGACCTTACGACAGAGTTTAAACTGCTCTAACAGCTCCCTCGTGGATCTCTCCTGCTGTATTTCTTCTTCCACCCACAGGGAGGCTCTGAGGAGGATGCGGATCCCAGCGCAGCAGAGACTGGGAGAGACTGGAGAAGCGAGAGCCCCGGGTGCCGAAGGGGAAGGGAAGGTGCCATGATGGACGGCAGATGACGAGGGCGCTTCTGGGTAGCATCTGCTGCTGCTTCCTGCAGTAAATGGAAGAAACTTTCTCCTTTCCCCCACTTTTTCCCTAAAAGGAGAAAATCCACCCTCCTGCACTCTCCTCCGACTTGGCTGCCCCCCAGCTGCCTGGCAGTGCGTGCAGAGGGCGGGCGAGGACAAAGTTGGGGGGGGGGGCACTTGTTTTCCCACTGATGGAGTTGCTGAGAGCCCGGGGGAGGAAAAAAGGGCGGAAAATGGGGCATTAAGGTGAAAATTCTCTGTTCGTCTGCACGTGGGGTTGGATTGAGTGCTTGTCTGAGTCTTCCTAGCAGGAGATCAGAGCGCCGCTCTGCTGCGTGTCTGTAGGGCCAAGAAACAAGAGTTGCCGAATTGTACTCCAAGGGCTCTTTGAACCCGCTTCCAACCCGGTTTGAGAGTGCTGTGAAGGTCTCAAAACTGTTTTGTTCCTCCAGGCGGAGGGAGTGCGGTGGGGAAGGAGCGGCCCTGCGTGTCGCTGGAGGGAGAGGGGCAGCGGTGTGAGCGTCCCGTCACGCGTGCCGGGACGTGGTGAGTGCGGAGCGTGGGCTCTGCTGGGGCGGCTGCGCCCCGGGCCTCCCCGTGAGTCGAAGTCCGGGTGTGGGAAACAACTGCTAAACAAAGCCAAAATGATCTGCGGGCTGGGTTGGGCTGTGCTTATCGGAGCTGAATTGCTCGGGGCTGTGCTGGGAAATAGCGACAGGGCCGGAGTTTTTCCGGGAGGGCAGAAGCGGTGCAGGTTCAACGCAAGAGCTTCACGCGTGAGCGCCGGTGAAACCCTCCCCGCTTGCGTGCAGGTCTTGGCTCTTCCACCCTCCCTCCTCCCACGGCCGCCTGGGAACCGGCCCCATCTCCTCGACCAGGGACATCCCTGGAGCCGTTCAGGCTTCTTTATTGACGTGGGTTTTGTGCTTATTCTTGGTACCAGAGAGACTGCGGGAGGGAAGAACCTTAAGGAAATACATCCTGTCCATGAGGTGTGCCAGCCCATCCGTCCCCTTCATTTGCATCCCGGCTGCAGCTTTTCCCTCTCCCCCTGCTCACCGAAGAAGGACTCTCGCAAAGACCCAGTTATCCGTCGTGAACTCAGAACTACCTTGAGCAAACGCTCCCAAATCTACTCCCTGAGCCCGCTCCAGGTCCCAACTTAACCACCAACCTGCAAATCCTGCTAACCAGCCTGTATTTTTTTTTTTTTTTTTAAAGCCTTGAATTGTTAAACAGCCCCGTGAGCAAACAGCTCAACCGTGCCGTGATCCTTACAGCAGGGCAGCAGTATTTTCGTTATGGGTAGGGCAGCAGCCGGGTAAACACATCAGCTTTGCCTCTGTAGGACAAAAGCCTGTGGCTTCTGCAGGTTGGTTTAGATTAAAAAAAGACCAAAATGGGTGAGATTGTGTTTGCAAGGTTGGAGCTCTTTCGTGGAAGGAGATCAGGGGGAGAAGCGGTTGTACGTCTCCCTCGGGAGCTGTGGGTGACGGTGGCACGGGGGTGCTGCTGCGGGGCGTTTGGGTGTTGCTGCACCATCCTGTGCTCAAACCGCGTCTTTCTGCTCTGCAGAAGGTCCCGTGGTAAGATTTGCCGCACTTGCCTTGTTAAAACCCTCCCTGGGTAGCTCCGGCACGTGCCGGGTTGAGCCGGTCACCAGAGGGGTTTTCTGCTGGTTTTCTTGTCACTTGTCCTTTTTTCTCCACGCGTGACAGGGGACTTCTTGCAGCCAAGGTGCTGCTCTTCCCCCCCCCCCCGGGCTTTCCAGCAGAGCCAGCGGCTCTCAAACACCATCCACCCCCTCCGCGATGGGCGCCGAGAAGGGGAAGACCTCCTGCAGCAGGTTGGTGACGAAGCAGGGCATCTCCTTGCACCCCTGGTAGGTGCCCCTGGCCTGGCAGCGGAAGGCCACCTCCCAGTTAATGCGGGTCATGAGGCGGTTGAGGGCCAGGTGACGTTCCTCTCCCTCCAGCACCTTGAGCAGGGCCTGGAGGAACATGGAGCCGAAGACGTTGAGGAAGGCCACGTAGCCTGCGGAGCACAAAGGAAGGAGAGTGTGACACTGGCTGTGCCGCAGGCTGCGACGGCAGCGCTTCCGAGAGGAAACGTCACTGGCGCGCCAGGGGCTGTCCCTTACCTGGGCTGCAGGCGAACATGACGGCGGTTTGGGGGGGGATGGAGAGGGAGGCTGAGAAGCCGTCTGGCTCGGGCTCCCCACTGTCACACTCCACCACCACCCCCTGGTCGAATTCTCCCCCCCGGCAAGCCTGTGGGCAGAGCGGCCGTCGTGAGCTTCCCCTGCTCTGCGCTCTCCCTTCTGCCCATCTCTAGGGCCAGCCCAAAGGTCCTGGGGGCTCTGGCAGCTCCCTGTGGCCCCTCCAACCCATCCCCTCCCACTCCCCCAGTCCTACAGCCCCACACGGTTCCTCTCCCGTCTCCATCCCCTTCTTCCCATTGCATCCACTGAGCATCCTCCTCCCTTCTCATTCTCAGCTTCGCCAAACCTCTCCTCCCGCCGAGCCTGGGTCTGGGGCTCCCTTCTCTCTTCCCCGCGCGTTTCTCATGAGCCTGGTTCCCCTTCTCTTTGCACGTACCCCTCCCCTGCCCGGTAAATGTTGTGCTGCCTGTGCAAACCCAGAAGTAGACATGGAAACGCGACAGTCCACTGGGAAAGTGCTGGGAAAGATCCCCCTTGGAGCGCAGCCCGCGGGCGGACCAGTTCTGCGCGGTCCTTTATTCTACGCGATGGTTTGGTCTTTGCTTGCAGGGACGGAGCACCGCGCTGGTGTTGGGAAGGCACTGGAGAGGACCTAGAGCTCTGAGGGCCCATCTCACCCCTACCTGGAGCCACCTCAGCTGGGAGGTGTCGGTTTGGGACCAGACGGAGCGGTGGACATCTCCCAGCAATGCCCCTCGGCAAATGCCCCACCAAATGCCAGCGGTAAATCCTCGCCCGAGACGAGATGCCTGCGACGCCCCAGCACTGAGAGGTGGATGGAGGCCACCGGCAGCGGCAGGGACCCGAGAGCCATGGTGATGCCGAGGGGACCAGCCCTTCTCTTCCTGCCCGGGCTCCGGGCACCCTCAGCCCTGCGGAGTTTGCTCTATGAGGCCAACGTTCGTCAGCACGAGCACAAGCTTTGCCCGCGGATCGAGGTGCCCATTTGTTGGCCTGGCTGGGGGACGTCCCCAGCTGTCACTGCTCCCTGAACAGCAGCCAAGCCCTTTACCAGAAGGAAACGAATGCCCCGAGTGATTTATACTGGCTTTCAGCTGAATGCGTATTTGCGCGTTTGCAGAGCTCGCGCTATCTGCTGCTATCCGTCCAGTTGCTGGATTATTTGTTTGCTCGGTGAGCTGATATCCCGCCTGTCGGATCAGCGTTAAGGCGTACTTCCAGGCTCCTTTCCTGCGAGGGCATGTTCGAACTCCCCCTCTGAGCTTCATTTTTTTTTTGTTTGTTTCTTTTTTTCTTTTCTATCCTTACTCCGTCACCGGTTCACAGCTGGACTTCTCCCAGCCCTCCCCCGGGAGTCTGCTGCGCACAAACGTCACGCTGATGGGGTTTGAAGGCAGCTTTTACCGATTCATCTATATCCCAGTGGTGTCTGGGAGGAATATTCGATGCCGGTAGTGTCACGGATCGTGGCAAACAATTGGGTTTCAGCCCAGGTCACCCAGAGGGTGCAAAGCACCGGGAGAAATGTTCCTGTCTGGAGACACTGAGAAAAGACCGGGGCCGTTTCCCAAAGAAGGGACGCGTGTAGGGGCAATGGGAGACTGGGAGAGGGGTGTTTGCAGTGAGCAAAGACACCTCAAAATCAGCCAAAGCGAGAAAAAAGAGGGATGGAGGGTTGTGGTGGGAAGCTGGGGAGTGACAAAAGGATCGAGCTCCACAATTAAAACAGACTTATCCCAGCAGCAACCTTAAGCTTCTGCCAGTCTAATCCTGCGGAATCTTAGCAAAAAGGGGATCAAATTATCATCCTGTTACCTGGATAAAGAAGATCTTGGGGATTTTGGTGAGCACCGGGCACTTCTTTGAGGATAAAATCTGGAATATTCGGGTCAGTTTAACCGGCTCCGAGTCACAACCGAAGATGACCCCCTGCTCTCCGTGGCTGGAGATGATACTCACGAAGTAGTCCCCGTGCTCGCGGCGGCACTCTGCAACGACGCGGCCACGCCGCTGCCGTCCCTGCGTCGACTCGGGGAGTCCCAGGGGTGGGACGTGGGAGACGGACGGACGCGGGGGGAGACGAGGAGGGGGTTCGGGGCTGGCAGGGGGACGCCTACCTTGCTGGTAAAGCTCTTCTATCTCCTTGGCGGTCTTGTTGTGCATCAGCTCCACCTGGTAGTTGAGCCGCGAGAGCGTGTTGGAAAGCTGCTCCGCTTCCCGCCTGGCTCCCCTCCGGGTCCCAAGCATGGCGTCGCCGTCGCTGCCGCAGAAATCGGTGTTGACGATGACGAGAGCCCGGCTTTGCCTCGGCTGGGACATGTTGGGGTGTCCCCTCGGGCGGTCGGTGGCCTCTAAACCCCCACCGCGCCGGCAGGGAGCTCTGGCTTGTCTCTGCAGTGTGGGCGCTCCTTCGGGAAGTCCAGGGGAGCGGATCCTGGCTGACTCAGCGCCGGCACGGCTGATCGTCAAGGACAAGGCAGAAACGGTGGCCTGTCACCTGCCGAGGGAGCGCGGTGGCACCTGGGTGTGAGTCACAGGGGACGGGGAGAGGGCCATGGCTCGCCCTGGGGCCAGCGGCCATCGCTGGCTGCAGGAGGGCTGGGCTGGCACCGTCTGGCCCAGAGCTTATGGGGCATATATGGGGAGGGGAAGAAAAAAAAGAGGAATTTTTTTCTCCAAGGGCATGGTGGGGGGTCGGGGAGGGCTGGGGGATGGACGCCCCTGCGTGGTGGGAAGCACCAGGAGCAGCCGGGTGATTCCCCCCTGCCCTTCTCCGAGTCTTGGTTTCCCCCAAAAGCCAGGCAGCTCCTGCTCCCCATCGCTAGTCGCAGGGAAAACTGCCCCTTCCAGCTTCCCCCATGGGGCTTTTTGGCCAGCGTTGCTCATTGCCTGACCCTGCCCGCTCCCAGCCAGCCTTACCCACTTTTGGGGTACCCAGTTACGGCACATCTGCAATTATTCCTCCCCAAAAGCCGTCCGTGCTGGTGCAGGATGAGCCCCCAGCAAGACGCTCACCAGGAGGGGTCTCGACTGCACCCCCTCTCTCCTTCCTTTCCCAGTGCCGAAAAGCACCCTTCTCACGCCAGCCCTGCTGATCCCACATCACAAGGCGCAAATCACGAGGTACTGCTTATTATTTTATTTATTCCTGGTCTCACACGCTTCCCTTCCCATTCAGAGAGGGCTTTGATCGGGTTCCCAAGCTTTTCCCGGCAGACAGAAAGGCTAGACTTGTTTTATTGCTCAAAGGAGTGGGGTTTGCACCATGGCGTGTCTCCGGGCGATGGGGAGGGGTAGAGCAGCACCAAAATACCGGCGGTGGCGAGGGGCTGCGGAGCACGCCGGCCCTGCCGCTCCACCGTCACAAGGCAGGACTTCAGAAGCCCCCCACGGTTGGCAAAGCGCCGTTGCTCTTAAGTAGCTTTGCTTAAATTAATCCACCTGCTCTTAAATAGCCTGGCTTAAGGTAATCCACCCTTCGCACCTGGCTGTGGCGTGCCAGAAGGACCTGCTTACCCCGCCCTGGTGACCCGGAGCAGCTCCTTCCTAAAGGACCGTGTCCGTGAACCTCTCCCGGGCGCCTTCGTTAAAACGCAGCGATGGGGCTCAGGCTGGCATGACTCCCCCTCGCTTAAACGCAGCTGGTGCCCGTCTGGCGGCTGGCAGGGGTTTGCCAAACCTGCCCGACGCTGCCTGGACAAGCCCGTGCATGGCCCTGTCTCAGGGAGGTGCCACCTCTGCAGCCCCTGGGGCTGCCGAGTCCCACGTGGAGCTTCAAGAGCCCAACTGGGCACCAAAGCTGCCATCTCAATGGGGAAAATCATCCCTGGGGGGCTCGCTCCCCTTGACCCAGCGGGTCTTGAGGCTGCAGGGGAAGGTTGATGCTCTTCTGATGGCCCACACGGGTCTCGGACGCTGGCAGGGATCATGACCCTTGGGTGTTGCTGGTAGAAAATGTTGGGTCTTGCCTTCTGGTGTGACCAGGTTTTTTTTTGGGTTGCCTTGACTTCTCTCCTGGCCACTGCTGCACATGGCAGCTCTTGGAGCCCCTCTTCCTGGCATCGGGAGAAGGGGTTTGGCCTCAAAAGGGCGGTGAGGGATCAGCGCTGGCTTTTACTCAGATGTTGTGGTGGAAGGAGGTAAGCTCTCGGTGGGTAATGTCTAAGGCAAGCTGGCTGGAAGTTAGGAATGGCATCTTCCTGGGGTGTAATCCTTTGGTTTTGCATTAGAGAGGATGTGCTATGGGCGATTGACAGCTGAAAAGAGGGCACTGGGGGTGATCCTGTGGGCTGGGGGGAAAGGGAGGTCCTGGCCAGTGGGACGGCAGGCGTTACTCCCTCTTCGTAGAGTTGGTGGCCTCTGTGCGTTTTTTCAGCTGCACCACGTCGACGTAGAGATTGCGCTTGAGGACAGCGCTGGTGCAGATGAGGGCTCCTTGCAGGGCTCCCATGAAGCCCCCTACACACACGTCCTGCCCTGGAAGAGAGCGGGAGGTGGCGATGGCAGCGGCCGCGGTCCCCCGTGAACAGACTGTGCTCTCCATCCCCAGCTGACCACCAATGCTCTTCTGAACATCACCATCCCAAACATGTTCCCTACCTTCCAGCTGCCCCCATGCCATCCCTTGGGTTTGAACCCACAAAACCCCTCCCTGTTTGCGCCCTTCCTTCTCCCCAGCAGGGAAAGGGCCTCATCCTGCCCAGCTACAATAAATCAGCGTTGGGCAGGGAAACCATGTCCAGGAGCTGGAGGAGGCACAGGCCTCTCCTCCTCCTGTTGGGACCAGGCAACTGCATTTTGACGTGCTCCAGCAGCTCTTGCCTCGCCCCATGGCACAGCAGTGGCTTGTCCCCATATTTCATTGAAGGACTGAAGGTTTTTCCCCCCCATACCCTGCTTCCCCAGAGGTGTCCTCATCTGAGAATGTGGTGGTACCTGTCAGGTAGAGGTTGGGGATGGCCGTCTGCGCCCTTATGGTGGCGATGGCTTCGGCTTGCATGCGGGTGATGCTGTGGTCAATGCCATAGATCTCCCCCTTTTGGCTGGCGATGTAGTGCTGGTTGGTGAGGGGCGTTCCCCCGGAGATGTACTCGATCTGGGGGGACAAGGGGACAACATGGTCTGCGTGGGTTAGGCCTGGTGCTGTGGGAGGTCTCCTTGTGCTCCAGAAAGCTGTTTTCTTGGGGGACAGGTTTGCTTGCAGACCCTTGGGTGGTGGTTCTGGCCAAGTTTGGTCCCAGAATGGTCCTTGAGGACCATCATAGAATCACAGAATGGTNTCCCCCCACCTTGTACCATGCATGGTCAGGAGGCAGTGGCAATGGGCTGGTGCCATGCTGTCCACCTGGACCTCATGTCCAGCAGACCCAGACCCAGCTCCTACATTTGCAGAATGGAGGACCCCCGAACCCCAGGTTTTCTCACCCTGTCCTCGATGCGAGGGTAGAGCTTGAAGACAGCCTGCATGATGGCGTCTACAAAGGTCTTCTTCAACTCCTCGTAATCGTCTCCCCGCTTATTGACCTGCTTGTCCTTCCACTCCTCAAACCACTCGTATTTGGCAAAGGTCACGATGGCCATTGTGGATTTACCTGCAGCAGGACGAGGTTGGGGCCGTTGTCCCTCTGCCCACCTTCACGCCACCATTTCTCTGCCACAAACCCAACCCTCCCCATGCATGGGATGTCCCCAGGTCTTTGTGGTCCTGTATCCTTCATCCAGTTATCTTGAAGACCACTTCCCACGAGCAACCTGCTCAGCAGCTTTCACCGTGGCTATTTGAGGAGAAACTCCTCGTTTGCTGTCATCAAACAAACCAAACCCCAGCAAGAGTTTTCAAGCCACTCCCAAACGTGTGTGGTTGGGCTTCAGCCATTACCTGGATGCCTCATTTCCCAGGTGGGGTCCTTGGCCGACGGGCAGGTCACAAACAGGAGAGGGATGTTCTTGGCAGCTTCTTCCCTGGAAGAGGTCAGGTAGCGATTCGCTCTGCAGAGAGATGCGAGGGTTTGAGGTGGGTTTGGGTGAAAACCTTTCCCTGAATATTTGTTATGGCTGAATGCCCACGCAGTGAGGAGAGCCAAGAGCATTTTCTGAGTCACCCCCCAGGAATTCATCTCCTTATGCTTAACCAAGCACATCTAACGTGAAGCCAAACCTACATTTCATCCAGGTCATTTCCTGGGTACATGAAGTAGTTGGTGGCCTCCAGCCCCAGCTCTTCCCTTGAGCCATTAAGACCTATGAAGACGGTGAAACCCCCTTCACCGTGTGCCGCTATGCGAAGCTGGGACTGGATCTCTGCGATAGGGAGGGAAGAAGGGGAAAATTAGTATTTTTGGGGATCCTCAGCTATGGAGAAGTGGTTTCTCCTAGAAGCAGCCCCACTCATATCTTCGTTGCTCCCATGCTGACTTGTAAAACGGACTTCATGGAATCATGGAATTTATCTCAAAACGTCCCATGTGCACCCAAGGGGTGGTTCGGCAGCTCCCGCAGACTGTAAGGAAGGCAGCGGCGCTGCCATTTCCTACAGGGGATGGTTTAGTGGACCCACGGCTGGAGCTTTTGCTGTATTTAATGACCTTCTTGGATTCAAATGTGCTCCTGCTCCGCAAATGTTGAATGGTTGTAGACCAGGACCGTATCACTGCGCAGAAAGCTTCCACCCAACCGTATTGCCCCTTCCCACCCAACCATGCCCACTTCCACCCAACTGTGCTCCTTCCAAAGCAGCAAGAAGATTTTGTGGCAGCGCTAAACCCAACTTTAAGTGGATGTTTCACCAACTTTCACAAGTTTTGGGGCGCTGCGCTGCGGTTTTTAGGGAAACCGAGCAGCAAGGCCCAGCTTTGCCAACAGTATGGTCGGTTTCGCCAAATTAGTTTAGGCTTGATTAAAAACCCTGCAAAGAAATGTACGGCCAGGGGTGGTGTTCTGAATGCCATGGAACAAATGACAGGGTTTTGTCTAAGAAATAATTAATTATAAAGGAGCCGCTTTCTGATGTGGCTCGCGGGGGCTAATGCTGTAGCCCCAAAGAAACCCAACGCCGCTGTTTTACCAGGCAGTGCCCGCGCCGCCGCCGGCAGGAGCCGCTCGTAGGTGTTGAAGATCCCGGCGTCCGAAATGATGATGGGAGCGAAGATGTTCACCACGTCTTGGCCTTTCTTGACGCTCACGCCTGGAAGGGAAAGGCGAGGTGGGGAGGAACGGTGATGGTGAAAAGCCCCGCGGTGGCAGGGAGCAGCCACGCGTGCCCCGTCCTATGCCAGCGCTCACCGCAGGCTTTGCCCTGCGAGTCCAGCAGGATCCTCTGCACTGGTGCCTTTCCCAGCACATTGCCTCCGGTTTTCCGGATAACGGGGATGGTGTGGAAGGCAATTTCCCCGGCTCCCCCTTTGGGGTACCACGCGCCGTGGAGGAAGTGGTTCACCAGGATGCTGTGCATGGTGAAGCTGGCTTTGGAGGGGACCACACCTGAAAAAAAAGGCGCCGTTTGTGCCGAAATGTGGATTTATGGCTTTTCCTGAAGTTTTTAGGACAAGGAATGCCCTGTCCTCAGCTGGACGCGGCGCTGTAAGGCAGGACGGAAGGGTCATCGGTACCCGGAGGAGCAGGGAGGATGTCGGATGTGGGTGGTCCCGGTGGCTCTTTGGTACTCNCGAGGGGGGATGTTCCCTGGCAGAGGAGCGATGCTGCCGCGCCGCAGAGCCCAAGGAGGCAGAGGGACAGGGATGAAGGGGGACATGGGGACAAATGGCCGCTGGCCTGGGGACGAGGATGCTGGCAGAGCACCCGTGTGTACCGCATCCCTTGCCCCCAACCTGCG
>VWZL01005105.1:0-49095 GCA_013396915.1 Stercorarius parasiticus
ATGAAGATTCTATGATTCCATAAGACAAATATATTATATCCAAATAGAAAGCATATCATAAGACAAATATGTTATAGACAAATAGAAAGGAGCAGCAGATGCTCAGGTGCAAGAGCAGCCTTTAGGACTTCATCATCTATGACCATCACAGACAACAAGGGAAACATAGATCAAAGGATCCTCTGGCATCATCTCCCAAGTCATGTTGTGCCATAATTTGAAGATAAGTCTTACAGACTTCTGTTTTGTGCCAAATAAACATAAAGCCCAAACCTATGCCAAAACACACCCTTCTAATACACATTCAGTTTACACTTCACAGAATGGTTTGGGTTAGAAGGGACCTTAAAGATCATTTAGTTCCACCCCCCCTGCCATGGGCAGGGACACCTCCCACTAGACCAGGCTGCTCAAAGCCTCATCCAGTCTGGCCTTGAACACTTCCAGGGATGGGGCATTGACAACTTCCCTGGCCAACTTGTTCCAGTGCCTCGCCACCCTTACAGTAAAGAATTTCTTCCTGATATCCAATCTAAATCTATCCTCTTTCAGTTTGAGGCCGTTACCCCGTGTCCTATCATTACACTACCTGAATTACACTCGCATGCTACAACGATGCCACGGTATATACATGAGAAGAATCTGATTCCTGTATTAGCATTATAATGCTAAAATGAAGATTGCATACCTGTGAAGTATTATGAACAGAGTTAGTGCTTACGAATAGGTTACATATCAGCACATAACTTAATGCTAACTTTATTAGCTGCAACAAAGTGCAGATGTGCACACCAGTATATTTTCTTTTTATGAAAGGAATGTTTTTAATCAATAAAATAAGTACCATCTCAAACTGGCTCATTATGTGGACTGGAAAGCATGTCTAAATCAATTCAAGAAACTGCTGCCGTTACTTGTACCCGAAAGAAATTTTGTTTGGCCTTCCACAGTGTGTGAACATGCTCATGTGTGACTGAGAAAAAGCGATGTTGTGGTTTTCTTCTATTTCCTTGTCCTAGCTCAAGGCAACACATGGAACACTTTACCCGTCAAATTTAAAGACAGTTATATCCCTCTCATTAGGATTTCCTTGATTAAAAAAAAACAAAAAACAAACTTAAATTCTTTCACTTTTTCCTTTTAGACTGAGGTTTCTAGATCCCACAGACTTACTCAAGACTCCTGTTCCGCATCTCAGAATGATATTAAATTTTTGCGTTTTGTATTAACATGCCACACTGTCCTCACGTTCAGCTTGTTACCAACTGCCATGACCCCAAGATGCTTTTTCTCCTAGATCATCTTCTCACCAAGTATTTAAAATCTTTGCATCATAAAGTTTAGCACTTCCCTTTAGTGAATTGCATATATTTTGTGTCGTCAATTTAGCAATATAATTTTGAATGCCAATTGAAAATCCAATTGAAATCCAATTTTGAATTGGATTTAAAGTGCTAGCAGACCTTCCCTGCTGCAAGTAGCTCTAGGTAACAACTGCAAAACTAAGTACTTCCTATTCCTTCATCCAAGGCATCAGTGAAGACAAGTGTTATCAGACTGAGGTCAGGTCCTGAAGGTATCTCATCAACTCCCTCTACATTGAAACTGTATTCACACTGCTTACTTTAGGACACGAGTTTGGTACCTGCATTAGGATTCTAGGTTTTCCAATCCGATTAAGATTTTTCTCTCAAGCATCATCACCACCCCCTTTATGGTTATTTCCCCTTAATCATGTTTCTCACAGAACATCTGAAGAAAGAATGTCAAAATTAAGATATCTTCTAAAATCTAGAATTTTACTAAAAAGAATGTTAAAATAATGATGTATGACACACCTTGTTTCTCTACTACCTATAAGGTGTGTTTATCCTATTATTGAAAAAAAATCAGGTAGGTTTAACACTACATTCTTGAAGAAGTCATGTTGACTGTTACATGTGTCTCTTATCTTCCAAAATGGTACGAGCAATGTGTATTTTTCCAATAACTGAAGTTTGCTGACTGTTCTGTTGGCACCTGGGTCAATAAAGAGAAGCACGGCTGAGCAAGGAGACAGTATTCACAGAGTCTTCCTTCAGGAAACCAATTAAATGCCCAAATGAGAATTTCTTATACAGAAGGGCACTGCCAGAGGAGCCCCCTGCCTCTACTAGGAGCCTTGAATCATCTCTAGTCACATCTGACGCCTGAAGTCCTAACTTTGGCATCTAAGTTGTATGCTGAAGCAAGCAGCATGAGCACAGCTCTATACCTGCTAGCATACTAGGGATCTCACCAGTTCTCCAAGGGTTTTCACAGATAACACTGTCATCTATGTGAGTGGTCTGGCCAGTTCTCAATTACTCTTGGATAAATATCATTAGTTATTAAAAAAAAAAAAACACAAAAAAAAAACCAAAGAAAAAAATCCCAACAAAACCAGAACAACCACCACACCACAACACACTTTGCCATGGATGTTAATAGAAAGATATGATGTTCATTAATAAAAACTCCTAGTGAAAACTAAGCAGCAAGAAGTTTACAAATTATTCCGAGAATGCCAAGGTGCTTACTGATCTCTTACCTAATCACTAAGCCATAGGCAAGCCCTTTTCTCATCCTTCCTTTCTCAGTGCCTTGTCTCTTATTAGTTGACTTCTACTTTGTGCCCAAGTCTTTCAAATTTTATCTCCACCTGCCCATCCCATTCTTTTATACTCATCCATGTAATTTGACAGTTTCAGCTTTTGGAAACCATCCCTCAAGTTTTAGGTCACTGAGGAGCTCATGTTTAGTTAAACCAGACTGGTGTTAAACTTCCTTTCTTTGTACTAATAAAGTTAGAGAAACATTCACAAGGGCTGAAACACTAAAGAACTGTCAACTGCCTTCATGTCACTTCACCATGTACCTGCTTCCACCAGAGAGCTACCTACCATTTCTCCAAGTTTACCAAAGTGCACTTTCTTGAAGCTTACTGTCTTTAATAATGGGATACGTTACACATTCTGAAAGCAGCACAAACTCCTATCCAACAGCCAGAAAGGCATCAGGAAAATGAATCAAAAAACTGAAAACTAGCCAAGTGGTAGCCATGGAAATGCTAGAGACAGGCAAATAAGGCCAAGTCACTCCAAGAAGGAGTGACTCTAAAGGCTACATATTGCATACAGCCCCAACACTTTGGTCCTAGATTGCAGTAGCAAATTTTTGGACCTGTCAATTACATGGCTTTACACAAATGAAGTTAATTTGACCCTGAGAGAGGTCCTATTTCCTTGGCACTAAGCATAAGTAATTACCATTAGTGTCAGTGGAAGTTATACGCACATGTTGAGAGGGGATTAAGCAGTTTATAAATGTTTACTTGGAAGGAAGGAGGACAGAAAAGGGACAAATATGCAGAAGTTCTTGGGAAGGTAACATATTCGGGAAAGTGCTCAGAACAGATGATCCCTATCCAGTGTACTTCTTCACACAAAGCCATTTATTTTTCATATATTTCTGTTCCCAAGCTGCAGAAACTGAAAAGCATTCACTTTAGTGGTTTATCGGCATCACTTCTATGATATTTACAAGTATTTGTGTTTGTTTTCTACCAGTGCTCTGGCAAACTGGTTTCCTGACAGAATTATGTAAGGAAACAGGGAATTGCTTTGCCTACTGCAGAGTTTGTAGCTGACCATGGTGGGTTGACCCTGGCTGGATGCCAGGTGCCCACCAAAGCCACTCTATCGCTCCCCTTCCTCAGCTGAACAGGGGAGAGAAGGATATAATGAAAAACTTGTGGGCTGAGATAAGGACAGAGAGAGATCATTCACCAATTATACAGGCAAAACAGACTCAATTTGGGGGATTTAACTTAATTTATTGCCAACCAAATCAGAGTAGGGTAATGAGAAGTAAAACGAAATCTTGAAAACATCTTCCCCCCACCCCTCCCTGCTTCCCAGGCTCAACTTCATTCACAAATTCTCTACCTCCTCCCTGCCAGCAGCACAGGGGGATGAGGAATGGGCATTGCAGTCAGTTCATTACATGTTGTCTCTGCTGCTCCTTCCTCCTCGGGAAAGGACCCCTCATACTCTTCCCGTGCTCCAACATGAGTCCTTCCATAGGGCTCAGTCCTTCAGGAAGATTGCTCCAGCGTGAGCCCCCATGGGGTCACAAGTCCTGACAGCAAGCCTGCTCCAGCATGGGCTCTTCTCTCCACAGGGCCACAGGTCCCACCAGGAGCTTGCTCCAACATAGGCTCTCCACAGCATGACAGCCTCCTTCAGGCACACCCACCTGCTCTGGTGTGGTGTCCTCCACAGGCTGCAGGTGGATATTGGCTCCACTGTTGACCTCCACGGGCGGCAGGGGGACAGTCTGCCTCACCATGGTCTTCACCACAGGCTGCAGGGGATTCTCTGCTACGGTGCCTGGAGCACCTCCTCCCTCTTCTTCTTCACTGACCTTGGTGTCTGCAAGGTTGTTGCTCTCATATTCTCACTCGTCCCTCCAGCTGCAGTTGCTATTGTGCAGGGTTGGGGTTTTTTTCCCCGCTTCTTAAATACGTTATCCCCAAGGCACTACCGCCACTGCTGATGGGCTTGGCCTTGGCCAGCAGCAGATCCACCTTGGAGCTGGCTGGCATTGGCTCTATCAGACATAGGGGACACATGTCACAGCTTCTCTCAGAAGCCACTCTTGTAGCCCCCCCACTACCAAAACCTCACCACACAAACCCAATGCACAACTAGCACTGGAATATAACTTTTAAAATTGGGTATTAATTCAATCAGGGAATAAAACCAATCATAAACCCAATTGAAAAATCTTCAATTTCAAATCCCATCTAGTCTCACAAATAGCATCTCCCAAATGAGTAAGAAATAAGTTTACTTAATTGTGAATGAAACTTTTGAATAGCTAATATATTTGGGAAAATGCTTACAGATAATTCACAATGAGAAAATCTGTTATGAATTAATATTTGTTATTTATTGCCTGCAATATATCTGCAAATAAATTAGCTGGTTCATAATAATTTGTTGTGTTGTATTTCAGTTGCACAGTAGATTAGACGGAGCACATTGCTGTGCAAACTTTTGAAACACCTAAAATAAAAGTCTGGCAAAAGTCTCTATTTACTAATGCTCCGAATGTTAACAAATTATAAGACCAGTTGATTTTAACAGAATAGTATTGATGATGAGATAGGCAGAGAGAATATAGCAAAGCCTGGCAGGATACATTACAAATAATAACTGAGACTAAAAGCCTCCCACAGCTGTCGTTGTACCAGTTGTCCAGGATGCACCAGTTTTTTGCATCTTTTTTATCCGTGGGACGCTGGCCAGATCTGCTTATCGGTGGATGGAAAGCAGAGCCATGCCCTACCAGTTTCCAGGCACCTCCATCTCTGCGTTTTCGTTTAATTTCAACTTACAGCAAGCTCTGTATCTGGTACACCTCTTCACTGTGCCAGAGGACTCTAGCAGAACCCCACAACTAAGTTGCTTATACTGCTGCTTGTACTGCATTTAGCTAAAAATAATTTTATTAAAATTTTTTAGTATAAGAAATTAACTGTATATTTTGCTTATCTTTTCATAGGATTTCAGTTGTAACTAAATATTAATATCTTCTTTTGTTGCTAGAAATAAACTTCAAAGCTTAAAAGCATTAATATATCCCAATTTACTAAGCTATTAGCTTTTCCAGTAACTTGGGCTAGTTTCTTCTATACAAAACTCACTATGGAAAGAAAGAACACTTTCAAGTCTTCTCAGCAAAATGGAAAATCCTTTCTTTAAAGCCGGGACACTGCTGAAGTGTGTAAGACTAGTCAGGCTACTTGTCCATATTAGAAATTAAGTATTTGAAGATGCATACTTCTTTTAGGGAAGAAACACTAAGGTGAAAGAACATTCTTATATGCCAGAGAAAAGTAAATCTTTAAAATGTTTGTTATATTGCAAATGCCACTCTGGACTACACAGACAGAAAGCATAGATCTCTGGTAACCGGATTAAAGGCCAAGGCCACAGGTTTATTGAAATACAGTAACTCACACTACAATATTATCTGACAGCCAATACTCTTTGCAGTAGTAAATAATCAGAGCCTAAGGCAAAACACCATATATACTGAACCCCAAAGAAATGCAGACCAGCCCTGATGTCAAACTCCTGAGTCTACCAATACTGATCAGACTTGAAGTCTTTTGAGATACTGAAGATGGGGTAATACCTGCACATGACAATAAAACTTTGCAGTAACTCTTCCTTTCCTGTCTTGTTATTGCACATACCCAATAAAAGACATCCAGAAAAATCCAGAGTATTTGACTGTTCTCAACCAAATCTAGCCAGAGTACTGGATTCCTAGCACCTTTTCAAAGGTATTCAAGCAACTCTGTAACATCAGATAAGGTGTAAATTACTTATTACTTGGTTCAATTAATGTATTAAGTGCATGCATAATTTGTCATTGGAACCACCTATAAGTTTATACATGCAGTAGCATACCTTGCTGAAGAAAATAACTTTGCTACTTGCTAATTTCTGGACCTAGTGCATCTGTATATCTTGAGCCAGATTACTTTAGTAATATTATACAATATAAGGTCAATGTTACATTACTTTAAGGGTTATAGATCCTTTTTAATGTGAATCAAAAAACCGACTCACTCCCCACATCAAGTTGTTCCTTTCCCAGCTCAATACTTAAAATCTAGTCCATCAACACTGTTTCCCTACCTCCCAGAAGTATCACTCTGGAAGGAAAGGGAAAATTTTTACCCTTTCTTCAAAAACATACCTCTTATTTTAAAATTTTTGTTAGTTTTGTAACTGAATCAGAAGCAGAACAAAAGAAAATTACAAAAAAATTGAAGTGTTATGTCCTCAGGCAACAACACTGGGAAGAGCTGTTCTTGCCTGTAATTCATATTAGCTTAAACAAGAGATTAACAAAAATTTTGCTATATATCATGGGTTTTATTTATGCATAGACAGGTGAACAGAGCAATGCTTCACAAACACACAAACAGGGACAGTTAAACTTGAAATCCACAAATAGGAAGAACAGCCACAAAACCCTGCTCAAAATCTGCAAGTATAGGGTTCACTGCAACTGGTACATCCTCCAATTTTACTGGTACCTTACCACAGTCCCATGACTTACAGGCCCCTGCTACATACCATTGTCTACTAAAATACATAAGCAAATAAAAGCCTGGTCACTCTCAGTCACACATTGGTAACAGACAAGTAGCTTTTTTCTCTACCTGAAAAATAATGGCTTATGTCAATATACATGTGCCCTGGTTTCAGCTGGGAAAGAGTTAATTTTCTTTCCAGTGACTGCTGTGAAAGGAATGTCAATAATACATTTGGTTTAGTTGTTGCTAGGCGATGTTTATACTTTTCAAGGACTCTTTTCAGCTTCTCTTAAAAGCTGAGAAGGACCATAGACAGAACAGTGAAATGGCTAACGGAATATTCTATACCATAGACATCATGCTCAGTATATAAATGGGGGTTGGCTGGGGCAGGGGGAATCCACGATCACTGCTCAGGAAGGTACCAGTTCACTGGGTGGCGAGAGTGACCTGTGTCACAGAAAACTTGCATAGGTCCTGCTCTTCTTCAGGAACATCTGATATAACAAGGCTGTAGGTCTCAGAAGGAAATCACAGGAGAAAAAAAAAAGTTTCCCTATTTCGAGTGAAAAAGTCTCCTTCCCATTAACCCTTGCACCGAGTCCCAAAGGCTACATGAAAAGCAACAGGTTGCATTAGAATTCAATTGTGTCTCCCTCCTGGGTAAGCGCTACATGTAAATCCATTAAGTCTTTGGAGTCTGAAACTGTCTAACTGAATGCTCAGCCAAAAAAGGTGATAGAACAAAGTGGCTACTAATCAACTCAAATCATCCAGGAAGTGAGGCTTTGCTAATGAATTATGGTAATTAACTCTAGGGATTGGTCACTGTGCTGGCAGACTACTGCTTGCTCTGAACAATAGGAGAGAGATTAAAACACACTTGTGCATACACTTAACTCCCTGTTCCTACAAGTTTTGGAGCAGCATCTCATCTCCCTGGAACCAGAAATTCTTAGGTAGCATCAATGGCAGTCAAGTTCAACACTTGACCAACAGTCTGTTTAGGATAGCATGAGAAATGTGCTCATCAGTTCCTGTAATCTAACTAAAAAAACAGTGATTCAACATAAAAACATCACTCAGCTGGAGAGGTTAGCATCATTCTTATATCCCATTATATTTATTTGACTCCACCTAATTGCCAGAGGTCCTGAGTTAACAAGTGAGAAAAGGGCATAGGCTCATCCTACAGCTGAGATCAGCATCAATACTGGCAATGCAAAGAGCTAAAGAAATATTATAATCTAAATATAGAGTTGGCAAATATGCAGCGGCACCTCAGCCCCATATCACCTTTAAATAATCCAAGTAGTATATACTTGCTTAATTTTCCCTGCCTGAATCTGACCAGGCAATAAGGCAAACTGCCACTAAGCAATTTAAATGAACAACAAAATAATAATAAAAAAATCTGAGAACAAGTTAAAAAAAAAATACCCAAAGAGTCAGAGAACAGTAAAACAATTGTTCAAGTCCAAATTTCAGGATGCTTCAGGAAAAAGAAAAAAGCACTCCCCAGCCAATGAATACTTGCCTCAGGTTATAAAACCAAACAAAGGAATAAACAAACAAAAACCAAACGGTATAGTGTTTTCTGACATGCAGGCCACCTTGTAAATATGCTATTTATACTGCAGTGACCCAAGAAGCTGATGCAAGAAGTCCTAATGTCACTTACAGCTGTGTATGTACACACTAGAGAAGAAATGGTGCTGGAGATCCCAATGACAATGGAGGGTGAACAGCACACAGTGAAATCTAGGTTTCAAGCCACTTTTCAAGGACAGAGGACTCTGAAGCCTGTCTTTATTTTGCCACCACTG
Organism: Stercorarius parasiticus; assembly: GCA_013396915.1. NCBI lineage: Eukaryota > Metazoa > Chordata > Aves > Charadriiformes > Stercorariidae > Stercorarius > Stercorarius parasiticus. The sequence continues at coordinate 8,962 of VWZL01005105.1, forward strand.
CGGGTTATGACTGAGGCAGCTCAAATCCTGCCCTTCTACCTGGGGTCCAGCTCTACCAACAGCTCCAGCTTCTCTCTGAGAACTATAGTTACGTGCCAGGCACGGGGCAAGGCTACCCCTGCAGCTGTGTCATCTACAGCTGAAGCTGTGCTGCAGACAGTTGATCAAGAACTCTGACTTTCCAGGATGCCAGCTCATCTCCGCTCAGAAATATATTCCAAAAATGCTCAAGTTCATTTGTCTGGATTTATGCATAGCACCTGATTCCTCAATGGTTTTCCCTTCCCTCCTGGTGGCTCTCTGACTCCTAGCATGTACATAACAAGTGGCTTCTTCACCGCTGTTACTGGCAGACCTCATTTAAACTTGGTAGCATGTGTACAGACTCTTCCGTAAGGAGCTGCTTCCTTCTTCAGGCTAGCTGCTACAGGGTCACAAAGGTCACTAAGGCCAGACCGGTCACCAGCATCAATTTTCCCTTCACAGAGATGCAAGCAAGAAGAAAGGAGGTGGTGAGAAACTCAGGGTAGCTGCGCAGTCCTTGCAGTCTTAGCGTGAGCAGCACTTTCAGGGCCACAGCAGCCAGTCCCCATGGAGGTGGCGATCCTTGTTTTTGGCTAAGGTGCTATGCCTTTAAAACAGACAGCGCGGTGTAATGGAAAATTTCTGTTCCTGTATGTTGCTATTCCTGGTAAGAGGAATAACCCTTCAAGCTTTTTGCAACTGCTATGAGGCTTACACAGAGGAAATCCTACTTGGATTTTTTTTAAACCAGAATAACCTGCAAAAATATTCAAGGGAAGGAGCTCATGATAGTGTTATATTCTTTTCTGAAAGCTTAATTTAGACAACTACTAGCAGATCCCTTCATGGACACAGCAAAATCTTAAACTCTCTCTATTTGACTGTGCTTGCCTAAGGCATTAAGTTCAATCCACCATGTCGCACCTCAGTAACTCGACACAGACTAGGAAATTCTTACAGTCAGCTTCCCCAAGGGATTTGTTAAGTTTCACATACATTTAGTTGTGCAGTTGGCCTGTTCAAATTGATAAACTTGTTGCTTGGTGCTTTCTGCTGCAGATTTTGTCACTAGGAAAAAAACAAATATTGGAGTGGGGGAAGGAAGGCTAGTATGTTTCAGTAATAACCTCCTTTTTTTTTTATAAATAATTACACATGCATTACCGTTCCTATCTCTTCTTGAGAGGCATTTATTTTGCAGAAGAGACAGGCAGATACTCTGGTGATGGGCACATTAAAAACGCCACAGATAGACAAGATGAATGTCATTAACATGTGAAAAATGAATAGAGCAGACAGATACAAAAATACTGTTCAGTCCTATCAAACATAAAGGAATAATTCACCACATGAATATCCTGTGTATCCGAACAATACACATATATAACATGCAGGTTACTCATAAAGACTTCAGTCTGGAAAAGCACTTAAAAAAAAAAAAACATTCTTATTTTTTTAGTAGGTGAGCACTGCATTGGAGTCAATGGAACGATTCACTGGATTAGAGTTAAAGCGTATGCCTAAGTATTTTGTTGGTTGAAGGCTAATATGACCCACGTGTAACTATTAGATTACTTTTATAATGTTATACTATAAACATCAGTATGACACATTATTACAGAGTAAAAGCAACTCCCCCCTCCACCACCACCCCCAACTAATGCTTACGGGTGTAAGAATTACTAACCTATGGTACAGGGCACCAAGCAAGCCAGTAGCTTTTGTCAGCATTGGCAGAAGACAAACAGAGCAGAAAGACAGCAGGAAAAGGAGGCTGAAAAAGTAAGTAGCAAGAGCAGCCTCCTTTCCAGAAGGGTAACTTTATGGACCTACAGCAAGCAGAAAGCCTATGGTGCTGGCAAAGAAAACCAAGCATGGTCACAGCATCAAAGAGAAGCAAGATATGATGTGTCTTTTCATCAGTCTTTAGCACACACAAATTAAAACTTTTTCTATATCCTGCAGAGCACCTCAATTACTTGTCATTACTATTGTGTGAGATAGAAAGCATTTAGTCCTCAGTGTGTAGCACAGATAGCACGTTAGCACACCAGACTCCTCTGTCAGCTATAGAGTCATGTATTTTGATGACAACCCAAAAAGAAGCAATTACTTTCTCCATCTTTCCTCAGATGCCTTTGTTATAAAATACAAAAAGACTATTATCAATCCCTGCACCTAAACTACACAAGGATTTCCAGTGATGAGATGAATTTACCAAGATGGTGCATTGCAATACCAAGGACAGAACCACGTAAACAAGTATCTTCGCTTTATAGTTCTGCAGTGATCAGTGGCCTGCAGTTTGTGTGATGCTCTTAACAGTTATAGGCTTACAACCACTATGTGGCTGTGCTTGTGGCCCATCAAAAGGCTGAGGACTTACAGCTTCAGAACCGGGAATCACTGCCTTCTCTAAAGAAATTCAGAATGTCATCATAGGCTTTCTTTCTTTTTTTTTTTAATATAATATGTTAAAAATACCAAGTTCATTTTGCAGTGTGTAAACTGAGTTACTTCAACAGCTAAAATAACACCAACAAAAATATATACATATATTTTCAAAAAGAGGATAAAGATCAACAGAGTTACAAAGACTTAACGTAGCTAGGACGGAAAAAAAAGTGTGTGTGTATATATATATATTTTAAAGGTAATTCAGAACACAGAACCTAAAAGGTTAAGTGTTTAAAAAAAATAATAAATCAAAATCTAAAAAAGTATGTACACACAGTTTCATGGCAAGCTCTGAAGGAGAGATTACTTAAGGAACAGGACATGCAAATTGATATTTAGGTGCAACAGTATATGACTTCATTGTATTTTCAGATGCAGTTATAATACCCATGCCAATAAACAAAATCACCTAAGTACAGACTAGAATCAGGCCTATCCCAAAAAAAAAAATCCAAACAAAAGAAACCCAGCCCCAAAACACCCCACTGCCAGTTTTGGGCCAGTGTTCCCTGCTTTTCTAACTCATGAGGAAGGTGTCTTAGTAAGCAGACCAGGTTACGAAGCTTTCATTTTGATTACCAGCACTGCACCTGACCTGTGAGGAAATAGGACTTCATCTTCAGCTGACTCAGTGATTAGAACTTCACAGGCAATGAATAGCTAAAGTTAATGCAGCTACACTTTCTTCACACTTGAACATAATGATTGTCAGCTTGCGAAAGAGAATCTGTACTAAAGGGAAAGGGAAATTTCCCATTGCTGCAGTGCAAGAGAGCCAAACAACAGCCCATCTGTAGTAAGCTGTCTGTCTTTTGTAACTACACTACTGTATGTTCTGCAACAAAAGTTTTATACCTACTCAATCACATATTTATTTTTCATTAGGAAAAAATAATTAAAGAACCCCATGACACCTTCCCCACCCCCCAATACTTCAAGATGCAAAGCTGTTTTACAGTTATAAATGACTGATAAAAGGAAAAAACTTCTAAACATATTGTTGGAATTACTTGCTTGCCCTAATTTCACATTAGGGAAGAATTTTCTTTATTCTGCATGAAAGAATGAATGTATTGATAATAGCTTTGTCACCTAATATGAAACTTCTCTTCAAAAACATGCGTGAAGTGTTATTTGCAAGGATTTTTTTAAAATGTTTTCTTTCTATGGACACAATGTTCAGCTTCTCTTTCAAATATTTGGATTCGTTTATCAAGTACTCTTATGATAATATCTTATTTAAACACTTGGGAGATAAAAGGAATCTTCCTCAAAAAATTTAGTTGTTACATATGCAATCCACTTCATAAAGAGTTCTCTTAAGGTGGATATGAGCAACCTTTTTGCAGGCAGAATGGGCTCTTCCACCAATATGCACACAATGATCGAACAACCATGTAAAATGCACTTCACACACATGGAAGATAAACTGTGGGAGTTCTCATTTAAAGAATAATACAGCACCCAGTTAATTACTCAATCAAGCTATCTATAATTCTTATTTCAAGCCAGCTAAAGTTTATTGCTAAACTGAAGGTTCCTGTACTGCCCTAATAAGAAGTAGTTGATTCTCCTGTCTGAGAATGTCTGTCAGAAAATAGTCTGTTCGCTATCTTTAGTTATGGTCAGTTCTTCAGCAATTCTTCACCTCTTTCAGAACGAGACAGACATAAAACAGAAAAACAGCATCTACACTATTTCTAAAGAGCTATGATCAAGTACAATAACCAGGATTTTGAATAAAGGTAAATTTCATTTTACCACAGTGAGATCCTGAATCACCGGTGGCCAGTGAAAGACATGGTAATAAGTCAATATAGGAATAAAGTAATTCCTACTGTATATGACCCAGTCCTACATTTCTTATCACTAGTCACAGTACTTACTTTTATGTACTAAGTACATAAGTACACAGTACTTACTTTGTTGACTAGCAATTGAACTTCTCACACTGTAATTACAGACTGTATCTTGGAGCATTTATTTACAGAATTGGGCCCTTACACTGCAAAATTCCTCTTGTTAAAGACCATAATTTTTATTAAGTAGCACAAATCGCTTAACTTTCAAATAGGTCTTATTGGCACCTTAAATATTATCCAACTTCTGAAGGCAGAAATACAGTTTTCTCAATAATCATAATCACCAAGAGACAAACTAGAATGAACTCTCATACCCACGTAGTTTATTCAATACTCCTTACTCCATACATCTTAGCTCTCATGTCAAATTATAAATTCCTGTATGTGCTATATTCTATAGTGGAGGACTTCTGAGGAAGAAGTAATAAAACAAACAGTACCATTGTATTTTACAACAACTCATATGGTCAAAGCAAAGCACTACCCAAATAACACTTGTCGTATCTGTGTCAGGTAACGGGGCAAAATTCCACCAAGGAGAAAGCTGAGAGAAATAAAGCAAAGTGACTTACCTAAGATCATTTGGAATGAGGCATGGCAGACTGAAGAGTGGAAGCCAGAAACACCAGACACCTTAATCCTGAGAGCACTTTTTGGACCAACCATGTCTCTAGAAACATCCCCTAATAGCTCAGTCAGGTCTGTGAGCCAGCAATTTGGAGCCAAATCTACTGGTAGAATCCAGCTGCTTTACAACAAATGCTCTGTATACAATGGCTGTAATAATGACTTAATTGGGTAACCTTGCTTTAACTAGTTAACAGCTGATCCTACTGGCACCACATATCCAACCTAGAGCTTGCATGCTGTTGTCTTCTCTACTGCTTGTTGCACAGGAAAAATAAGGCCAGGCTTAGCCACTTCCTCTGACACACTGATACTTGATGCACTTTCTGACCCCTGCAGCTGTTTCCAATCTGGCTGAAATTAGACCAGACAGCAAATTCTTCAGTGAAGTACAGGGTTACTGAACCATCAGAGAAGCAAGAGAGCAAAAGGAAACTAAAGCCATTTTCATGCACTAGCTTCATCCTCTATGCAATTGAGCTATAACTCATAAGTTATGTTTACAGTTAAGCCATGAATTGATGCTGATCTCCTTTTATACTTAGTTTTTGTCCACCTGTAAAATGGGAATAATTGTAGTGGGCTATCTCCATCAGGAAAATAATAAAGCGGTTTAATTTATTACTGTTATTAGCATCACACAACAGTTCAGGTAGCATGATGGTATATATAAGAATATATGTATACACATAAATCTACACAGTATAAAGTGGCCTGAAATCTCCAGATCTCCCTCCCACATATTTTAAGATGAACTAAGAAAATACAAAAATGAAACACCAGAAGAAGAGTAGGTGTCATGCAGGAACTACCAAATTTTCTTCCCCTTTTTTTTTTTTAAAGTGTGCAGAGCAGGTGCAGCAAGTATCATTTCCCTCCTGCTGCTTGGCCCACCTGCTGTCTGCCTGATGGTGCTATCCTCACTACTTTAGTATTTATTTCCAAAATGCAAAGTTAAAACTAACAATATAATTTTTTTCTTCATTTTTCATCTCAAGTATATTCTAGGTATCTCCCCAAATAACTCTCTGACTGTGTCAAATGAAACTTCATTATTCATACAGATGATGGTAAAAAGAAAACAGACAGCAAAGCTCTTCTATCCGAAATACTCTGTTGCGCAGATGTGACTTGCTGCAGAGAGTCCATACAGAGGACAGTATGTCCCTTGCCTCTGTCTTGCTTCTCATGCATTGTGATGCTTCTCGTGCTGTAAGATGTGAAAATGGGCGGCATCTCATTTGGTGTGAGACATTGTATGGATTCAGTGAATAGATAGCCGGTGTAGAACGGCTGACAACTGCAGCATTAAAAATCTCATGAGATGCATAATCAAAATAACAAAATAGTAATAATAACAATAAATTTCAACGTCTTCTTGGTTCTGAGCCTATCAGGTTTGCAGTCTCATTAAAAAAGGGCTAAAAGAAATACACAAGCACACAATGCCAGGGGATTTCAAGTAAAACATCAAGTCTTATTAACTCATAATTAATTAGATGAGAGTTGGCAATATTGTAGCAACCCTTATCATGCAATTCTTTCTCTCCTGTTCCTCCCTTCTTCTTCCACAAGCTTTATAAAAACACACATGCTCTTCCCACAGATGTTTACTCTATAGAACTGGGCAAACCTACATGGACACTTGCATTTCTGAAAAAAAAACCTGTAACGCCCTGCTTCCCTTCAGTGCTGCAGCTCTGCTGTTACTCAGGTTGTTAGACACCTGAGTTCAATTCTCTCCCAGCTTCCCTGGGCTCCTGCTCCCAGGGTGCTGGGAGAGGAAGGTCCAGAGAAGGCAGCTTGCTCCTAGTAGGGGATGTGAGTGCCTCCCTGAAGCCTACTGCTCTGACAGCCTTGCTTGTTCTTCGAGCTAACGCTGACACTTTGGTAACAAGCTCTCATTTCTCTGCTTAGATTACAGACTTTAGAGTGGTTTCAGTTTATTAAATAGAAATCTAAATTTAAGGGGACTCTCATAACCAACACTAAAACCTAGATGACACCTACAACATATGGTCAGGACACGCGTAACGCAGCTGCACTGCAAAAAAGTCTCACTGATGACGGGGACTGGCAGCTCTTCCAGCTTCCAGTCTTCCACGCCTGCAGTGCAGGATATGGCTGACATCTGTATTTATGAAACTCCTGCCACCACAAGCTCTCAAGACCAGGGTTTGGACCACTATTCTGTCCTATAAATTAATGTAGATTTTCACGGCAATGCACCAATCGTTTAATATGAAAGCATTTACTATCTGATCGTGTAGACTTAAGTTTTCCTTTTCACCTACGAACTGAAGTGCACCTTAGGCTTTCTCTTCTCCGCAACAAGGAAAGAGATCCATTGATCTGTAATGAACAATTATTCATTAACACTGCAAGCAGTAATTAAATTAACATTTTCATGATTCTGGACAATGAGGCCCCTACATTTATAACTGATTCTTAATTCAAAACAATTACTAGTATCACTACTGTTTATTACATATACTTTGTTTGTTTAGAAGATATTTGCTTAAAGTGATCTTTTTCTTTTGCTGTTTTTAACAGTCTTCCAATTATTTCTTTGACTATCCCAAGTGCCAGTGAAAATTATAGTACACCAAAGAATAATGTAAAGGCTAGTGTCCAAGCAATAATGTATTTGTTGTTGCTCAAGAAAAATAAACACTTTTATAAATGCATGAGTTGTGAGGATAATTAGCTTTTGTTATTAATACTATATGAAAAACAAATTGAAGTCAGGCAAAATAAAAAGTAACAACTGACGAAGAAAAAACCCTGAGACTTTTTACAAAAAGCAAATACGTTTCCTACAGCTTTTTCCTATCTATAGTAATGTCTTAACTTTTCTATATGTATGTATTTTCATGTTCTAATTCAAAATGTTTCAGTCTTTACCTGTGGCTACATGCATTCTATCACATGACAAAACAGCAGTTCTCTTTATTTTGCTGTGCTGTTACACACAGCATAATTTTATTATTTTAAAGAAAACATTTCTACAAAGTCCAATAAATCAACGTTTCTTAAAGATAAGTTTGCAAAAATATGATCTGTGCTGTTTTCTCCCTTAACTGGCCTTCTGTTCAGCATTCATTTTAAATGTAATGTTATTTCAGTCAACCAATACTTTTAAGCATGCTGAATAGTGTGGAACATTCCTTTATTCTGATGTCATGCAGAAAGCATTTTTCTCAGAAGACATCTTTTGTAGTTGTAACCAAAAGGCAAAAGAAACTGGAGATCTCAAAGGGCAGGGGGGTGTGGAGGGGGAATGGCTTAAACTCCTCAATCCTGTCACTTCTAAAACTGTGTCAAAGCCACACATATTTTTGGCAGTGACCTCTTAAAATAGTCCCTTATAAGCAAGTACTTCTTTGCCATTTCCAAGGTATTATACTTATTTTTAGAGGTTTTGACTAAAAATTCCTTGCATTATTGTACTGTATCACAGGGAAGTTCGCTATAGTTTCATGAAAGACGTTTTCATTTCTGACTGGCATCTTCTCAATAGCAGGGGGCCCAGGCACACCGCTCTCTTCCAGGCAAACCTTTCTGCTCTTAAACAGTACAGCATTCATAACTTACTTTCAGCACCGCAGGGCAGCTACACAGAAAAGCTTCTCTAACTTAATAGGTTACATCACGGAGAAGTCCACTATTTGGCCAAGGTGTAAAATATAAATGCACCCCTCATTCGCTTCTGCACCTTACAAAAATGAAATCTTATCTGCCCCAAAGACCTGCATTTCCATGCTACAGCCTGGTTGAGGATAGAATACTGCACTGTTGACAAGTGTTGTATCTTTTAATATGGTTATTATGTATCATCTCTCCAAATTAAACACAGGAAGGGGAAAAATCAACTACAGAAAACGTGAAAAGTTCTCAACAGAATAAATACATGTGCTGGCAATAACTTTAGTTTCTGCAAATACTCTGAATTCTCAGTGTATGAAACTGTACTTCAGGCAGAATGCGAATCTTTACTATCTAGGTTATCTCACAGGTGTGGATAGAAAGGGAAGGCATAATAAGGTAAAATTGCTTAAAAGTATCAACAGCATGATTCAGGAACAAGAAGCAAAGCTTGGGAGTTATCCCAAGAGAATTGATGAAATTCTAATTAATAACACTTTTATATCATAATATGTTAGACTACTAGAGCATTCCACCAAGCTCCCATAGTTTTCTACATGAAATTACATTATGTTACACAAAAATAATTTTGAAAATATTGGAAAGTTTTAAAAAAATATTGGAAATATATTTTAGATCATTCTACCCATAAAAAAAGAAAACACCTCTAAATTTAACTTCTTCTTTTCCAATAGTATTAAATATTTTGAGTCTAGTCCTGAAGAGCTTCAAGACATTGAACTTTAGAACTGTGCCATCTTTCTGTACAGAAGAGCTATAATTAGCCAAAGGCTTGTTCTTGCCATTTTGGGTGTCAGAAAATTTTAACTCTGGGAGAGACAAAAAAAGAGGATTGCTATATTTGGAGGAAGAAAAGAAAGCACTTTGCAAGTACCTTCAAAAATACTATTTGTTTTAAATATGGTTATGTACTAAGAATGCTAAACCCAACCTTAACAAAGACATCATTGTCTTTGTTAAGTGAGAGAGTCAAATGTTATCAGCATAGAAATACATACTACATACGCACAGATGTATGTACATTGTTTGTTTGAACTAAGTTCCAACTGTTGTCACAATTGCAAGTAACAACACATAATGTATACAAACTTCTGTGTTCTGTAAATATAGAGACACTTTCAGGTTGGACATGTTATTGGATGTTATTATTGAACTGAGATGTTGGTCATTTGTGTGCACACATACATACATATAATAAAATAATACACAAAACATAAGGATGTCACCTTACCACCCACAATAAATGCATGCTTTTTTTTGTGCATACCTACTAATTAGTACACTGGCTGCAACATATTCTGCCAAAAACATACCATGTTTCAAGAAGACAAATGCCTTATAATTCTCAAAAACCTGCTATGTTTACTTGGGAGGGGGTTTTGTTGTTGTTGTTTTGTTTTAGTTTTTCCTTCGTTTTGTTTTTTGAATATTTGGTCACCTAGATTCCACAAATTATAGTCAATATTAAAAACCCTGCAGGCTAAACAGAAATGTTTACTCTGAAGAAACTACAAGCAACAAAAATGGATAGAAACACTTAAAAGTAATGAGAACTGGAAGACTGAACAGGCACTGTGAACCTTTATTCTTTCCATAGAAATTAAAACAGGAGAAGCCTAGTTTCTATTATCTTTTCTGTAGAAATACCCCTGGAGCACGTTCTGCCAGAAGGTAGGACTTGGGACACCCTTGGCTTTTCATGTGTAATTTGGAACTGGGGTCCAAGTCTTGTGCTGTGGAAAGGAGGGAAACCTGCTCCCAACAGATCTTTAACAGTATATCAAGGTGTATCTATTACTTTAATCCACTTCTCCAAATGCACTAATGACAGTAAGAGATGCAACTGTAACCACCACTCAAAACAGAAAAATATTAACAGATTTCTTTAAACATGGTATCATCTTACTACATTCTCTGAGAGTAATCATAATTGCTTTAATGGGAAAAAATGTTTTTCTGCTTTTCATTTTTCTTTTACAGAGTCAGCACAGCTATGGGAGAGTACACTGGATTCTGTTCTGGCTCATGCATCAGCAGAATTGGTAGCTAAGTTCCAGCTGTGGAGCCCTCATTGTTGGCGATCCATGAACCAGAAAGAACATAGCTTGACTTTCAAAGTCCAGGTTGAGCTTGTGGCACTGGCAGTCAAGAAAAGCACCTTTTCACTTCTTCTCCCCTTTGACTACAAAAGAAATTAAATTATCCCAGGCAAGACAATCATCTGCTTTATGATAATAGATTTCTGAAGAGAAGTCTTTGCTTTAAGAAAGCAACAGCATGCATTGAATGCACAATGTTAGCCTCTTGTCCACCACAAGTACTGTGCCATATGCTTATTAAAGAGCATTAAAGTATGAAAGGGAAAAAAGTGGGACTGCTTTTGAAGGAAATAATGTTAAAATACTTCAGAGAAGCAGTCCAAAACCGAGGGTCTTCAATGTGAAAATAATGTAAGATTATCAGCTGCCAGCAGGATTGCTGAGCAGATGAAGGCTAAACAGGGAAGTGTTTCTGCATGCTTCTTAACCATTGTTTTTGATTTGCTGTGGAGGAAAAAAACCCAAACAAAATAAAACAGAAAAAATAGACTGTTATGTCTTTTAGTTATTCAGCTTTCTTAAAATTATTATTTCCCCTCAAAATTTAAAAACATTATGGAATATGAACATTTTATACTAGAAGGGAGTATTCAATACCATGAAAGTTAAGAAATAATATTGTGTACTTATACATTTTGGTAATACATACTACGTATAATTTTAAGTATTGCAACTCATAGAATGCACTAGCACTATACATAAAAGACAGCAAGTGTGTAAAGGAAAGAACGACCACTAGGCAAACATAGACATGTAACTATGAAAAATACTGCAGAACAGCTTTCATGCTCAGTGGAAAGACAACACTGAAAAGGAAGTTTACCTCCCACACCTCTTTTTAAAAAAAACAATGTATAAATTGTGAACTATGTATTTTTGTTTCATGAAGTCTCTAGCATAAGCTCAGTAACAGCAGTTGTCCCCAGTCTTAATGCTATGTAGCCACATAAATGACACCAGTAACACTTGACAGTGCAAGTTTTCCTTCATATTCTTCTACAACTAGTCACCCCTATAGTTTATCATTCTTCATGTTTATAACATATCCACCAAAAGCAAAAATTCAATGTCGCTCGTAATATTTTGAAAGAGATGAAGCTTCACAAATGATAGGAACCTTGGGGCATTTCAAATTGAATACATTTTCTAAAATCACTTTAAATTTCAACTATGGACTGTCGCTAGGCCTGCTAGCCTAAAGGTAATGCTCTGTATTACCATGCCACAGATCTGGGTTGAATTTCCAGCCTCTCTATAGCTTCCCAAGCTGGCACAACCTGCGGTGAGACTAGCACCTCTTGTTATCGTGCAGACACCACTTCAGCCGATTAAGGAGCAGCACTGATAGGCTCTGAAGAGAATCCCATCCTCCTCACCAAGGAGGCTGTGTCTTTGAGCATAGCGAGGGGTTAAAAACAGGGTTGAAATGGAGTATATCCTCAGGGCTCCATCAGGGACATGAAAGACAACCCAAGAAAGTATGTTATATGACAACAAAGACATCAAATAATTTTAGTGGAATAGCTGCCTTCTCCCTCTACAAGTTTCCTGAGCACATCCAGATGCATACCGTATCTTTTTCCCCGTCCACCACAAGATTCTTGTGTATTGCTCCTACGTGCTATGAAACAGCTGCTATATTTCAATCTAGATGGCTGAATTACAATGGTGCATTAAGTTATTCCCATGTAATGGATCAATTATCAGGACCTTCTGTACCCAGTGAAAACCAGAAACTACTCATTAGAGGGCATGTGCAGAAAAAAAGCAGCTGGGTTCAGGTATTGCTACTTAGTCCTCACACCTCCAGTCCTGAAACTTCAGACAGTCTTGTGCACTCAGCCACGGAAGGACTTTCAAAATTAGGAATGAAGAGTTCTGTTTCACTGTTCCCAGATACTATGTAAATATTCAAATTATTCTTGTTACAATGATAAATAATCTCTGTGTGTAAATGTGTGGTATTTATATGGAGATTCAAAAGTAGTCGAGATACAGGAAAGAATTTCATACAGTTCCTGCCTGTTCTGTGAAGAGAAGCAAAGAAATCCTAAATTTGACCTGCTTGTTGTAAAGCATTTGGGGATCCTTTAGAAAGAAAGGTATCATCACACCATACGCTACTGTAAAGGCAGTGTTTTTACACTAGGCTCGTGGTACAAGCTTTGTATCTGATGACTTTAAAGTTTCATAGTGTGACCACTTGGCTTGAAATCTGATTTTCTCCATTAATGCAGTTATATACAAAAGAAAAATTACTTTCATATTAAGGTAAGCGGCTGCATAGTGATAGTGGGAGTAAAACCAGCATCTGTGGTCTTGTGCATATCAGTATTAGTTCAAGACTAGATGCTGATAAATAAATGTCTGAAAGGCTGCATACTTGCTGGAATATAGAAAAAGCCAAAAAAGCCAGTGCTAAAGTGCCTCAAAATTTGAAAGATATATACTGCTAAAAATTAAATTGAAATACATTTTCTAAATACCTTCTGCAACATAAGTGGCCTGTATCTTCTTTCAAGACAGAGTATCAGTTTATTTCAAATTTAGAGATATTGGCCTTGATTCAAATTCATGGCAGTTATAGAAACCAATGTTCCATGGCTTGATTCAGGTGGCAAGCATTAAATCTTTTTCCTGCTGTCATGCAACAACAACTTTAATACAAATTAGTACTGCCAAACTCAGTTTCCTGAGCTCAGAAGTCCTTGATGCTACTCCCTGAATTTTATTCATACTTTCACACGGATTGTGCTCTGCTGAAATTGTTGTAGCTGACAAGAAACAAAAAACTACAATTTAATGACACTGGATTCAGTATTATAATTCATGACATTGTAGAAAATTTAACATGCAGCTCTTCATTATTTTTTTAACTGAGGTAAAGCTCAATCAAATCCACACAATGTTTGTTGGGGTTTTTTTAACCTGTAAATTTGGTTTCTGTGAGTCAGATCTTCCCTTCAGACCAATTGTTTATGCTGAACCCAATCCTGCCAGTCAATAATTCACATTTTTCAAGCTACCAATTCAACTTTTACAACAGCTTTCTTGGAGTTCAAGACAAAACCATCCAAGCCTCAGAAAATACGAAACAACAAACCAAAAGCAAGAATTTTTTTCCAGTTTTCCTACTCACCAGGAATATACAATCCAGACAACTCAGAATGAGATCCAGAGGGTAGATCTGAGTCAGAGAAAGCATATTTCCACTTAAGAAAGAACCCTCTGTTTCTCCGACCAGCCGCTCCAGACTGATGGGCCCTTAATTACAGAGTTCCACAAAAAAGGGTGGGAAATGCCAATGAGTACCTAAGCCTCCTGGGTTTACATGGCCATGCTCAAAAACCCCTGGCAAAAATTTGCATTTCAAGGAACGCCCAGTTCCAATTCCTAGTAACTTCCAGAGCAGTAAACCAAAATCCAAAACCACTTCCTAGCAAAATTTCTGCCAAACCAGTCAACTCCCTGTAACTTTAAAATGAAAAACCCATTCTATCTGAATTTAGACCTCAATTTAGAGCCAGTCATTCATAAGTTTGTTTTCCTTTTTTATTATTATTTTACCAATAATTTATAATCCAGGAATACCGAAAGGCTAATCAAGCTCTAGGCTTTAGTGCGATGGCAATGAAGAGGCATATAATGGTCAGTCCTGGCCAGGGGCTTACAACGTGTGAAGACAAAGGAAGTAAACAAACTAAAATAACATCCCTTTTCCTCCCCAAAAACCAACAATGATGAGGACAACTTTGTTAGTTCTATGACTAACAGAATTTTCACTTATCTAAATTTAACCTTTGTTTTTTTTAATAACTGCAGCCTTGCTACTTTCTAAGTGATCCCCTTTTAGAATTATTTTTTTTTAACTTCTTCATAAAAAAGGAAACAATCAATCAGTTTCTCAGTCACCTCTCTTCCTACCTACCTGTAGCTACCCTTGGCCAACTGCCTTGCAAGTGTGCATAAAGAAAGAAACACCAAAGTCAGCATATGGTGACATCACTGAGGCTCTGAAGGCATGATGTATATGCCCTCATGGTGTTCTGGCTGGCCCTTCCTACTCCTTGTCCTCCTAGGGAATGCTGGTGTTTTTCTTAAGAAAAGGGGAAACTATATTTGTGATCCTCCTTAGACCAACAAAGCTAGGACCAGAGTCTTTCTGAAAGGTTCAACAAATCTGTCTTACTCTTCAAAAGCAGGAACCAAAAATAGTGATTAACAAGTTCCAGCTAACATGAGTGAAGCTCACCTCATAAAAACCCTTGAATTAAAATAGCATTTCCTTTATGGTTCAAATATGTATGTGTGTGTGTGTATGTGTGTGTAATATGTTGTTTACATATCAAGAGAAAGGAGGGACTAAATGGATTTTCTCCAACACAATTTTGGTAAATAATAATCCAAAGAGCTCAATGAAAGACCTCAAAACCCCAGAGTCTTTTGTAACTACCAAATTTTACACTACTGTCAAATGATAACATTTTTAATAACTAATGTTAACAATGAAATATGCTTACTCAGGACTTGTAGCTATTTGACCAACAGTGTTAAAGTAAAGAGAATTTTGTGAAAATTCTGCTCTTAGCTAAAGGCCATACAGGTAGAAAGTAGGCTTTTCAAAGGGCACCATAGGTGTTCACAAAATATAACAAAGTAAGGAAAGCAATGGGAAAAAGTTCAAGGCATACTGTGCGTTGATACAATTCTCTCTATATCTTACTGCATACCAAACATTTATCAGATGTCAGGAACAGAAATCCCATGTTTTGAAGGCTCACATACTTATATGTGAAGGCACATAACAGATTTCCAGTATCTACCTACAATTTGGAATTACAGAAATGGTAGTGTTACCTAGCTTTCATTGAAAACAAAGAACACTCTCTTATTGATTTTACCTGTGATACGTCCCAAGTGATGAAAAAAAATCAGATGTCCTAAATATGAGCGGCCAGTTTCTAAAAGGACCTGAGCATCTTATTGGCATTGACATATTTTGGTGACTAATATCAAGACATTATGTAAAAATTTGGCTCTAGTATCTACACTAAGTGAAGGGTTTTGCATCTAAGGCATAAAACCATGTGTACAAATGGAGAGAAAATAATAGAAAAAGCAGAAGAGGAAAGTTGGAATGATTTTTGATGGGATTTCCTAGCTGCACTGCACATACTCCTGACGGATATTCAACTTGGGTAAACTCACAACACAGCACTGGAGCCAGTGGAATCACAGTACTTTAACACTAACTAATAATCTGGCTCTATCTACTGATGTAAAGACAAAAATAAGCACAAGCTTTCCCACCAAAGAGATTAAAGTATGTAAGTGACTCTAATGAATACGATGGTGTTTGGGGAATTCTTGTATCTTTTGTACAAATCAAAAGAAATGATGAAGGGACAGAGAGGGTAATGGCAGAGCAATAATGCCTCATGTAACCTTACCATTAAGAGATTCATAATGAAAATCTTCTCTAGCTGTGTGCATAGTGCCTGTGGCAATGTGTGCCTTTGCACTCCACAGAAATAGAGAAAAACTTACTGACAGGGGACTGTGAGCCCAAGATACAGCACTGAAAGAGGTACTTAAACCTGTGAAGTATGCTCAACATCCTTCAAGAAATTCACATACATTAATAGTGGTATTATGGGACAGGCCAAACGATAACTAGCGATCAGCTGGATACTTAAGGATTAGACCAATCCAACTTCCTTTCTTCATGAAAAACAAAAACATTTATAAAAAAAATCAAAACTCTTTAGTCAATGTGAGTTAATAATTTTTCAAAATCTATCCAAAGTCACATGACACCTGAAGATGATGTACAACATGCAACCTGGACAGATTATGTTTTGGAAATTCCTACAAAAATACTTGCTGGCCTATCTGATAGTCCACTTTTTTAGTCCATGGCTTTTCTTATGCCTGTGATGTGAAAAGTATCTTGCTGTCCTAACCTTCAGAAATTACTCTCAATTTCTGTGAAGTAACGTGACTCATTTCACAGGAGCAATGTGCAATGTAAGTGCAATGACTGCCCTGATAATTTATCAGCCAAAAATGGAATAAAATGTATTGATTTTATTACTCTTCAAGCCTAGTTAATAACATTAAACACATCAAAGCTACCACTGAAGGAGAGTTTTTAAGAATGTTTGACTAAGAGTATGATCCAAAATCACTTGAAGTCACTGAGCGTCTTCCCATTGATTGACTTTTGTGAGCTTTGAGGTGGCCCTGAATTGGTCAGCAATGACGCTCCAAGATAAATTACTAAGTAAAATTGAATTAGGAATGTACAAATATGGAATTACTGTACCTCTGTCATGACAGAAGAAAAGCCACCTCTTCAGTAATCATTAGTGTAGCTTTGCAAAGGTCTGTTAATACTACACTGCTTGTCAGGGATTCTTTCTCCCTTTTCTACACATTACTCTGAAGTATTTAAAGCGATCATGGTATGGCCTGAACACAATCGTGGAAAGTCCTCCATGACAAATGCCAGGTGCTCCTGCCAGCAGAGCGATTCCCTGACCCTAGGAGCTGGCAGAGTAGAATGTCTCAATCGGCTCAGAGGATAGCCAGCTTTCTGGGGAGGCATTCAGCAACTTCCCTGGCCACAAGCAAAAATAAACTTGTGCCATGCACCTAAAGTAATAAAAAGAAAAAGCTAGGTGGTGATGTAAAAATTCTAAAATAAAGCCTTCTGCCTGCTTGCTTCCGAATGGTTAGGATAAAACAGATCACCTTTACAAGACAGACACAGGTATACAAATTCCTTAAATTAAGGAAAATATTTAACACAAAGTTATACCCCAGGCATGTTTTTTCTACATTTTGTAGCACTGCATTCATTTCATATTTTGTCTAGTTTTGCTTATGTGAATTTTAAATAAATAATAAATGGATGCTCTGTTCTTTGGATCACTTTATGTTCTGGCATACCGTATGTTGCCACCAAGCACTCATTCATTAAAAATATGAGTGATCCTGAAAATCTTTAATTGGAAAAAGATCCCTGTACTTTGATATTAAATCAGAAGTAATGTAAGGATTTGAACGGCTGGGCCACGCATCCTACAACAGGAACAGAATGCGTATGATGATCATTTTTTGCAGCATCAGCATACACTTAGCAGAGCACCAGTGAAGTCAAATGTTGCTTTGTCTAAAAACACGTGATAATACAGAACTGGTTTTAAAATTTAACCTGCAGTATCTGCATATTGCATATACTGTTATTAGGCATTAAATGTTCACATGTGAAATCTTGACACCTTTCACTATCTACTACTTGGGATCAGGTTTTCACATCTTCAGAGAATCTCCCTGTTTCTTTCAAAAGTATCCCTTTCTGGCAAAAACAAAGAACGCAATCCAGCTTCAAATGAAAACCAGATGAGGTTCTCTGTTACCATAATTTTCTTCTACGAAAAACACAACCCAAATGACCTTTTATTGCTAGTGGAGAAAAATTTAAAAAATAGTGGTGATTTGGAAATCAAAGTCCCATTTTTCAAAACAGGCCCTTAAGCACCTACACATCTTTGTCCTTTTCAATGAGATTAAAGTTTGTGTACATAAATCATATCTGAAAATGAAACTTAAGGTTCTGAACCACTTTGGCTATTTTGAAAATATTGCCCTGCAACTTCAAATAATTGTTCAATACAGAACATTGTTTGTTTTAAAGTAGCTTTTCTCTTAACTTAGCAACTTTAATATCATTTACTAGGACTCACTGAAGATTTTCACTTAAATATACCTGCAAACCCAAGTTTCAATTTCTTGGGCAACTTTAGCATTTGCTTTGTTTATGCTAGCAAGTGAAATTGAAAGCAATACATTATCCAGCCTTAAGGGCTTGCTTCTCTTTCTCCTTTCAATTAATCTTGTCTCCCAGGAGTCCAGCATTAAAATAAAATAAAATATCAATACTATTATTTTTTAATTTCTATGTGTTTAATTATAAGCAGCAATTAATCAATTTTTTCAATTTATTTCTTCTTGGGGGCATCTCCCTGATAAACTGAAAATCAACACCAGTGTATTAATCAAATAATCACAAAACTTTGGGGCAAAAAAGAGTTCACCCCATCAAGATGTAACCTAAAGCTAAGCAAATCCCATCTTTTTCTTGAATTATTGGTAGAACTAATTTACTTTTCCTAGAAAACATTTTCAGAATATACATTGAAGTTCAATAGCAGAGGGATGATTTCTGGTTTCAATTACACTCTGCAACTTCATTAATACCAGTGGAATTGTTTGGATATAACTAATGGCAAAAATGACTCTCAGTTTACACCTTTTTTTTTTTTCTGAGTACTTTCTATCAAAGAAAAGAGAGCTAACAACTAACCCACACTGATATTCCCAGTACAATCCTAAAGCCTGCAAAATGCAAATTTCAATCATTTTGACATTGTTGTTACTGTTGAATCCACTTTAAATGGAAGAACACTAGATACTGCTGCTCTCTTCAACATTTTAATATCAGCGGATCAAATCAAATCACTCCGGATAGGCTTGGATTTTGATCTATGCGCAAGATTAGTTAAGAGTCGCACAGATTTTCCCTCAAACCCCTTATTTTGTAAGAATTTTCAGTATGTCTGACAAGCTGCCCTTCCCTAACGATACTCCAATTATTTTTGTGAATATATATAAACTCCTTCTCTGACACTATGAGTATTTGACCTCATTTACACTAGAACTGCCATTAGATTTTTTTAGGTACTATTACAGATAAGAAATGAAAATATTCCAGGAGTTAATTTCAATTTCCAGGATAATTGTTATAATATTAACCTCTTTTTTTGTTTAATCTATTTAATTATTTACACCCTTTTAATCAGCTCAGATATATTAACTGACTTAACTGCAGCAATCTATTTATTTCTGCACAAGCAAGATGCTGCCCATCAACAGACATCCTGAAGTTTCTTCTTCTAGTCTTTAAATTTTCCACTGAAAGCTTTTAAAAGTTTCAGTATATTTCTGCTGCACAGCTAAGTTCTCAAAAATCATTTAAGTCTGATTTATATTAATTTACCTATATAAAACACATCTGACAAATTGTTTTACATCATACAGTAGTAAATTCATCACTACATCAGCAAGGAACACCCTTCCAATACGAAAAATCAGTGTAAATACTGATAACTCCATTACAGCACATTCTGCCACACACCTCTTCCCCACTCACGGTGTCACACCCTCTAAGAGAAGCTTTGTGCTTCCTGGGAAGGGAATTATTTGGGATGGACTTACTAGTACTTTTCTTTGCTGTTTTTAATAGCTGGATCTCTTACACAAGTACTGCCTTTATTTATATATGTAACTTTAGTATGTATAACGTATTTACATTTATCCATATCTTATTTAGTCTTAACCAGAAAACTTGAATATGTGAAAACATGTATCTGAGTTGCAAGTTTTTTGAGAAATTAAAAACTTTGCACTAAACACAAAACAATTTACATGATTTGTTTACATATGCTATAGCCATATTTTCCTAAACGCAGAACTTCAGTCTGCTTCATAAATTTCAACACCTTTACTTTGTAAAGAGGCAGACAGTGAACTATTTTTTATCGATTCTCTTTGAATAAGAGTGATAATTTTATCTTTTTATCATTACTTTTCTAGCACGGTTTTACATAAGTGGTATTACTTTACCAAAAGTTAACTATGTTATTTCAGGACTACATTTTCTTGATTAATTGCTTTGCTATCTCTATGGACAAATAATGATCCACAGTTCAAGAAGAAATCAAATAAATAAAATCAATTAACACCTTACATGTGTCAGAGAAGCAGCTGATGACACTATCTAAAAAAATCTGATGTGGTGAACTGTACAGTAACAATTACTTTTTTTACTGAATCACACCATAAAGGTAAAAACTCAATTCTAAGCATTCAAATTTCTGTGGTTTTAAAGCTGCTGGCCCTATGCAAAAATGAGATTTTCTCTTGATTAAATACACAAATTTCATCTCTCGGAATCCATTACTTTATACTAACAAAGAGTTTGCTAGAAAAAAGTTTTTAAGAGCTCTCCAGGGGCAATAAATTTCAAGTTTGACATAATTTCAAACACTGCTAAAAACGTATCTGTCAATATTTGATCTTAAAACAATCTCATTAAGAGAGGTATATCTCAGATATTATTACAAGGCACACTTTTTAATATCTTATTAGCACTTAATAAAGTGGTTTGTGCAGTGCCATTTTAATGATGAATCTATTGTTACTTGCAGAAAGTTTCCAGCAGCTTGATAGCTTCCACATATTTTAAATACAATTAAGCAGTTTCAGTGTTCTCTAAATCTGTACTAAGATTTTTTAAAACACCTGTTCTTTTGTTTAAGAAGGCCTCAGTTTAACGAGCTCTGTGCCATTGCCTGCAGCTACCATCTCACAGTTTCCAACAGGAAGTGCAAAGATCAACAACTCCTAGTATGTCCAACGATGATGATGATGATGACTATTATCATTAAATTAAGCCTACTTCCTCTGTCCAATGTTTCCAAGTTTATCAGTGAAAGAAGGATAAAATCTGATCCTATTGAGGTCAATGGGAATACTGCCATTGACTTCACCATCACCAGTATTTGTCTAAATAAATAAATTAAAAATACCTTCAGACGAGATATCTACATAGGTGAAACTGCATTATCGTTTTAGGTCACTCTGTTGTGAAATAATCTTATAAATGAAATAAAATTAGCACTATATTGCCTGCTGCCCTGCATGATACACTTCTGTTTACATACAGGGAGCTAGGCCTGTAATGTCCACCTGTAGGAGTGCTCAGGTTTCTCCCTCCCATTTAAAAGTTGTGAAAAGCATGAAATCGTAAAAAGCATGAAAGTACATCAATTTTCTTTTCTTTTTAAAGGTGCTTATTACAGGTTCTGATTATGGTGAATTTTACCTTCCAAAGTGAAAAGTATCATCTGTAAACCACCAACTGCCAGACACCAATGAGTGTTCAAGGCCTGGTCTCCTGTTTGCACTCTGTCCTGCTCCTGCTTCCCAGAGGGACTCCCAGTCAGCCACCCCACCTTCTCCTGTCCAGCTGCTTTGATCGAGAAACAGGCAGTACTTTACAAATCCTGGTTTCCATTTTTTTACAAATGAATACTTTTGTGATAAAACACAGTAAGTCCGATCTTGCCTTCTGCCTTCACCTTCATTAATAAGAGAGCTTAGAGTATCCAATATTTAGACAGCAATCAAGTTCACCAAATCATTCAACTGACCTAAAGCCTCCTCCTTGTCCATGCGTGGGGTTCCTTAAGAACAGGGAGAGCTGTAAGTAGATCCCCCCACTGGTCACTTAATGTACCTCATCTTGTCAGGTGAAGAGACAGGCACACAGCCTCTAAGCTTTGACCTGAAGCTCATGCACGCTCTCACTGCATGGTCAGACAGGCCTTTGTCATGACATATTGGATATACTTTGCTCATGGGACCAAGAGGAGAAGTGAGAAGTGCACACCATATACAGCCCTGAGTAATTCCACCCAGAGGCTAAAAAGTTTTACAGATTGCTACCCCCACTGACTAACACTCCTTTCTTCCCTTCTGCAGATCAAAAGACCATCTCTTTCTACCCTCAACCCAGCCATCAGGTTACAGGAATAAAATTTCAGTACCTCTGATCTGGGCGCTCTAGAAAAAGCTGGGCAGCTCTGGACAACTCTAATACTCCGTAATACTTTGACTTAGAAGAAGGTAACTTCTCACCTCAACGATTCAATTTGGGAACCTCTGCTCCACAAATGAAGAAGTCCAGCCCCTTAGTAAACACTGTTTCTTCTTCATGAAGATATTTCCTTATTCATCAAGGTCAGCTTGCCCTGAGAATTACTCTCCCTCTTTTCAGCCCTGTGCCCTCCCACACACAAGCACAGTGCTTTGACTGTAGGGACAGAAACAGGCACCAGACACGCAAGCAAGTTATAATATGTTTTACGCTGAAAAGTGAAATCATATGACTGCAGAGTAAAACACCGCCCAATTATATGAGTAGTGATCTTTCACATTCTGCAGCCAGTATAAACCTTTATGATCCACTTCAAGAACAAAATGCTCCCCTTACAAATAATGTTGAGACTCTACGCTGCCCATTTGAGCAGTAAGCATTTCTTCAGCACCTTGCTGCTCCCACAGAACAAGGATTTCTTTTCCTGTAATAATGCTGTTTCCAGGTCAATAATAGGCATCACCATGAGCTGCAACACTGGTTGAAAAATCAGGCTTTGAAGTGCTGGATGTTCACAGGAGCTCTTCTTTAACGTCCGGAAGGAGTTCGTTAAAAATTATGCATCCACTCTACTTTATTTTGTGCATTTCTATACTGCCGACGTGATGTAAAACATTCCTGCACCATGAAGGGAAATTTTAATATTTAATCCTATTTTTTCCATTCTTGAAGCATTGCATATCTCTAAGAGACACACCAGACGTAGCTCACCCAAATATCACTAGCTGCAACTTTCATGAGTTTTTAAAAGTTATTTGCAGTTTTCTCATGTGCCCATTTCTTATGGAAGTGAAACTTTTCTTCCTACTGTTAATTGTCCATTTCCAACATCTCCATTATCAAGATCCAGAGTCAGTGGACTTCTAAGAAATTCTCACTTATGTCAAATTACCTAATGCCTGCAGTATAGAACCAATTTCCTTGGTTTCTTCCAGAATACCTAGGGATATACATGTAGTAACTATAGAAAAAAATCAAGTAGCAGAAGACCTATTGATGCTCAAGGCACAGCTTATGAGCAATTAAAAACAAAAATGCAGACACTTATTTCAGCCTGAACTATTGATCCTAACGAATGTCTGTAGCATGCTTCCATTTCTGATTAATCCTGTCCACGATGTTAAGTAAGAGGAACAAACAGAATTCCATAGTTCCCAGAATAGTTTTGCATCATTTTGGATACAAAACAAGACTCCTGATTAGTAACTTCCTGGGATTTTTCCCTCTAGAAGATACCTGATGCTCATTACCTATGGACTGTGCTATGGCCATAATCTTACTATCTGTTGTGATGCCAAACATTTTAAAAGAATCTGATTTAATCTTTCTGTCCTAGATGTTGACTACCACTGTTTCATTGCAGGTGAATTTCTATCCCTTCAACTCAATATACAATTCCTGAATCACAATATTCAGTATCACATATAACAAACTTGATCACAGGTGAAGGTTGACCATTCTATGATCTGCTGTGGTGTATCCTTTAATCAGGGTTTGTTCAGCCACCCAAAATCACTGCAGTTACTGACCCACCTTTAGCATTTTTGTTGCAAAGTTCACATTCAAATTGATGATATTGCACTAACATCCATAAAATCAGTGTTTCCCGTTAGAAAGCTCTGCGATTTTAGAGTTGATCTACTAGAAAAGAAACCTCTGATCTCAGGACTGTGGTGGACCTGATCAGTTTGCAGCCTTGCAGCAAAGGCAGACAACTGCGTACTGAGTTATATTAACTAGACTGTAGGCAGCAGGTGCCCCTCTCTTTCCAACACTTGTGAGATTGCATCAGGAGTACCCAGTCCAGTTTGGGACTCTCCAATATAAGAAATACAGGGATGTACTGGAGCAAGCCACTGCAGAAGCCACCAAAATACATAGAGGACTGCACTACATAATGCACCAGGACAGAACTGGGCCTGTTCAGCCATAAGAACAGCAGATGAAAGACAGCTCTCATTTCTGTCTGCAGCTATCTAGTGGAATGTTACAAAGAAGATGGAGTCATACCCTCTGCAGAGGTGTACAGTTGCAGGACAAGATGCAAAGACACAAGCTGGAACACAGAAAACTCCAATTAAATATTAGCAAAACCTTTTTTGTCATGAGGTAGTCAAACACTGCAAGCTGGTCAGGGATGTTGTGGAATCTCTGTCCATGGAGATATTCAAAACCTAACTGGACACAGTCCTGGACAACTTGCTCTAGCTGACCCTGCTTCAGCAGCGGGGGTTGGACTAGATGATCTCCAGAGGTGCCTGCCAACCTCAGCTAGACTGTGATCCAAAGCAAAGTCGTAGCCTAAACCTCTCATGACACCATATGGTAAACCCAGGCCCTGTTCAAGACTGTGATACACATTCAAACCCAAAAATAAATCAGGCTGTTCCCTCCTTTTCCAAATATGCTGTGCTTCCTTTCACTCTCCTTCCAAAAAATTCCTTTAGGCTTCTGAGTTGTATTTAGCTCAATCAGAAGCCTACACAGAGATATTAGTACAATGTTTTTCTACAACACCAGCACCATTTTCCCTGCCAAGGTTCTACGAAATCTTGCCATCTGAGTTTCAGTTTCCCATCATGGAACTCTCCAAATCTCTCCTCCTGGTTCAAGATCTGTTTGTCAGATCTTTATTATAGAGTCAGGTACGGATGTCAACCTTCTGATGAATATCATTCCACAATCAATTTCTTTTTACCCTCCCCTTCCTTAAAAAAGTAAACATAAGAGGAATTATTTCAAGCCAGAAAAACTTACAAAGTGCAAACTGTATACCTGCTGCTACCTCAATAATTATCTGAAGCCTTTCTCATAGTGCCAAGTCTACACTGATATAACAGCAAAATGTGGCTTCAAATACTTCTGTATATAATTAATTAAATTTGTACACATGATAACCTATCTCTGCTAGTACGCAAACCTACATATTTATGAAAACAGCTATTATGAATCAGTTCTTTCTCCAAAACTGAAACAAATAGAGGAATTAATATGCGGACTGATATTACATACCTTTGGCAAAAGTTATCAATATATACTTCAACTATATGACCTTTAAATTAATGTCCATATCACTACTACTTGGCTTTGTTTACTGTTAGCATGTATAAAATAGATTGCATCCCAGTTTAAAAGTATAATACACATTGACATTCACACGTGTTCATTGCAATGTTCAAGTCATCACTATAATTAATTTTTTGCCATTGGTGTTTCACCAAGCAAAATAATATCCAAGCATTTAATTTTACTAAATTCAGCCTGTTAAATATGCACTTTGCTTGATGGTAAAAAAAATGAAACTTCAAATACAAGTGTAAAATTAACTACTATGTTACAGAAAACCCTTTCCAATAATTGAAAAATAAATAACAATTAAATTACAAACTCTTCAAAGCAGGGACTCTTCTCTTTTTTTTCAATGTATGATGCCTTGTCCATACAGTCCCAATAAGGTCTTTCTCAGTCATATCAACATGAGACAAAAATACATTATGACGCAGTGTAATTAAGCTGAGACACATCTCGTATCCATTCATGAAATATGCTGAAAATAATATTAGCCAAAAACTACTTAACTGAGGCCATTTTCTCCAACAGTTTTCTAAGAAAGAGAATCACCAAAGAGACTTGCTACAGCTTCCAGAAACATCTTACACACACATCCAAGAACAGGCGTATTGGGCCAGACCAGTGTTTCCTGTATCCCATCTCCAAGAATGCCCAAAAGCAGTTGGAAGGAACAATATAAAACAGCGACAGCATATATGATATGCACTCACAGTCTCCAATCATTTTCAGTGCAGGCATTTCCTCAGACAGGTATGTATTTAGTAATATTCAGTGGATTTCTCAGACACTTAATTTGTCCCATCTCCTCTGATACTCATAAAAGCTTTTCCCACCCCAACCCACTTGAAAGACATCACTTCCTCTTACAAGCACTCAGTATCCCAGATCAACCAAACATGCAGAAAAGTAAAGATTCATAATACATGAAATATTATTTTATTGACAAAAAATATTCTGATTAGCAGCAGTACCTGTAGTACTAACACATCCACTAGGTAATCAAGTGACAAAGGACAAAAACCCTGTCACTACTCCCCAAAATCTTACAGTGCAAGTATCAGATAAGAGACAGTAAACTATTTAGAAGCAATCAGGCAACCACAGCTAGTATCAGAAGAAGTGGTATCTTGTTAGAAGTGGCTTGATGGTGTCATGCTTTTGTAGGCATTTCAGGTAAGGAACGTCTTGGGAAGACAGATGAACTCAAAAAGGTGAGGTTATGAAGAAGCACTAGTCCAAGCATAAGGTATCAAACAAATGTGTGTTTGCAAATACAGTAAATGGGTGACAGGGCTGGTCTTATAACTTGAAGGAAAACTTTGACAAAGAGAAACAGTAAGACACAGATGGGTGAAGAAGGTTTTGGACTTAGGGCAAGTTCCTAGTATTTCATGCACCAGAGAAGGAAGGCCAGTTGGGATATAAAAAGACATGGTCAGAGCGACAGTCTGTCACTCTGAAAATGATCTCTGTAAGAGGACTCTGAGCAGATATGACTGGAGAAAAAATCCTCCATGGTAGTGAGGATGAGCATTTAACTGAAGAGTGGGCAGGAAAACACATACAGCAGGGATGGTAGGCAGAAAAAGCCTGCAAGACTTAGACGTAGTCTGAATGCAAAGAACTTAAGAACAAAATAGAACAGTTATACTAGGTCAGTAAACCAAATATAGCACAGAAAGAGTGTTCCTTTCCATGATATCCCATGTCAGCATCCAGCAGTCAGCTGTGTAAAAGCTTCCTGAAGCTGAGTTGCATCATCACCACCACATTTAATAGCTCATCAGAGACATAATAGAGTAATGCCTGAACCATTTTCATATTTTGACCTCTAAAACACCCTTTGGCAAGGAATTCCACTATTCAATTGCATGTTATGTTGGGGGGGAGAGGGGGAGCCCAAAAAAAGGCCCCAAAACAACAGAACCAAAAAAACTCACCTTCTGTTAAGTGTTTTAAAACTGTTTCCTGAGAATTACACAGGATGTTTCTTTGTTCTCATAATATTAGAGTTAATGAATAATTGTTCCCTCATTGCCTTCTTGAGGCCTTGCATGATGTTATGGCCGATTCCTCTGTCATCTCTTTCCCAAGATGAAATATTTTACTTTATTTAAGTTTTCCTCTGAAAAAACTCCTTCCGTTTATCTCATCAGCCTTCATGCCTGTCTCTCAAACTACAGTATCTTTTTGAAATTATGATAACAAAAGTACGCACAATACATAGACTGCACACACTGTGGATTTATGGATTGGCATAACTATACCAATGTTCATGTTTTCTGTTTGTTTTTCTAATTCTTTCTTACTAATACCAAATACTCTACTTGCCTTTTTAATTGCTAAGCTATGAGGGAGAGAGGGGTCTATATCAGTGAGACTGCCAAATCACGGACCTGTCTTAATAGGCAATATGGCAGTGTTACCCCAAAAAGTAGATGGAGGGCTTGGAAAGAACCCTAGGAGATCTGTTTTGACTAAGGGAGTCTAAGCAAGGCAATAAAGGAGGAGATGACAGAGAAGCAAGACTGCATTTTCATTGAGATAGAAATACCATGAGCCTATGAATCATCAGCAAAGAGATGATACTTGAATTGTGTTTCTACATGAGATTACGCAAAGATGAAGAGCAGAATGAGGAAAAAAAAGGGGGGCGGCTGAGAGACAACACGTTGCAGAACTCACACACGAAGCTGCATAGTGAATGAGAAAGATTCTCCAAAGGATGCACTGAAGAAGTGATCAAAGTATCCAAGGACAGCAGAAAGAGGACATTTGCCAAGAAGTCACAGGGCAAAAAGAACAGGGACATGGTCAACTGTTTTCACAGTTGATTGACAGGTTGAGAGGATCAAAACTTAACATTTAAAGTGCAATTCACATAATGATTTAGAAGTCCGTATCTCACATGGAGAGACAGCCTCAAAAGCAACCCAGCGGGATCACCCCACTTAGTCGCATATGCCTTTGCTCTGCCTTTTATCATGCCCATCACTGCAATGCACTCTGCATTTGTGTTTGCTTCTGCTATCATAGCATAGGGCTATAGTATGATACTAAGAAGCTGTTTACTCATGTGATTGCAATACCCGGGGCTTTTTATATAGTAACCGAATTTGCCTTATACAGCCTTCTGAGCAGAAGTTAATGCTGATTGAGGTAGTATGAATTCCAACTAGAACTGAGTATTAAACAACGTTATGAGACACAGCTCCTGGCTCTACCAGGAACTGGGCAACAAGTGGAAGGGTGGACCCACTGCTACAGATCTGCATCTCCTCTTCCTCACCCATTCCCAGATCAGTTAACCAAGTTATCCACCTTCTGCTAAGCTTGCTTCCACCATAGAAGGAAATTACTGAAAAATTTAATTAATACAGTTTCCAATCCTGAATTGTCTTCAAAGAATCTGTCCATAAAGTGGGACAGTCTAGATCAAAATTCTGTTTCAAAATTATTTTGAATCCTCCCATTCGTCTCTACTTTGCAGTCACATCTCCCATGAAAACTGTTGTGTAGGTGTGCTACAGATTGCACAACAGCCAAAATTAGTAAGAAACTCTATAAACGGATTTGTTTTCCAACAACTACATATGCACATACACATACTCACACACACTTCTATATATCAATGGCTTCTGAAAATACAAATGGAAATGACATAGCAATCTTCCAAGCATTCTGCTTTCTTTTTCATTGCACACAGAAAAAAAAGAAAGAAAGAAAAAAAAAAACATTCTTAACTAATATACTTTAGTTACTAAAATTTTCTGTCCCTTAGAAAATAGATAAATTAATTATAATTAGCTCCCACTTGGATAATTTTGTGTATAGCATTCATCTCAGTGATCTGTTTAAAAAAAGGGCAAAATCAACACGTATATTTTCTTAAATAAAGGACTTGCATAAAACAAAGTCAGGCACTCAGTTCCTCTTTCATTCCATATGATACACAGCTGCGTCAATCCCATCAGGAAACAGGCAACAGGAAATTCTTAACATTCTGAAGAGAAATCTAAAGATGTGTCTCATCACCCTTCCTCCTAAAAGTGCTTTTTGATTGTCTAAAAGACTTTTACACCAGTTCTAAAATTATTAATTACTTTACTTAGCTTTTAAGCAGCTATAGGCCTCATTAAGTAACTAACAAAGAGTCAAAAATATATTTTTTTGTAAGTTGCCTTCACTTCTTCATTTCCTCTGGCCCAAAATATAAATTAATAAGGAAAGCTTGACACCTATGGACAAAATCAAAGCCAAGTACCTTAGCTATTGGAAAATGTTCCTTCATAATGTGCCGCTCCTGTGTTATTTGTGTTTCTAACTATAGCTCTTGCATATATAATTCCATTATACTTTTATAAATCACCGTTTTGAAAAATGCTTTTGAACCATTAATATATTTTCCTGGTTAAAATTCTTTGAGATGTTCTTAACAAGAGTCTTAGATAATGAATTTGGGCAAACTCTGGAACAGTCTTTACAGTATTATCATTCTCATTAATTTTCAGAACTACCCACTGTGTTGAGATGATTGTCATGGGCCTAAGACTTCAATTTGGCTAAATATTTTTGCATATATTTCAACATATAAGTAACTAACAGATGTTTAAAATGTTAAGTTCACTTTCTAGAAATAGTTAAATGTTTACTGTAATATCATAATTTGTTTTTGCACTCATATTTATTTTGCTGCTTCTATCTTTAAACATTCTGTTAGAACCCCGGTTGGCTGTAGACAAAATGCTTTAAAACGACTTCACAAGAAAACAAAACATACTCGATTTAGTAAATACAGCTGTGCTTTTAAAGAAAGGAAAAAAACCCCACACTTAACGGTACCACAAATGAAAAACAAAGAAAAGAAAAGAAAAGAAAAGAAAAGAAAAGACTTAATGCTAGAAATGTTACTTTTACCTAAGGTCCAGACTTCATGTAAACCATTTTAAATTGTTTGCATAATAAAAGCTTTTAAATTCATATTTTACATTCACTTTAGAAACCTAATACATTCTGCTGTTGTACATCATTACTCGAAGGCTATATTAGATGAAAAAAAACTACTTTTAAAATGTTAATACACCACATACACAGTATCTTACTTCGGTCCAGATTATTCTTTTTTCTTTGCTTTTTTTTGGTTATCTTTGAAGACTGCTTCTGTTTCCATTGTTTCATCCTTAACCATTCACATATCAGAGCAATAAGTATTTCATTACTGGTTTATCTGTCCAGAGGCTTGAGAAGCAGTAACAATTAACCCTCCCTTCACAGTGATTGATACAGGCTTTGCTTTCAATTTGTTCCACTACACAGATCATGAAATTCTGAATGCGATCATCCTTATTGACCTACACTTTCAAACACACGGCTACAATGAGATGAAAGTAATTATTAAAAGGAACACAGGACTACTCAATGCTGAAACAAAGTCTTGAAAAATCTTTTAGATGACCTTCTCATAAAACTAGCACTATTTGATGTGAAATAAAATGATGGATTTGCTTCACAATCTGGAAATATTAAATTTAAATCTTATCAAGGTACAATATCATTATATCATATAAGCCCAGCTCTAACGTCATTATCAGTTCATATCTGACCCAATAAACAGCGACTTCAACCAGAGTGATCATAGTAGCATCAGGCTCTATATATTTTAAAAGTTCCTCCGTCACCTTTATTTTATACCAGCTCTGTTTGAAATGTTGTGTTAAAAATGACAAGACTGTAATTACTATTCTACTATAGTCTGTTTCAAAAAGACACGGTGTTTCTTTTTAAGATCCTGGACTTCTTGAGGCACCTAATGTAAATAAGTATACAGGAAATTCAGACTGCTAAGGAAAAATGAGAAACTCAAGTCAGATTTCCATCATCAGCTGAGATGAACCAAGACCTATATACACCACTGCTGGAGACTTACTGCAGTGGAAAACAAGTATTTTTTCACAAATCCTTGAAAAATAACCCCACCAAAATATTAATTTCTTGTAATTGATACATTTTTTAAAAATGCAAAAGGATTGGTAGGTGAACAGTAATGACAGAACTATATAAAATATGGGTTGCAGTCAAAGAAAATCAGGATAGAAAGCTGTGCAGAAGGATGTTCTTACAGGCCTGAGGCTCTAATCACAAAACAGAGTGATGGAGATGAACCAATACTGCATGGATTAGCAATGAATTATTTTGAACTATAATCATGTGCCAGCACAAAGGGGAGGTAAAAACTAGCCATTACTCACAAGCTGATCTGCAGATAAGAAGAAAAAAAAGTAAAACGGGGAAAAAATTTATATGCTAAACCGAGTCGGGAGAATAATGAAAATCTAAAATGTTGTTACACTTCAAGTAACATTCTATTTAATGTCTTTCGTGTACTGTATAATATCAAGTATTTACACAATACAATCTGTAAGATGATGGGGCTAAAGCAGGGTTAAATCAGACAACTCTTCTGTAAATTAGTACTTGATAATAATATGTGCTGAAAAATATCCTAATAGAAAAGTTAGCTTTAAAATAAGACATGTAGGCACTAATTTCTCCCACTGCAAAACTGCACATATATATATATATATGGGAATACATATGTATATATAGATACACATACACACATAGGTAGAGATGGGTAGAGATATATGCAAATGTGTATATGCACATGCACACTTATGTATACATATGCATAAATAATGAGGGATTTAATTTCCATTAGTCCATCTGAAAGCAAAGCACCACCATCTTAAGATTCAATGTTAGTTTTCCCACTCGGGGGAAAAAAAAAATAAAATGTTAGAACTAATTTTGTGAGAAAAGAAAAATCAAAACTGCTATCCACAAAGATTCCTGAGATTCTTATGAACAGACTGTTTAAATGAAGAGCACTTTAATCAGTAGAGGAATCCTCACGTTTCTAATGTCTTGCTGTGCATTCTGCAGGTTATAGTAGCAGCTGGTAGAGGTCATATATCTTTTGTGAGCATCCCAAAAAGGCTCACTGCCAGACTGTTAAATTATGAATAAGCAATGAACAAAAGAATGCAGATACGGTGGTGACAAGATAATCCAAGCAAATTTATCTATGACAAATTTCACAGGATTAACAAATTACATTTACACAGAACAATAAAAATGTGCAAAAAAAAAAGGATGAGCCTACTTTTCCCTCACAGCATTAGAGGAAAAAAAATCGCCATTCCAATGCATGTATTTACATTTAACTTTATCTAAAGTAAGACATTTATAGCTTGCTGAAGACAATCAACTGGCATTATTTCCTTTCAAAAAAATACATACACTGTGTCTATCTAACATACAAGATATGCCTGCACTTTGCAATACACAAGTCAGTGGAAGATCTTTTAAAGTTTTCCTCACAATTAATAACAAGCAGAATAAATATAGAAGAATTCTAATTTTGCTTTTCAGGCGGAATATTCTGCCATTCTCTGTCAGTCAAAAGAGACTTTTTCCCTTAATCATTCTGGGGTTTGTTCCTATCTGAACTGAACAAGCACTGCAATATATGATAATTGCCATAAGAAAAAAAACAAGTCATGAATAGGACTTGAACACTTTTTTGCAGCACTATCACAAAACCATTAAGAAACAATAATAAAAAAACCCCATCTCTCCAAAAGGGTTCCTAAATCCAGAACCTAAATACTGGATGTTCCTAAAGATGCACATTCAGTATGTCAAATAATTTTTTTTGGAAGAAGAGGGGATTTACAGTGTTTGCAACATCCTGCAGTCTTGAGAAGTGATATAAAAACAAAAGTTGAAATTTCCCTCAGAAGCACGGAATAACAGTTTCCAAATCACAATTATGTAGAGAAGCATCTTTCCTCCTGTTAACAAAGGAATGAAAGGAAAGATGGCACCTCTTAGTTTCGAAATTTGAGTCTAAGTAGAATGACTGATAAAAGGAACCGCATATATGTTTGAAAGATCTGGAATCTGCTGTATCTTTTCTATCATGCGACTCATCTGAAGTCCGTATTTTCTGTCATCTCCATTTATTTTGTTGTTTGTTAATCTGAAACAGTTGTTTAGCAAAAAATAGATCTTGAACAAAAATGGGCCTTCTGAAAACATATAT
Source organism: Stercorarius parasiticus (assembly GCA_013396915.1). Lineage (NCBI taxonomy): Eukaryota > Metazoa > Chordata > Aves > Charadriiformes > Stercorariidae > Stercorarius > Stercorarius parasiticus. The sequence goes on from VWZL01005105.1 coordinate 42,655, forward strand.
ATCATTTATGTATCAAATATATGTTCTTGTTACAGAGCATTGCCTACAAACAGGAAACCTCACTATTAAAGTGAACATCCAATTAATTAAGATACTTTAGTAAACTACTTGGATCCTTCAAACACTGCTACTTGAGTACCATTTATCTAACTCGTTCAGCCATTGAAAAAAATTACTGTACTTTTGATTTTCCACAAGAAATGCAAGTTTTGTTGTAAAACTGAACAGCAACTCAGAAAGAACGAATAAATCATTTAGCCCAAAGCATTTGTTTCTCTTTTTATGTTCATCTCCTATTTGTTACTTACTAAGAGAAAACAGTTTTGTTTTTTCACAATGCAGGTTTTTTTTGAGAACCTCCTGTCCATACTGTTAGTAATTTATGCAAAGGTGAAGCAAACATGCCAATCCTACATCTAACTATAGTCAGACAAATAAAATCAGCTACTTTTTTTCTGCAGCTGTGAAGGCTGAAAGATAAGTACCAGCGGCAGCTATTCTCTTTTTTAAGACTTTTTTCCTTTTTTAATCCTGCTGCCAGCACTGTACAGATTCAGTCACTCAGTTCTTTCTATCGACCTCAACCTTGACCTGTGAAGACTGCCCACTTACGTTTTTTTCCCACAAAGTAACAAATTCTGCCTCCCATCATCTCTAAAAAAAACCTGCTTTTCTTACAAGCATTCTTCTAAAATTTGGTATGTTATACTTTTGCTAAGTGAATTACAGCTTTGGCAGGACAATTCTGAGCCACCTAACTCAAATGAGCCTGAGCTGCGAGTAAACTGATCGTAAATGTGAATTTGCACATGACTTTAAAACATGATGCACAGGCAAGAGGGAAAAAAAATTGCCCCCATCATAATATAAATGTATCAGTTCTGTGCCTAAATTCGAGCAAAACTATAACCCTTTAGGATTTAATCCAAAATGACTGTTCAAAGACTATTCATTACTCAATAAAATTCAGTTTGAAACAATGTAATGTGTAATGAAGCCTGTTCTAAATTCCTGTTGGAGGCAAAATTCCCAGGCAAGTATTTTAAAAGGGGCTTATAGGATTTAGGTGCCCATATTTCACTGAAACGCAGTATGTGTTGGATGCCTAAATCCAATAGGCTCTTCAGAAAATCCAAGCCCCAGGGACATTATTGTAGATTACATACATACATATTATCCAGACTATATCCCGTAAATTCACTATATACATATGTAAACCTAACATGCCTGCAGGTAATGGAACAGTACTTTTCCACTTAAATTATTTAATATAAGTGTTGAACTTCTATTATATATCAAGCTAACAGCTAATTTTAAATTGCAATCAAGCCGTTCTCTGAAAGCACTTTATTTCAGTGGAGGTTTTGCCTGTAAAAGAAATGTAAATCCCTCTAACGAAGGCAGTGTAATCTTTGAATACATGGTCAAAATGGGGGCTGGAATTTTATTCCTAGTGCTAACATTGACATCTTCTGCCACTTCTGCTGGTTCTCAAAAATGTTTTGTGCGTAACTATCTCATCGGTAAAACGTGTAGAACAGTGTTTACAGACCTTTCGAAGCACAGAGCTACATAAAGAAACATATCTACAGAAATACTCAGTATTAATATTAAAGTCTTCTTCAGACACTGTACGACATGAGTGAGAAGTTCCCTAGAACAGACAAATGGCAAGATACGACTGAAGAGTGAAAGTCCAAAATGCAGCGTGTAAGAAAGACTGGGAAAATAGCCTGTAACAAATCTTCAAAACTCTGCTTTCGGTAATCTATTTCAAATTCTTGCTTACATATCATTTGTTCTTTAATGTGCCTGACTCTCGCCGGCATGCAGAGTGCCGGGTAAGGGCTAGTATAACTCTCAGCATCTAGCTGCAGCAGGCCGAGATCAGAATCTCCTTCAGGACCGCCCCATTTTCACTTGAGAATCTGAAGATTTTTGCATTTTCTAATAATACACAGATGCAAAGTTCACTCCTCCTCCCACTAAGTACGTGAAAGTTTGTCATTGCGATCTCACTGAGAACAAATTCACATCTATTGAATCATATGGTAAAAATACTTTTCTCCTTGCTTGTGATTCTCTGTAGTACACTTTAATTATATGCATAATTTCACTTGTGACTTTTTTAAAGATTAACATAAAACGTGAACTCTATATTCCCCCAAAGACAGGGTCCAGTTCTGCCAAGTTACAGACACAAATACTATCCTACCCTTAGCATACCTCCTTTGTCCCGTGTAATATACTATTATAGCATAAAAATTAACGAATATTTTTACTACTCAAAGTCCTGTTCAAACCAATGGCACAACGGTCCTATTCATTTGACTGGGACTTTGTGTATCGCAAAACTACTGCTCGAGCTAGTCACAGAACAATGCTCTAGTCATATAAGACATGGCAGCAACCATTATATTCTTACTATGGCACATCTTCTTATGCAGCAAAATGCAATATTATTACAAATTATCCTTATTATGCAAAGTCCTATTAAACAAAAAGTCACGCACCTCATTCACACTAATGGGACTTTTGTATGTTAAAGATAACATGCAGTAGCCTTATAAATATTACATAGAAAGAAATTGCCTCTTATGAAAAAATGCAATTATTATGAAATCAATTTTCAAAACATTTCCTCTCATGGCCATAAATCTTTGGCAGCTTCTTTAAAAAAAAACAAAAATAAAAAATCCCCCAAACACGAAGCATAAACAAACAAACCAACCAAAGAATCAAATGACTGGGGTGCAAATGCCGTGTCTTGGCTATCTACCTTCAAAATATCTTATGTTTAAAGTATAAAAACAAATTTCCAGGCTGACATCCTGCAGAAGAAGTTCACTTGATTCATTTTGAAACTACGTGACTAGTGCTGAAATCTCATCTCACATGATGTGCTTTTACACCTGCAAGAGCTACTAGTGACAATAATATAAAATGAATCCGATGGACTGACTGAACGTAAGGTTTCAGGAGATTTCAGGAAACGGTCTCATAAGTTTAAATTCTAAAAAACCAATTACTTAATTGATATCAAATGAAATTCTCCCACGTTTGTAAAACGGCTTCATCTTACTGACCTCAATGGGAGCAGAATTAATCCCAAAATGTTAATAAAATGATAACAGTTAGTTTTCATGGTCAGTATCAGTCATTCAAAATTCTTATCTTACAATACATTTTCCAATAAAGAGGGTATTGTTATAAAGATCGTTTTATGAAACAAACATTTATTTAAACATTGTACTTTTTAGGATGGATGCTGATGAAACTAATGCCTAGAATGTCAATTTTCAACAACTGTTTTATATCACTCTCGCAGTAAAATTCCCATCTGGGCTGGCAACTTGTGTGCCAAGTTTCAAACAAATGTGATTTGAAACTGCCAGTATATTAGACTCCGAAATTCAAGTGAGACACTAATAAAAGGAGACGGATGTTGACAATATATCCTGATATTCTTTTAAAAATACCTATGGCTTTGGGTGCTGTATTAATCTGTTAAAAAAACTCTCTAATTATTTACAACATTAATAATATAGCGTTAGAATATAAAGCTGTTAAATAGGTACAAAACAAGCTAACTGGATATAACTTGTAAGAAAAACACAGTTGTGCTGTAAAGAACGTAGCAACAGTGCTGCAGACAAAACCTAGTTATTCAGAATTCCATTAGTTACTGAAAATATGTAATATAACTTTTGTTGATCAATACTCTCATGTAAGCTCTAAATAATGTATGATTCCAGTGGAGAAAAATGCAGCAAATCAAATATGGTGGGAGAATGTTTCAAATTATGAAGAGTAGTATGACTGCTAATCCATAAATCAGAAATCGGAAAGATTGTTGTAATGTGGGAGGGCTCTATTTAATAAAGGTCATTATAACTCCTGGCTCTAGAGCTATAAGATCTAATATCCTCTCTGGTAGCTCTATGATATGCCCATGCATTACTGTTCTTGTTGACAGTCTGTTGCCTTGGAAATATTTCATTATTTCAGTTTTTCCATTTGTAGACCCTTGGCCTTGTGATATGAAGGCCACCCTATTTCATATTTTCGATTATCATTTAAGCAATCTTCTGGAGCTATTTATATAAAAGCAAGTGTTAGACAATGCATATCATCATTTATCACTGCTATGTTTAAGCTCATGCTCTAGAAAGAAATGCCAAAATAAAGGGGTTTTTTCTCTTTCACTTTAAACCAATAGCGCCCTGATATTACGATATGCTTTACAAACCAATGCTGGCATATCATATGCATGACACTTCTGTCTATTTAATTTTCTTGGTTATATATCCACACAATTGAAAAACCCTAAACCGCTACTGTAACTGTAAAATTTGCTAACACTCGTAGTTTAAAAGAAAATCAAACAAATGTAAGTGTGTAACTTTTCAAACATTCTTTAAAAAACCTAAACAGGTGAAAAAAGTTTCAAAACAATTCAAGTGCTTGCTTGCATCAGACAGAGGCTGCTACTTTTTACATTTGTTTTGTAACCACTAACGTCTTGCTTGGAAAAATCTAACACAATCTACCTAAATATTGTGGGCGTGAAGACTAAACAAAGAGTGTACATGAAGTTCACTTCCAGGATTCCTAATCTTGAGAACCAGTTTACTGAAGTAGTAGCTAAGAAGAGACTGCAAAACCCCTGAAGTAAGTGATATGTGCCTGTATTTCAAAGAGCTTGGCGCAGGCAGCTGAAAGGATGTGTACAAAGACAGCTTCAATAAACAGTTACATGCAAGACTTCAGGAGCACATTACATAACTTTTAATAAAACCTACATGAGTGCCTGTTTATTGAAGCATCGATCGATCTTCTCCAAAACTTTTTTTTTTTTAAAGGACAAACAGATTGCCATTATTTCTGCTACAAAAAAAAATGTCATCAACTTCTACATGTAATATTTATACCTAAACTGTTCAGAGCATCGTAGAGTGATAACAAAGTGAACCCTAAGGGCAAAAAACAACTGCTTGGACACTAGGCCAAGTTTGTGGCTATTAGTGTTCTAGGAATTTAGACTACTTTTTTCCCCTGAAATGATTACTCCTCCCACTCCCTACAGGGAAAAACTACTCCGATCCAACCTTTAAAATGACAGCATCAGAGCTGAACAAGAAGATGCTATTAAAGGGCATTAAATTAAATACAGTATATCCTCCTACAACTTCAATCAGAATTTCAGACCAAGTGTTATTTAGTTCAGCTCTCAAGTGGAGCAGAATAACAAATCGCGCACTTTGATTTACCTTCTCCGAATGCCAAATGGAGACAGGTGATAAAGAAAGCACTCATGCACAGGCTATGAAGTTTCCCCTAGAAATTAATTCTATCTTCAAGATTCCTATCTCAGAGAAATTCCCAAAATGGCACACAAATATGCTTCTGCTGGAGAGATTACTGAAGCTATCCTGGCAAATACACTTAGCACTAATACAGTACCATTCTCAGAAAGAAGACAGCAGAATTGTGTGTTGGGGGGGACTTATTGATACAAATTGTTTTTCCAACAAAGAACCCTGCAGGAGAAAAGTCTGCTGCTATAAGTGTTATTAACGCCGAAGAAATGCCTTTGCAAACACTGAAATGGAGATTTTTAAAAAAATATTTATAGTTGAAGATGAAAATCTGTAAGTTAAGTCACTGACTTCTGAGAATGCACTGTTTTCCCATTACACGTATCTCCAAATTCTGCTACATATCAATATAGCCTTGTCAAAGTGCAACAGTTAATACTAATGCATCTAACACAGCCGCACTAACACTTCAGTGGCGAATACGAAATATATGGTTTTCTGATACCGGGCAGTCTGCTTCCTTAGGAAAAATGGCATAGCTATTTAGATAAAATCTGTGGGTTTTGGAAGTTGTACTAGAAATGCTGATCACACTAAAAAATACAAGTTTGAAATTAAGATCAAAATGAGCCTGACTCCCTCGACTTTATTTTTGTTTAAATATTTTTCAGACTTGCTTGTGCTGCGAAATATAAAGCGAGTAACACACGATCCAGCTACTTTTAAAGGCTGTCTAAATGTTAATTTCCATTTTTACAACTAACCAGGAACCTTCCTCACCCCTTACCCTCAAGCTCACTAAGTAACGCTGAAGGGAAATCGGGGGGGAGGGAGGGGAAAAGCCCACCCCAAACCCTCTGGCTGCTCTGTCCTTCTGGGCATACATCTCATCGCAGTGTAGCAACGGAGCTCTGAATACTTTTTGTAAGAATCACAAAGTAACATCACATGAACTTGTACTCTTGTTTCCTACCAGTCACTTCTAGAAAGATTCACTTTACTAGAACAAATCCGCTACGGGCAATTCGTGTCACCGGCACAGCAGATTAATAGCAAGCACTCTCCCCCCAACAACCAAAGTGTACGGGGCAGGCGGCGGGCCGGGAAGCAAACGGGGGGGTAG
>VWZL01005110.1:0-10623 GCA_013396915.1 Stercorarius parasiticus
AAGGAATTATCCACTTTTGGGAAGGGCTATTTCTTTATTCCCACCTCTTTTTCTGTTTTAAAATTCTGTCAGCTTTTTAATAAGTTATAGCTTTTTCTATGGCATGGGTGCTTTGGAAAAGGTAATTTGGTCCCTCAGTCCAGTGTTCCAGGAACAGCTACAATGAGTATCTAGCTTTATCAATTTAACTGTGAATGTTGTAGTTAGATTTTCAGGTGCCCTTTCTGGGTTTTATTTCTGCTTTTTTCATGTTTAGTAGAAAAAGACGCATTTTTTTATGATTCAATAGGAATGGACAAATGTTTCTGGTTTATTGATGCTCAGAGTTAGAACATCAGCAATAGTCTTCTGTGGTAGATGACCAAGTGTTCAAACCCGATGGTAAGTGGTTTATTGATTTTTGACATTTAATGCATTCACATTAGGGAACACATCCATTGCTGGTTCCTGTTGTTGACAGGGGTGCCAGCTTTCCCATTTCTCTTCTTTTCAAAGAAGACAGCTGTTTCCACTGTTACATATTTCACAGGAAGTTTTCAACAAAAGGTACCTGAAGTTATTCTCCTGAATGAACATATATGGCAGGAATCTTGTTGGCTTGTTTAGAATGAGGGGTAGGGATATTTTTTTCTTCTCCTCTAAACTTGTGCCAAGTAGAAAGATCCAGAGGAATTACGTGTTGAATGTAGTCCATTGGTTTGAAAATCCCATCCCAGTTAGCAGCTTTATTTCCTGGAAGGAATGATCTTGCAGGCAATTAATTCCATGAAATCTCATAGACAAGTGGAATATATGTCCCTTTTTAACCATTAGGCCTCCTAATCAGATTTGTGAACACAGAGACCACGGAAGATTTTCCAAAGCATAACTGTCAGCAAATAGAGCTGCAGGAAGACATTTGAAATGTAAATAAATGGAAAGGCGCCAAGAGCCTACACCCTGAGTCAGGGTCAATGCAAGATCTACAATACAGAGTGCAGATACCTCAGCTACCTCAGTCTGAGAAACTACTGTGGGTAGCAGCCTGGCAAAACCGCACAAAGCTAGTTTCTGCATTGCAGTGGTCATCATGGTCACTTGCTGCATGAGAGGTGTTAGGCTTAGAAGTGTGCAGAAGCAAAACCCTTCACAGGCTTGTTCACGCTGCTGAGAAACAAAGCCCATTAGTATCAAGATTTTTCTCTTTTTCTTTCTTATAATAGAGTTGAAGCTCTAGCATCCTAAGGATACAGTAAATACAAATATGGTAGGGAAAAATAATATCTTATTAGATCAACTGATATACTCAGAAAAAACCTGCTACATGGTAGTTTATTCTGACTGCTAGTTAGAACTGAGAAGACAAACTTTTTATTCCAGCTGGGTAAATAGTTTTATACTGCCTTCCTAGGATGGCTGCATATGAGGAAGAATAATTAGTTACCTCTAATAAAAGGAATAATAATTAGTTATTTTGTTTTATGATATTCATTCAACTGTACAGAGAAACAGAGACAAATGCATTTGAATAATCTCTTGTGTTATGTTTTAACCACTTAAAATACCCAAAGAGGTCAAGAAGAAAAAACAGAGAGATGGGAGATAGATGGAATCCTAGAGCCCAAACTACACGGAATGAAACACTCTTTGCCTTCTCTGAAGCTTCAGCAAAGCTTCCTTCACCTGCTTGTTCCTCAGACTGTAAATCAGAGGGTTCAAAGTGGGGCTGACGAGACTGTAGAAAAGGGAAAGAACTTTCTCCCTCCCAGATGAGTTACCGCTCCCGGGCCCCATGTACATGAAGATGGCATTTCCATAAAACAGACTCACCACAGTCAAGTGGGAGCCACAGGTGGAAAAGGTTTTGTGCCATCCTGGTGCAGAGCGGATGCGCAGAATTGTGGCCAGGATGTGCACGTAGGAAATTAGGATTAAGGCTAAAGGGAAGAGGAGGAAGCACACGCAAACAGCAAAGATCAGGACTTTATTGACTGTAGTGTCAGTGCAGGCCAGCTTTAAGACAGCAAGGATTTCACAGAAGAAGTGGTCAACCTCACAGGGGCCACAGAAAGGCAGGTGTAAAGCCAGAGAGGCTTGTAGGGTACCAAATATGAACCCAAAAGCCCATGAAACTGCGGCAAGAGTGAGGCACACTCTCCGGTTCATGATGAGGGCATAGCGGAGGGGATGGCAGATTGCCACGTAGCGATCATAAGACATCATGGCCAGGAGCACACACTCTGTAAGCGCAAAGATTAAATAAAGATGTATCTGTGTCCCACACCCAGCAAAGGAGATGGTTTTGCCTTGTCCAAGGAGGTTCCTCAGCATATGGGGGACATTGTTGGAGGCGTAGCAGATGTCCACGATGGAGAGGTGGCAGAGGAAAAAGTACATGGGGCTGTGGAGGCGGTAGTCCAGGCAGATAAGCACAAAGACAAGTGCATTTCCAATCAGAGTGGCAGAGTAGAGGACAGAGAAAAGGGTGAAGAGGCAAAGCCGCAGGGCTGGGTTGCTGGAGAAACCCAGGAGGATGAATTCTGTGACAGTTGTTTCATTCTGCATGCTGTGCTGGAGGTGAGGCAGCACAAACTGCAACCATGGAAATCTGGAAGGGAAGGAGCAAGGAAAAGGAAAGAAAATTGAGTTTTCCTAAGAATGTTGTGTCCTTTACGCTGCAGCTCCCTTCTCCCTATTTTCCCCTCTGACTCCAGTGGAAGGTGCACAGTACCCTCAGCATGCTCAGTGACATAGATCTGAACAGCAAGCTGTAATCTCTGCACGAATTTTGAGCAGTTTTGAGCAATCATCTCACACAACTTTACTGTCTAGCTTGCCCTTAATGTCTTTCTTTTTCTGGGTTGTTTTTTTTGAGGGGGGTAAGTGGGTTTTCTCTGTTGGGAGAAAATAACAGCTCTCTATCTTGATGAAGACTGCAGGTGTAGTCAGAACATATTCAAAGTGGCTATTTTAAATTAAGTCCACATTAAAATGAATGCACAGTTCACAAAATAATTGCAGTTTTACCATTAAATTGATTAACATTTCTAATCTATTGCTGTGTCCTCTTTACCTTAGTGAAATGCATTCAAATTGAATCCTGCAGTTGCTTGATCCATTATTCTATATCTAACTTCACTTCAGATTGCTGAATAAACTGAGAGCTACACCTGGATGTACAGCAGATAATTATTTGTAAAAGAATATTACTAACAATTATACATAAGAGTTTCCTTACCTGTAGCATCTGGACAAATGTGATTTGTTCAGCTCTGTGGTTTTGATTAGGGAAACCTTATTAGAAAGTTCCATGTACTTTCTCAGACAACAGGCAAAACAAAGAGCTGTTCCACCCTGTTCAGCTCCCACATTCATTTGCTTTTAAAGCCAAAGTTTTCTGTGCAATATGTCTGAAGGGACACTGTTTTGATTGCCAACAGGCAGTACAGAAAATAATCTCAAGTATAAATCCCCAGACTTCCATACTTGAACTCTGGGGATCGTTCCAGAAAGTAAGCACCACTTTATTCTGAAATCAACATGGCATTGTACTTATATGGCATTGTACTTACTGAGCCATTCATATGGGTTTCTTTTCTGTTAAACACAGTCTCCTCCATCACTTTCCTCTTAATGCCTTCACTGCCTCCCAGATTTTCCCTGCCTCCAACAGTGTACAGAGGTTTTTGTTTCTGAGATACTAGCATAGGTTAAATCCTACTGTTAGGGGTTGCCAAATCCTGTATCTCGATGCAGTACAACACTCCATGTCCCCATGTTCAGCCAAGTAGTGAGGCTCAAGATGTGTTTTCCAACTGGCACATGTACATATGCATACATACACACATATGCCCTGTCACATAGATCCACACCTACTAAAAACAAAGCCCTTGCACAAATACAAACAGCACAAGGAGCCTTGACTCTGTTCCCTGTCAGGCTAATTAGGATGAAAGACACTCAGTGGAAAATATATACATATGTACACACAGAAGCCATATGGGTCCCATCAGTAGCTGACCTTAGATAGCCTATCCAGTACTTGGACACAGTATCCCATGGTCTCCCAGCTGCCTCAGGTACAAACCACATACATGCAAACAAGTCTCTTCAGTAGCTGTTCCAGACCTACAACCTTACCAGATCCCCTGGTCTCTCCCACAGCTGGCTTGGGCCTCCCAGTCCTTCCAGTAGGTGACTCTCAGACCCTCTGGTCTCTTCAACATCTGGCCCAGACCCGTGGCCTCCCCAGTCCTTGGGTCCCAAGACCCTTACTCTACTTACTGACTAGTTATTCTACTTGCTGACTAGTCCAGCTTGATGCTCATTAGCAGTTGTACACACTGAGATACACACACCCTCACAATATGCACATAATGTGGTCTGCACAGCTGCTTGTGCCTCAGGTCCATGGTCCCCTATGGCCCAGGGTCCCTTTCCAGTTGCTGTGCTGGTGCACATACATAGTGCTACAATCCAGAGACCACAACTTCCCTTCCCAGCCAGGAGGTTACTGCAGGTCCGGGAAGGTCAGGCAGCTGCCCAGTTGCTCGCCGCTATTAGTTTCAGAGGTTGCTGGTCAAGGTCATCCCCTGGGTCCCTTTCTTCTTTTCAAGATCCCTTCTTCTTTGGGAATCCTTCCTTTTGGCATCACCTCTTCTTTCTGGAACACTATGCCCCCAGTTTTCCCAATCTAAATTGTCTATGTGAGTAGTACAATGCTTGATCAGCCTCCTAATTTATGGTTCTGTCTTCTATCTCTTTATTAATTGTAGGATTCAGAACATGCCACTTTTGCTTATTCCAGGTGTTACTAAAATCCAAACCCAGCCCCCATGGGTTGCAGTTAGCAAGAAGCAGGCTTCTGCTTGACAGTTCAGAATTCAGTTTCAGACATTCACACACACAGACCTTGCCATACACATGCACCCAGTCATGATTTGCCTGTTAACATTCACAGTTTAAGCTATTTTCTTTGTCTATGATGACAGGTGTTAACCACACAGCCTAACACCTACAACATGGGGAAAATGAGTCACTGGAGAGGGTCCATTGTTGAAGGTTGTTAATCTAAAATGCTGTTCGTGAGAGTCAGGAGACCCAGCTCACCTGCTTTTTCCTGAGCTACTCTGTAAGAAGCACAGTATGCTCGGTTAAACAGGTTGTGGCCGTGTCTGACTGCCTTGTCCTGGCTATAGCACCCTGTGCTGGGACAATGCTATGGAGAGCAAGGAGGATGCTTCTTCCCCATGAGCAACTCAGGATGCTCAGCAGAGTGTTGCTGCAAAAGTGTGGCAGGCAGGGAGGGAGGGAAATGCAGGAATGAGGGAGCTGGGAGTAATGGGGCAGCCTGGGAGATGCCTGAGAGGATCAATAACTCTCTAAGCATAGGAAGAGCTTAGAGGAGATTTGATTTGCATCCCTTTGGTTAACCATCCCATCAAGATTTGGGTCTTCTCTAGTTACTAAGTTACCTTGCAGTTTAACAGCCTGTTATAGAGACCCTGAATCGGAGATCACTGTACATGGAGGGATTATTGATCCACGTAACAGTTAACCTGAGTAGGTGCAGGTCTGTGCTGTGCTGTATGCACAGTGTGGCCTTCAGGCTGTGTCCTTACATGTCCCTTGGCCGCAGGATAAACTTAGCTGGTGGATCATAACAGAGGAGCATGCAGGCAGCTCCTGCTTGGTGCCAGAGATTGCACCTCCTTCATGGCCCTGATGTTATCTACATGTGCAGCAGGAAGTCCTCATGCGAACGTCCTTTATGAACAGAGTTGTTTTCTTCTAAGAAAAATTGTGTAATATCTTGAAAGACCAAAAAGGAGGAACTTCTCCACAGACAGGACCTATACAGTGTGGCAAGGGAAAATGCATCTGGGGATCGTCCAATCCTGCATGAATGCAAGGTTCCCAGCATCTGAAGGGACATAAGATTTACTTGCTACCTATATGCCTCTTCTTATTCTGTCTTACTAAACCAGCAGTTTTATAAAGTCATTTATTAAGTTGTTCTTACTGAGATCCAAAGAGCCCCACACTATCTCTCTCTCTCAGCTCATTCCCCTCCCCAATGCAGAATACATGTGTTCTAGTGAAACCTACCAAGGGTAATTTTTGGGATGCTCTCTGCAGGGTGGGAAGGGAGAAGGTTTGATTTAAAAGTTCTGTCCAGCTCCCACTGTCATTGCAGTGTTGCCATGAGCGGGAGGAAGAGATTCCACACACACGGTGGACAGAACAAGACATCACCAGCTCATTGTGCAGAGGTGAAGACTGATGCTAGACTCGTGGAAATCCATCTTTCTTGCTGTTACACAACCTCTGTGCAACACACTCAGCGTAGCTCTCATCCTCCCAAAAGGGACCAGCAGTGAGGCTCACACCCCTCTGATGACCACGGCCGCATCTAGAATGCATCCTGTTACACGCAAAGATTGACCAAGGCCCTACAAGGGGCCACATGAACTGGTATGGTGAGTGCAAGCTGAGCTGCCTTCAAAGGGTTTTCAAGTGCCTATAGACAGGGCTGGGGAGAGAGGTGAGGTAAAAAAGATGTGTTCCTTCCTCCTTGACTGGTTTCTAACCCTAACTTGGATTTTTTTGGAAGAACCCATGAGACAGGTGAGGTTCAACAGTGCCTCAGACCTCAGCTACATAACTGTTGTGGTGATAATCAGTGTTGTGAGTGCTTATTTTCTCTTGAAAGTCTTCTCATATTTGTGGTTCACTTAAGGCCTCAGCTTATGGCGCAACTGGATTTCCTAACAATCTTAGCTAAATTAAAATTTCTTGAGCTCATGGTTGGACACGAAAGCTTGCGAACACAATGCAGATCTTTCTGAAAGGCTGCTAAAGGCTTCCAAGTTTACTGAAAAATGCATCTCATGGTTTTAAGACAGTTTCTTGTGTTTGGGGAAAGGAAGCCCATGACATAGGGCGCTGGAGATAAAGACTGGAGCATGATCCTGCACTGACCCAGTTCAGAAGCTTCTTCTGAACTACAGTCCTTCTGAGTATAGAAACACTGCATAATAGTTTCTGATAGAAGGCTAAAGCCTAAAAGCATAGCAGGAGTTTTAGGACTGTAACACTGTGGTCTGGTCCTTGGTCAGTCTTCTGGATTAAACACAAACTGTCATTCACAGATGTACCAATGCACATCGAATGATTATCCTCATATCAAGAAATAGGCTGGTGGCAGGGGAGGTTACTGAATCTCATCATGCGATTCCGTATCAAATAAAATTTTTGACTACAGTCTTGCATATTGTGAAAAGAACACTACTAAGTCCTAAATCTGTTACTTGTGGGCACGCTACGCATGTGGAACTTTACCTCTGGTCTGTTCATACCCTTTCTCATCGGAGTCATTTTAACCCCTTGCATACCTGGTTGTAGGGCTGGAGCCCAAGTCCTGATGTCACCAAGCTCATAGGAAAGACTTGTTTTCACTTCCAGTCTCTTAGAAATCCTTGATCTACTCATTATTCTGCTTGGGGCACTACAGGAGATTTAGTTTGTCTATTGTCTTTTGCCATTCCCCATTTGCCATATCATCTTCTTGGTTCAGAACAAACTTCTCCGTTATCTCTCTCAGTGCCTTCCTACTTTGTGCCACTAAAGCCTGTGGAATACTGCCCAGTTGTAGGAGCTCTGAAGTAATGCATATCCTTATACTCCTTGCTACTGAATTATATTAACCCAGAGAACAATGCTGGACATTTTGTACTTATTTTTTTTTTTCCATTTCAGTGTGTTCAGTTTTGGAATATGGAAAATTAGAATATGAAAAATAAGGAAAACTGCAGTTTGCCAAAAATTTAACCAAGATGTTACTAATGAAACCAGGTCTGAGCTTACAGGGAAGATTATGAACTATCGAACAAATCTAAATTATAAGCTCTGAGAGATGTCATTTCTATATTTTATGAACACTTCAATGACAATCCCGATTAAGTTAACTCCCGGGTTTCCATTTTATGTCAATAATGGCATATTGCATTTGGCTGACTCCTTGATTTGCTGACCCAGCAGTTTGCCTTGTGACTCACAAATCCAGTTGCCCTAACAAGAATTTACCATGTTAATGTACATTGCAATTTACAAGTAATTCCAAAGAATTGTTAGCATATTCTTGAAAAATATGTGTTTATTTGGGTTTGTGCATTAGACTGTGTGGAAAGAATCTTCCCCAGCCTCCACTTGAAAATGAAAGAGGTTTCCGGTTATAATATTAAAAAAGACAATTTTGACAACTGTGAACAAAACTTCCCTTTTGGGGGGGAGAAGAGCTTCTAGTTACAGTTGCAGTGAAACTTTCCTTCATTTGTTTTCTTTAATTTATGAATTAAAACTGTTAAGTTCGTAGTAATTTATTATGTCCCCTTGATGATACTGTTACCAATTAGTCCTACGTTTTGATGTACCGCAAAAACTATGCCCCAGAGGACTCACAGGATGTATAAAGGCGTGACTTGCTGGAATTGCAGGACTTGTTCTATACCCTGCATTTCTAACAGCTAGTTTTTTTCCTAGTAGGAATGTAGTTGCGATGTCTATCCCCCTATTTTTTTCCAGTCCTTGTCAGTGAGATAGGAAAGACCGCTACTGACACCTCAGGAAAGACATTAATGGCAAGGCTGAGCAAGGTTTGCATCAATCTGTGATTTTAGAGGTGTCATCACAGGTATGTTTCTTTAGGTAAGAAACTCCAGCAAGTCAGAACACTGACTTCTACAAGTCAGCCATCGGTTTCTGATATTACACACATAGGTAAGCTGAGCGATAGGGTCCTGAGATCTATAAAGTTCCCAGTGATTTCTAGAACAGTGCGACTAGTGTCAGTGATGAAGGATTTAGCCCTGTTTCTCTCATTTATACCACTATTGGTTTGAAAGAAACAGTTCCCTGGTTCTGCCTTTCCCCATAGTTCACTCTGCATTGGGATGAAGCTGTTAATTACAGTTAGGTTTTACTTAAAACATTAAGACGTATTTAAATGTGTTAATATATGGCACTAATGGCACTAACAGTGACACTGAATGAATCAGTGGCTTGTTCTATCTGACATTACGAGCTTTTGAAGAGTGAACCATAGAAAGAAATGGCTCCCATGTTGAAAGGCTTGCTGGGTTTCCTACCATTTCACCTCATACTGAAGGAACAGCAAAGAAATGCTTTATTGCGCTGCATTCAGTAATATTCCTAACCTGAAAGGAGAGCTTGCAAAGAAGCAGGGAACTTTAAAGGTAATAAAGTTCTCTTGCTTCCTGTTATTATTCCTTCACTGTAGAAATACTGCCCATTTCTGCCAGAGGACTACTCACTGCTGGTACACTGTGCTTCGGAGATTATGAAGGGGAAGCGGTTTTGTTACTTCTCTCACCATTCATGTCAGATTTCATCTATGATCTCTTTCTAGATCAGAAGCTTTATGATGAATGAAACCAAAGTGATGGAGTTCATCTTGATTGGATTTTCAGAGTTTCCAGATCTGCAGATTCCGTTATTTGTCTTTTTTTTCCTGACATACCTGGCCACCCTCACTGGAAATGTCCTGCTAATGACAATCATCAGGCTTCATCGTCATCTTCACGTCCCCATGTATTTTTTCCTTTCCATTCTTTCTTTTTCAGAAACTTGCTACACATTTGCTGTCATTCCCAAGATGCTGGTAAACCTAATAACAGGACAAAAGGCCATTTCTTTCACTGGATGTGCTGTTCAGATGTTTTTCTTCGTTGGCTTTGGAGGCACTAACTGTATGCTTCTAACAGCAATGGGGTATGACCGATGTGTGGCTATATGTAAACCTTTACATTACAAAGTCCTCATGAGCGACAGAGTCTGTAGTCACCTAGTGGCCTTTGCAGCAGTGACTGGCTTCACCTTGTCCTTGATAGTTATCTACTTTATATTCACATTGCCTTTCTGTGGAGGGAAGGAAATTAATCACTTCTTCTGTGACATGGCTCCTGTCATTCAGGCAGCTTGCACAGAAAATAATGGAATTGAGACAGTAATTTTTATTTTTTGTATTGTGGTGGTGTTTGGCTCATTCTTGTTGATTCTTCTCTCGTACCTTTTGATCTTCAACACCATCCTCCAGATCCCCTCCACTGAGGGGAAACGTAAAGCCTTTTCCACCTGTGCCTCCCATCTCACTGTGGTGGTTGTGCACTTTGTGTGTGCCTCCATCATTTATTTGAGGCCCAAATCTGCCTATTCCCTACAGGAGGACACTCTGATTTCTGTCACTTACACTGTGGTGACTCCCTTGCTGAACCCCGTGGTTTATAGCCTGAGGAACAAGGATGTGCGCTTCGCCCTTCGGAAAGGCCTGGGGAAAAAACTGTGCACATGGATGAGGTGAAGAAAGCTCCTTCGACTTCTGCTGTGAGTGGGCTCTCCCCTTAGGTAGATGGCTGTTTTTGTACTTTGGCACTGAAAAAGCAGGGTACCCCTCAATTTGGAATAATGCTGCATGTCAACCCGGATAATCCTATGATAATCTGTAACAGGAGAAACTGCATTACTAAAAGCTGACCTGCAGCCACCACTTACTGCCAGCTATATTGCTTACTGCTTTGAGCTGGTAAGAGAGCTGAAAAGACCATTCCCAAAAGTGGATAATTCCTT
>VWZL01005113.1:8992-52541 GCA_013396915.1 Stercorarius parasiticus
TTTGGGGGTGTCACTAAATAGGAGCTTGGGGCATCGTGGGTGGATGGGGAGCACAGCCCGGACACTGCTCAGGCCCCTCCAGCCGTGTCCCAGGAGGGGGACGCATTACCCCCCCAACCCTGGGCTGGGGACCAGGGATGTGGGTCACAGGATCCCCAAGGAACAGGCCATCCCCACGTACCCACCAGGAATGGGGTCTACCAACCTCGATGGGGTTTCCCCACCTCTGGCTTGGCCAAAAAGTGGGGTCCAGGGATGTGGGTCACAGGATCCCCAAGGAACAGGCCATCCCCACTTATCCATCAGGGGTGGGGTCTACCAACATCGATGGGGTTTCCCCACCTCTGGCTTGGCCAAAAAGTGGACACTAGGGCAAACCTGCCCAACTATTGGGGGGCTTAGACTCCACACTGGGGGTGTCACCACGCAGGGGCATCACTCAGTGTCACTCACTGGGTGCCTTGTAGGTTTTATGAGAAGGTCCAGGCACTGCACCAGGACCCCAAGGCCTCAGTGGACAATCCCTTGCTGGCCTTCAGCCTCATCAAGCGTCTCCACTCTGACTGGCCCAACATTGTCTACAGCGATGAGGCCGCTGAGAACACCCAAGGTATGGGGGGGGATGCGTGCCCTCTGTGTCACCTGGGGAGAGCTGGGAGGTGATGGGGACCGTGTGGAAGAGCATGGGAAGGGGTGGTGGAGCTGGAGAACAGGTGGTGGAGTTGGAGAACGGGTGGAGAAGCAGGAGAAGGGATGGAGGAGCAGAATGGGTGATGGAGCAGGAGAATGGGTGGAGGAGCAGGGGAATGGGTGTAGGAACAGGGAAATGGTTGGAGAAGCAGAAGGGATGGAGGAGCAGGAGAATGGGTGGAGGAGCAGAATGGGTGATGGAGCAGGAGAACGTGTGGTGGAGCAGGAGAGTGGGTGGAGGAGCAGGGGGAATGGGTGGAGGAGCAGGGAAATGGGTGGAGGAGCAGGGGAATGGGTGGTGAACCTGGAGAATGGGTGGAGGAGCAGGAGAACAGATGGAGGAGCAGGAGAATGGGTGGAGGAGCAGAAGTCTGGGTGGAGGAGCAGCATGTGGGGTCCCTGGGGTTGGAGAAGGGCTGATAAGGGTGATTGCACCCCAAAAGCTCATTAATCCTCCACTGTGCACCCCATTACCCACCCTCAGCACTCCATGCCGGCTTCAAGGAGGTGGAGCAGGAGCTGCCTGGAACCGAGGACCTGGATGGGGCTGCCCAGGCACTGATGCGGCTGCAGGATGTCTACGCACTCAGCGTCAAGGGCATGGCCAACGGTGTCTTCCAGCGAGCCGGCGCCAGCCGGCCACCCCTCTATAGCCCTGGCCGGCGCGTCTCCCTCTCTGCCGATGACTGCTTCCATGTGGGCAAGGTGAGGGCGGACCCCGTCAGACCCCACAAAACTTTTCCAGCCCAGGACGTTGCTTCTGTAGGGTTAGACGTTGGGTTTTCTTCCCACACGGATGCGGCGGGGCCCCTCTGACTCAGCCCACAGGCATCTGCCTGCCTGCCATCGCCTCTCGGCTCTCACCCAAATAATGGGGCTTCTTGCTGCTTCGTGGCTCGGGGAAGAGAAGAGCCAAGCCGGTGGCCTGGGGGAGACCTCCTGCCCCAGCATCCCAGTTGGGTATCGGGTTGGGTCCCACCCAGGGGTAAAAGTGGGTCCGTAAATCCCTGGGAGGGGATTTGGGTGCTTTGACAGAGGTTTTTGTTGAGGGCAGAGTCTTCTGAGTGTCATGGCAGAGCTGGGATGGAGTGTCAGAGTGTGGGTTAGGGTGGGACAGGGTGGGTGGGAGGAGATGGGACAGGACGGGATGGCAGGGCTTGGCATGGCATGGCATGAAATGGAGGTGGAGGTGCAGATGGAAATGGAGATGATGAAGTTGGAGGTGATGGAGATGGAGGTGCAGATAGGGATGAGGATGGGGATGGAGATGAAGACGGAGATGGAGACGGAGATGATGGAGAGGGAGATGGAGGTGCAGATGGGGATGGAGACGGAGATGATGGAGAGGGAGATGGAGATGGAGGTGCAGATGGGGATGGAGATGGGGATAGAGATGGGGATGGGGATGGAGCAGTATGGATGGGGATGGGACAGGAAAGGAAGAGATGGGACAGGATGGAGATGATTTGGGAGGGCATGAGGATGGGAATAGAATGTGACAGCATGCGATGGGACAGGATGGTTTGGAATTGCAATGGGATGGAATGACAAGGCATGGGGACGGGATGGAGATGGGATAGAATGGGATGGGATAGGAGAGGATGAGACAGAGTAGGGACAGGATGGGAGGGCATAGGAGTAGGATTGGGATGAAGATGGTCATGGGGGTAGGATAGGATAAGAAGGGGATCGGTCAGGATAGGGGTGGGATGGGATGGGACAGGATGGGGACAGGATGCAGGCCAGGCTGGCCCAGCCAGCGGGCCCGGGCGATGTGCTGCCTTGCAGGTGGCCTATGACACGGGTGACTACTACCACTCCATTGCGTGGCTGGAGGAGGCCGTCAGCCTCTTCCGCCTCTCCTATGGTAGCTGGAACCCCGAAGACCGGAGCAGCCTGGAGGATGCTCTGGACCATCTTGCCTTCTCCTACTTCATGGTACAGCCGTGAGTCCCATCACCCCGGTGCCTGGTGTAGCCAAACCATGGGCAGGGGGATCCTCACGGGTTCTCTGCTCCCCCTATCCAGGCTGGAAACATCTCCCACGCCTTGAGCCTCTCCAAGGAGTTTCTCCACTATGGTACATGGGGCAACCTCGGATGTGGCAGGAGGAGGGGAGAGGTTTTGGGGTGTCCCCCTCACCTCTGTATGACACCAGCCTCCTTCACCCCATTTCTTGCCCCTACATGGGGTAATTCTCGCCAGGGAAGGGGGTGATGGGGACATGGCATTTCGGGTGACACCACCTCTCCGGCAGACCCTAGTAACCGAAGGGTGGCAAGGAACGTGGCCAAGTACGAGAAGCTGCTGGAGATGGGGACGGCGGTGAGCGCTGGACCCCTCCAACGCCCCAATGGCACCCGCCTGCAGAGCCGCGATGCCTATGAGGAGCTGTGCCAGCGCCCGAGGGGGCAGGTGGGGCTGGCAGGGGGGTGCCATGGTCCCCCATCCCACCGCTGTTGCCCCTCTCACATGCTCCTTGGTCCTCTCTTTTCTCAGCCGGCCGCGGAGCTTCACCCGCACCTCGGCTGCTCCTACGAGACCAACGGCAACCCCTACCTCCTTCTCCAGCCTGCCAAGAAGGAGATGGTCTGGATCCAACCCTATGTGGTTTTGTACCATGATTTCATCAGCGATGCCGAGGCTGAGACCATCAAGGGGTTGGCAGGGCCCTGGGTGAGCTGTCCCCATCCCCTGGGATGTCCCTGTCCTGGACGAGGGTGCCCCAAGAGTTGGTGGTCCAGGGTGGACCACCCTGAGCATGCAGAGATAAGAGGGGTTTTAAGTGGGGACTTAGCCAAAGCCTTCTGCGGAGAGACCCTGGGGGAGGGATGAGCCCAGCTTAGCTCCATCTAAGCCCCCCAGGAGATTCTGGGGACAAACCAGGTCCATGCATGCACCTAAACTCCTTCCCAGCCAGGCTTGACTTGCTGACACCCAACTGCTTCCATCANGTGGGAGGAGATGGGACAGGACGGGATGGCAGGGCTTGGCATGGCATGGCATGAAATGGAGGGGGAGGTGCAGATGGAAATGGAGATGATGAAGTTGGAGGTGATGGAGATGGAGGTGCAGATAGGGATGAGGATGGGGATGGAGATGAAGACGGAGATGGAGACGGAGATGATGGCGAGGGAGATGGAGGTGCAGATGGGGATGGAGACGGAGATGATGGAGAGGGAGATGGAGATGGAGGTGCAGATGGGGATGGAGATGGGGATAGAGNGATAGGGATGAGGATGGGGATGGAGATGAAGACGGAGATGGAGACGGAGATGATGGAGAGGGAGATGGAGATGGAGGTGCAGATGGGGATGGAGATGGGGATAGAGATGGGGATGGGGATGGAGCAGTATGGATGGGGATGGGACAGGAAAGGAAGAGATGGGACAGGATGGAGATGATTTGGGAGGGCATGAGGATGGGAATAGAATGTGACAGCATGCGATGGGACAGGATGGTTTGGAATTGCAATGGGATGGAATGACAAGGCATGGGGACGGGATGGAGATGGGATAGAATGGGATGGGATAGGAGAGGATGAGACAGAGTAGGGACAGGATGGGAGGGCATAGGAGTAGGATTGGGATGAAGATGGTCATGGGGGTAGGATAGGATAAGAAGGGGATCGGTCAGGATAGGGGTGGGATGGGATGGGACAGGATGGGGACAGGATGCAGGCCAGGCTGGCCCAGCCAGCGGGCCCGGGCGATGTGCTGCCTTGCAGGTGGCCTATGACACGGGTGACTACTACCACTCCATTGCGTGGCTGGAGGAGGCCGTCAGCCTCTTCCGCCTCTCCTATGGTAGCTGGAACCCCGAAGACCGGAGCAGCCTGGAGGATGCTCTGGACCATCTTGCCTTCTCCTACTTCATGGTACAGCCGTGAGTCCCATCACCCCGGTGCCTGGTGTAGCCAAACCATGGGCAGGGGGATCCTCACGGGTTCTCTGCTCCCCCTATCCAGGCTGGAAACATCTCCCACGCCTTGAGCCTCTCCAAGGAGTTTCTCCACTATGGTACATGGGGCAACCTCGGATGTGGCAGGAGGAGGGGAGAGGTTTTGGGGTGTCCCCCTCACCTCTGTATGACACCAGCCTCCTTCACCCCATTTCTTGCCCCTACATGGGGTAATTCTCGCCAGGGAAGGGGGTGATGGGGACATGGCATTTCGGGTGACACCACCTCTCCGGCAGACCCTAGTAACCGAAGGGTGGCAAGGAACGTGGCCAAGTACGAGAAGCTGCTGGAGATGGGGACGGCGGTGAGCGCTGGACCCCTCCAACGCCCCAATGGCACCCGCCTGCAGAGCCGCGATGCCTATGAGGAGCTGTGCCAGCGCCCGAGGGGGCAGGTGGGGCTGGCAGGGGGGTGCCATGGTCCCCCATCCCACCGCTGTTGCCCCTCTCACATGCTCCTTGGTCCTCTCTTTTCTCAGCCGGCCGCGGAGCTTCACCCGCACCTCGGCTGCTCCTACGAGACCAACGGCAACCCCTACCTCCTTCTCCAGCCTGCCAAGAAGGAGATGGTCTGGATCCAACCCTATGTGGTTTTGTACCATGATTTCATCAGCGATGCCGAGGCTGAGACCATCAAGGGGTTGGCAGGGCCCTGGGTGAGCTGTCCCCATCCCCTGGGATGTCCCTGTCCTGGACGAGGGTGCCCCAAGAGTTGGTGGTCCAGGGTGGACCACCCTGAGCATGCAGAGATAAGAGGGGTTTTAAGTGGGGACTTAGCCAAAGCCTTCTGCGGAGAGACCCTGGGGGAGGGATGAGCCCAGCTTAGCTCCATCTAAGCCCCCCAGGAGATTCTGGGGACAAACCAGGTCCATGCATGCACCTAAACTCCTTCCCAGCCAGGCTTGACTTGCTGACACCCAACTGCTTCCATCACCCTGGTGGGACACCTTGGGGTGGGGATGTTTGGCAACCAGCTGGTATAAACCCACCAATTTTGACCCCGACCGGGGTCCCTGCTTGGTGTGGGGGTCCCCATCTGCAGCAACATCCCCCCCCACCATGTGTCCTCCAGCTGCAGAGGTCCGTGGTCGCCTCTGGGGAGAAGCAGCAGAAAGCTGAGTACCGGATAAGCAAGAGGTAATATCCAATCCCTTCCCTGTCCTCCAACCAACGGGACCACCATGGCCCCATCGTCACCACCAAGGTGGCAGTGAAGCCATGCTGGGGAGGCCTGGGTCCTCCACACCCAGCAGTGCCGAGAGGGTTAAGCCCAGCCACGCGTGAATTTGGGGGGGGCTGAAGGTGGGGTGCTCCCACAGCGCCTGGCTGAAGGACACCGCTGACCCAGTGGTGCGGGCGTTGGAGCAGCGCATCGCTGCCATCACCGGCCTGGACCTGCGGCCACCCTACGCTGAGTACCTGCAGGTGGTCAACTACGGGTTGGGAGGTCACTACGAGCCACACTTCGACCACGCCACGGTCAGGGAGCTGCCTGGGTGGTCATGGGGTGGTGCGCAGGGTGGTTCTTGTGGTGCTCTTGAGATGGTCCTTGGGGTGATCCTGGGATGGTTCCGGGGGTGGTCTCTCAGATGGTCACTGGGGGGGTCCCTGGGATGGTCCTTGGGGTATTCTTTGAAATGGTCCCTGGGGTAGTCTTTGGGGTGGTCTCTGGGCTGGTCCCTCAGATGTTCCTGGAGGTGGACCTTGGGGTGGTCCCTGTGGTGATCCCTGGGATGTTGCCCAGGGTGGGTCCCTGAGGTGGTCCTTGGGGTGGTCCCTGTGGTGATCCCTGGGATGTTGCCCAGGGTGGGTCCCTGGGGTGGTCCTTGGGGTGGTTCCCATGGTGGTCTCTGGGATGGTCCCTCAGATATCCCTGGAGGTGGACCCTGGGGTGATGCTCGCCTGGGGGGAGGTCCCTGGGGGTGTCCCCATGGTGATCCCTGGGATGGTGCCTGGGATGTTCCTGGAAAGGGAGGGAAGAAAGATGGAAGGAAGGAGGGAGGGAGAGAAAAGAAGGGAGAGGGAGAGATTTCCCTGGGGGCAGCTCAGAGCCACCAGCTCTGTTAGGGCATGAGGTGCCTCCAGGCCGAGCCGTGTCAGCATGGCACTGACGGTCCCCATGGGACTGACTGTCCCCACCTCCTCGCTCCTGGGGCAGTCCAGGAAGAGCCCCCTTTACAGAATGAAGTCAGGCAACAGGATCGCCACCGTCATGATCTACGTGAGTCCCCCCCCATTTGTGGGCCTAGAGAGACTGCACTTGCATGGTCATCAGTAGGGTTCAGAGTGAACAGGGTTTGAGATGGGTGAGGGCAGCCCTAAATCAGACCATGGTGGAGTGTTAAAAGACAACATCTGTAGAGCATTTAAGAGTGTGTGCTGGGGGGGGACCAAGGGAGGTTCTGTGCCTCAGTTTCCCCATGAAAAGCAGCCATATCACAGGGGGAGGAGGAGGGCCATGGCTCATATTTTTGCTCCTTTTCCAGCTGAGTGCGGTGGAGGCCGGCGGTTCCACCGCCTTCATCTACGCCAACTTCAGCGTGCCTGTGGTTAAGGTGAGGGAGACCCACACGAACCCCCTGGGAGCGGGGATGGGGGACGCTGGTCTCTTGTCTCATCTCTCGCAGGGACTTGTGGCCGAGCCTGTCCCCATGCCAAACCCCAACCCTGGGGCTCCTTCATCTGTTTTGGGGTGCCAAACCCCCACCCTCAGGCTCCTGGCACCCTTTGAGAGGAGCCAAACCCCAATCCCGCAGCTCCCAGCTCTGGTTTGGGGGGGCCAAACCCCAACCCTGGGGCTCCCATCTGTGTTTTGGGATATCAAAATCCAATCTCAGGGATCCCAGCTCTATTTTGGGGTGCCAAAACCCCAACCCCAGGACTTCCAGCTCTATTTTGGGGTTCCAAACCCCAATTCTGGGGCTCCCAGCTCTATTTTGTGGTTCCAAACACTAATTCTGGGGTTCCTGGCTCTGTTTTTGGGGTGCCAAACCCCAACTCCAGGGCACCCAGCTCTATTTTGGGGTTCCAAACCCCAATTCTGGTGTTCCTGGCTCTGTTTTTGGGGTGCCAAACCCTGGGGCTCTCTGCTCCGCAGAACGCAGCTCTCTTCTGGTGGAACTTGCGGAGGAACGGGGACGGTGATGGGGACACCCTGCACGCCGGCTGCCCCGTCCTGGCTGGGGACAAGTGGGGTGAGAGACGGTGCCTGGTGTCACCCTGGGGTGACAAGAGGTTGGAGGGGCAGCTCTGCCAGTGGGGAGGCGAGGGGTGCTGGGAACCTGGAAAAATCCTGGATAATGGGCAAAAACATCACCGATACTGGAGCGGGGCTGGAGAGGGGTGCAAGGGGACAGAAGCAGATGGGGATCCTTGTCCTTGTCCCTTCCAGTGGCGAATAAGTGGATCCATGAGCACGGGCAGGAGTTTCGGCGGCCGTGCAGCGCCGACCCACAAGACTGAGCCATCGTGGGCTCGAGGACGTGGCACCCATGGGTGGTAAAGCCACCTCGGCACAGCATATCCCCAAGCCTGCAGCAAGAGGAGGGAGGGAATGGGGTGGCAGCAGCGTGGGGTGCTATGGGGGGTGGTGCCACTTGCTAAGCCACGGCTGAATCCAGTGAAAATAAAGTCAAAAGACACTAAGCTGGAGTCTGGGGGAAATAACTTGGTGTGGTACCAGAGGGGATGATATGGGGGTGTGTATGTGTCTGCGTCCCCCCACCCCTGATCTTAATGTACCCTCAAGTCCCTCCTCCAGCCCTAGATGAAAAGTCTCTCTTGCTAGAAGGACTGGCAGTTAGTGACATGGCATTTCTACGGTCATCAGTAGGCTTCAGAGTGAACAGAACGGCCACAGAAAGACCAGAGCAAAGCCAGTACACTATCTTTCCTCAAATAAGCCTCCTGCACTGCCTGGCTGCATCTTGGGCCCCATTGTGCAGCCCCACACTCCGCTCTCACCCCAACAACAGCACGGGACCCCCCTCCCCTGCACCCCAGAAGGACCTTGGCGGGGGAGAAGGCAGCCGCTGCCTTCCAGCTACCCTGGCCCCCAGCCTGCCCGCGCTGGGCCACGCTTATACCAACACTGCTCCCCCGGGGCCCCGCAGACAAGCTCCCTTTCTCCAGCCCAACCGCGGCACCTGCGTGACTGGAAGGCAAAAAAGAGGCAGCAGGGCTCTCCGGCAGCGCCTGGAGATCGGGCAGGGAGCCCGCACCACTCTCCCCGGGTGTTCAGAACCCGGAACAGCCTGGATGAAGTGAGGGTCAGGCAGAAGGACACCATCAGCCCCCGCACAGAAACTCCCCGACTCCCTCCGACCACATCTACGCAACGTTTGGATGCAATTAAAACCCTCCCAGATGAAGAGGCAGCGGGTACCAAAGACTCGGGAAGGTCCAGGCCACCCCGTCACCTCTCTGCTAGCTGGAAGGAAAAGGACAAAAATTGGGGAGGGGGGATAGAAACACCAGGCAGATCTCCCCCAGGGCCCTCCTGCCTGTTTTGGGTTAAAAAAATGTGCATTTATGACTCCGTGGCTGTGTTGATCCAGCCCTGGATTAACCCTTCTGCACAGGGGATGAGCTGGGAACAGTATCTGGGCAGGGAAGCAGGAGCGGGAGCAGGGCTCCAGCCCCCCACCATAGGAGGATGCTACAGCAGCTCTTAACCCTGTTTGAATGTAAAATTTCAGAGCAAATTTCCCCAAATTCCTGCTCTTCGGGCATTGAGGCTGTATTATAAAACAGAGGGTCCGACGCAGCACAGGTTCCATAAGCCAGAGCGCCGTGGTTTATTACTTTCAGATGTTTCTGTACACGTGGGAGCCATCGCTCACGGAGAGGACGGGAAAAAGCAAAAGCTGTAGCTAAAGCATCCCCCCCGCCCCCCGCTGAAGTGCGGAGAAGAGATGGGGGAATATTTCAGATGACGAGAGGCTTCCGTGAGTCACCAGAAAAACCCAGGAACAGCTCCGAGGAGCCTGAGTAGCGCAGCCGAGGGGAAAGGAGGAGTTCCTACTCCAGGCTTTTCACAAATGCTTTATTTGTAGGCGAGAGAAAGGGACACGGAACAAGACACAAAGAGGATGAGGCTGACACGGGACACAGAGCGGGGTCTCCGGAGAACTCACACACACATTTTCCTTTTGGAAAGAGCAGCACGTGGTAAGAGGTCACCCCACCAGATGGGTAAAGCTTGGACTAAACCAGCTAAGCATCCAACAGCAAAGCTCGGAGCAAACACCAAAGCACTATCCTGCAGGTTTCAGATGCCTTATGGACACGGCACAGCGTTACGGACGGATTAGGGCAGAGGATACAGCCAAGGGAGGAGGCTTTGGGTAACACAAACGGCAGATTCAGGCTGTGAGCGGAGCACCAGGCTGAGAGACGGTGTTATAATACCCCACGACCAAGTTTTTTTGGAAACGGCAACCCATAAACTATTTTTATTTTTTTTTTTCACTTCACCTGAAGATCTAAAGTCTAGATTTTCAGGAGGGTTGAGCACCAGTTCAAACCAGTGAATGGCTGATCGCCAGACACCTCTGAAGGTCTCTCCTCCCAGGCCCTTCAACACTCAAGATAAAAGGCAATAGCGGAGGGGAGGAGAAACAGCAGCGCTGAAGTCAAGGAGGTGGAGAACATCAGCACAAAGCCCTTTACTCTCTCTGTCCCAACACCTACTGGGTGCTCACCCGGTCACTGAGGACCCCATTGAATGTGGCAGGAGACTGATAAAGTCTGCGAAGTCCTGGGATGGTCTCGCTGAAGGAGAAGCCAACGAGCGACTTTGCCTATTGCAATGGCTTAGCCCTGCCCTGCAGAGAGAAGAAAATCAAGGATGTTCCTTCTGAACTGCCCCAGCGCGGTACTTACTGGGCTACTGGTGTTACCAACGGGATCTACCACACCACCATCACCTCAGAGAGCTCCCCGACTTCTAAAATTCAGTTTAGAAGTCACCTCTGAGAGCTCCCCAACTTCTAAAATTCAGTTTAGAAGTCACCTCTGAGAGCTCCCCAACCACGAGCTCAGTTTAGAAGTCGCTCCCTGCTTTACTGTAGTGCTTTTTTTTTTTTTTTAGAGGGTGTCTCGGCTGCACAGAAAGTGACCTCCAGTCGCAATAAACATCGGTATTTTGAATTGGCTTTGGTATCACCTCCCACTCGCTTCACACCTGGACCAGGATGGGCTGAAGACAAAAAAAAAAAAAAATAAAAGCTCAAAAAATATTAAAAAGCAGGCTCCGTATAGCAATGCGATTCGGCAACTATTTCAACACCGAGTGTCAGCATCGGTACGTATCGATCACCCCGGTCACTAAAAGCATTTTCAAAACACCAGCAGGGAGGAACTTGGCTTGAGCACATGCAAAGAATCATAGAAATGTGTTGGGTTGGAAGGGACCTTTAAAGACCATCTGGTCCAACCTCCCTGCAGTGAGCAGGGACATCTTCAACTAGATCAGGTTGCTCAGAGCCTCATCAAGCCTGGCCTTGAACGTCTCCAGGGATGGGGCCTCCACCACCTCTCTGGGCAACCTGGGCCAGTGTCTCACCACCCTCAGTGTAAAGAACTTCTTCCTAATGTCTCATCTAAACCTGCCCTGCTCTAGTTTAAAACCGTTGCCCCTCGTCCTGTCGCTCCATGCCCTTGCAAACAGCCCCTCCCCAGCTTTCTTGTAGGCCCCCTTCAAGGACTGGAGGGGGCTCTAAGGTCTCCCCGGAGCCTTCTCGTCTCAGAAGACACGCAGCCAAGCTCTGCGTTCGCAGGATCTGTATTCAAAGCACGACTACACGCTTTGGCAATACAGGAAATACCTTTTTTTCCCAGCAATCGCAATGCTCCTGCAATCTACAAGTCACCGAGGGTTTTGTCCGGTGCACGTAACGCAGGAGCTGGCAAAACCCCTCCCGGGTCCAATATGAAAAATTTAAGTGAATCCTGCAACAAAGCAGCCTCCCCCAAACGGCATCTTCCGTTCCTGCCAAGCCTTGGGATTTTCCATTGTGAAAGTTTCCACCGATCCTCAATCCAACAACTGGAACAAAAGCAAGAGAGATTCCTAAAGAATCAAAAGCGGCAGCGTAAAACCAGCACCCTTTCAATTCAGGAAACCTCCTCCTGTTTATCCGTTTTTACAGAGCCGGTACAATGCCGCAGGCCGCGGAAAAATGCAGCGAAAAGCTGGAAGTTATGGGGGAGTTTTCTAGATGTCCCCATTATCATGAGTCAAAGAGAACATTTCTTCTCTCCGCAGCTTTTACCACGGTCAGGGAGATCCTGCACCTAAATACCATTTATCTCTGCCTGCAGCTCCCAGAAAAGGGAGAAGAAACTGCAACTGGTATGTGGCTCAAGACAGCCGAAAGGAATTCCCCCTCCTTCCACCCACCCCCCTGCTATTGCTGCTGTCCCTGCATTCACCTTTTTTTGAAGCCAGCACGACACGAGCTGCCTTATTTCTCTGCAAGTCAGGACCGAGAGCTTGGCACGGAGCAACGCCACATTGACCAGGCTGTTGAAATATTTATTTTTTTCACTCACTTCTCAAATGGTAACAACAAAATATAATTCTGGGGAGCCCACAGGATTCAGAAACAGTCATTCGTTTTCCCAATGGTGCTTCTACAGAATACAAAACCGATTTTTTTTTTGCTTTCCATGGAGTTTTTTGGGGTTTTTTTGTTGGTTTTTTTTTTTTTTTTTAAATATCTCGCAAACCGTAAAAGCAAATGAAAAGGATAACGTTGAGAGGCAAACGCAAGGAGTTACCGCAACGAATCACTCAAAGCCGGATCCTCCAAGTTACTTCAGCACGGAGGAATGTGACTTTACCGAGATCATTCATGAGTACGACAACAGGCACATGCTTAACTATCCCGTGAAGAGAGACTCTGGACACACACACTGAATTATTTAATCTCTAACAATTTGAACACAGGAATCATCTGGAAAGGACCGAGAATTTTGCCAATCTTCAGGATACAGCTGGGGAAAGTGCTATTTTGCATCTCAACTACTGAAGATCCATTTAATCCATCGGCAACTAAACCAGGGGTGGATGCTACATCAAGGTCACAGTAAACTAATGCAATAATTAACACGGTGACTTACGGAGGGAAGCGCTGGGAGCCAGCAACTGCTCTTTTAACACCTGAGTGCGGTGACCAAAGCGCCAGGAGAGAAGAGAGCTCTCTGGAATGAGGTTTTCTTGTCTCTAATTCGGCCATTTCCCACCCTGATGTGTCAGGGCAGAAGGGACACAGAGCTCAGGGTGTCCAGGGTCACACGCGAATGAATCCGAGGAGATGATTCTCCATCAGGGTAAACGCCAACGTTAAACCGGGCTTTGCCAGCTCTTCACACCATCTACCTTTGCCCCACCTGCACCTCTCAAATGCCAAGAATTCCCAATGGCTCTTGTCACAGGACAGACACGCAGATGCACATCGCAGCTCCCAAATCAGGCCGACAACAGAACTATGCCTCAGCAAAACAGCGTTAAAATACTGCTTTCATCATACAGCATCAAGGGGTTACGGACACAAGGCAAAAAAGAAAAGATTTCAGACATCCACCAGCAACATATTGAGGAAAATTGCTCCAAAACGTGTCTGCTTTTACGCTCAAGAGTGATTCTTAGGTGAAAGCAATCTGACGAACTGTCTGTGGATAATTTAACCCTGAAGAAAAGCTCTCTGTGTAACTACTGCATTTACATGGAAATATGGAAGGCAGGCAGCGAAAGGGTCTAGGAAGTGACAGTGAAAACAAGGTCTTTCCTCCAGTACTAGGGGGGGAGCATAACGCAGCAGCAGCTGCCTACACCTCTGCATCAACACCAGCAGGACTGACTCCAAGCTCTTCCAGGGTTTTATTTACTGCGCTTTTTGCATTTTTTTTTTTTCATCCAAAAGGCGCCGATCTCTGCTCAGTTGTGTGTAACAGCTACAAGAAGGGAAGCGTAAACACATTCCAGGGGCAGAGAACTGCGTCGTTACTGCTGCTTCTGTTATGTGTCTGCAGTAGACGGAG
Organism: Stercorarius parasiticus; assembly: GCA_013396915.1. Taxonomy (NCBI): domain Eukaryota; kingdom Metazoa; phylum Chordata; class Aves; order Charadriiformes; family Stercorariidae; genus Stercorarius; species Stercorarius parasiticus. The sequence goes on from VWZL01005113.1 coordinate 22,687, forward strand.
TTATCCAGGCTCTTTTTCTCAGTGAGAAATCGAAACAAGCATTAAGAAAGCTGCAAGACTCTGAAATGGAGCTCACGGTCCCCCCTCGCCTTTTGGTTTTACAGTCCTGTCCGACATTGCACAGGAAAGTAGCATCTAGGCTGTTCCCGCAGCTTAACTCATAAGGCTGGCATTGGTGAGACGAAACCTGAGCTCCCAACGAAGCCGATTCCTCATCTGCTTTAGGGGAAAGAAACGTGTATATAAAAAACAAACCTAAGGGGCACTTCAAAGACGGTTAGACGATTCCATGGAGAAATCCTGAAGCCTTTGGCTATGCTGCAATGCCCTCGGTGGATCTGGATTGCCAACGGCCCCTTTGCCGTTGGGTCCAAGAAAGCCTGAGAATCGATGGAGATCGGTATGATCAACTACTTGGGATTTCAGGAGGTCTTTCCTTGTGGCAGCAGAGAGGAGCCCGTTACCAAGGGCCTGAAGAGCTTTTCATGGTCTTCAGTACAAGCTGCTTCCCAGCAAGGACGTCCCTAAGCATTTACACATTCTGGAGAACTAGTTCTAGGGGATGAATCTCACACCAACTTCTCACTGCTGCTGAACTGGAGAGATGAAAGGATATGGATACATCACAGTGGCCTCTGGTGCAGTTTATTTACAACAGGACTCAGTGCTGGAGAACACCAGGATATTAACAAGCAGGAAACACACTAGAAGGGAAAAAGGAGAATGGAAGAAAGGTCACATGTTAAAAATCAAGGCATTCTCTGCAGACCCTGCAACATCCTAAATTTAGTCGATTACCCAAGATTAAACAAGGCCAAAAAGAGTCTATCGAGCAGGTTAAAATCAGCATTGATGCATTCAACAACTGTTAACAACTTGTGAGCTACGTAACAAGTGAGAAGCACAAAAGCTTCATATATTGCTGTCTATGGCTTAAAGACACAAGAAGGCCAGCAAGCCACCTCACTTTGTCCAAGCCTCTTGTTTTAAAGCTGCTTTTGCTACAGCCAGAATAGCAGGAGCAACAGGCTAATGCCTTCAAAGACTCACAGAGATAGCACAGGTTGCCGAATACCGCATGGAGATTCAACATTGCAATGCAGTACAGTCCTTTGGTCTTCTCCCTCTCTCACCATTTACACATCAACCTACGCTATATCCTTTCATTGGATTTAAAATATGCAGTCCACAGTCCTGCATTTCTACTGTTTCATCCCCAAGGGCACAAGATAAAGGGGAAAAAGAGCAAGAGGTCATCCAGCAATACCTCTCTAGCACTGCCAGTCCTACAGCATCACACATTTTGGGGCTTCTAACTTTTGTTGAAGAATTCTTAGCTAAAAGCAGGAAGATTTTTCAGGACTGCTTAAGAAACACGCTTATTTTAGGATCATCTTTCAGGTGAATGGTAAAACAGATTAGCACCTTCTATGAGGTCTAAGCACCGGTTTAGTTTTTAGCTTTATGGTACTGTAACTAAGACTCCGTTGAGTTTTTCCGATCAACCTTATCAGTCACAGCCTGCTCTCACTGCTGTGTGGCTGGTCAGGGAGGCCTGTCTTCTGAAGTTTATTATGATACGAAAACACATGAGATAAGTATGGGAAGTCTGCAAAGGGAAGCACACAGCTTTACCTGTCTAATCTCCCCAGTATTTCTTGGCCAAAGAGTGCGAAGCAAGTAGTTTCCAAAACACAGGGCCTTGACTACTTAAATAAAGTGCTATTTAAACTAAATACCACAAAGCTCGTAATTCTGCCTTCTGGCAGGCTATAAAGAAAGGAATCAGCTAGGGAGGATCTGCTTTGCTCCTCCCCTCCAAGGAAGGTTTCACTAACACGTGAGAAGTTTAGAGAGCACACGTAAACATCACACACATTACTGGCTGTGACTCAGAGCTGTTTGTTTACGTGTGGTTTTTAGCATTATGCTAAAATTCCAACCTCCCACACCGAGAGCCGAACACACAGGCAGTAAGAGCAAAAGCTCTGCTCAAGGACTGCACAGCTCCAGCACTCGCAGAGCCTTACCACTGGAATCCACCGATGGGCTCTGTAAACCTGTGACGGATCAGGAACGTCGCAACAGCTTCAGCAACCTGAGGGAAGGGGAAAAAAAAATTGGTCAGAATTTAAAGGGACACAAAGATAACAAGGAATCCAGTAGTTTTCAAAGCCTGCAGCATTTCCAACAACAGTTTGTGTCCTCGGAACCCTCTTGCTGAATCAAGTTTGCTTCTTTGAAACTAAGAGCTCCGTGTAATGGGCTTTTATATAAAAGAAGGAACTACATGCTTCCATCTTTACACAATCAAGAACCGACAGAGCTTTTTCACTGCCTCTTAAAACAACGCCTAAGTTTAGCAGGTTAAAAAGGTGTGGTGAAATCACGACACAAGTTATTCCTACAAAGAATAAATCAAGACAGTAACCTGACAGTAACAATACTGCTTAGAATGTATGTTAGAAAGAATAACAATGTAAGAACTCAGTATGTTTAGATAAAAATCCCTATTCCAGATTGGTAAAGCGAAGCACAGAAAGGCTGAGTTTTACACTCACAGTGGTCAGTATAGAACAAGCATTAAAACCAGACGTGTTTCCAACCACAGGCTCCACTGGCTGCACCACATTCCCGCTCCTATCTGGACACTATCTTCAGCAGTACCCAGAAGCAGCACTGCTCTGTCCGTAAGCTGTTCCGGTAACATTTGGTTTGTATTTGGAAAATGGGAGCCACCCAACTCAGCAAAACACAGACCAACCCCAAAAGCTGCTGCTTAGTGCCGGGGAGAGTGGAGAAATCCACGAGGAAAGGCAGGAGGATAAATCCACACTCCACATGGTAAGAGTTAGTTCTATCACCACTAGCCCAAGAGTTAAATCTGTGACTTAGCCAAGCCCTGTGTCATGTAACATCTTAGCCCAGGCTTTCCAGCCAGCTTAAAAAAACGTGATTAAATCCAAGCTGGTTTGTGAATAGCCAGTTAAGACGTCATGCCACAAAACGCCTCGGAAGTATAATCTCTGCTCCATAGTAAGCAACGGACGCCTTTTGCATATAAACTGTGAAGACCGTGACTTATCTAGCTTCAACGCAGTGTTGCTCACCTTGTCTGGAGCATCTTCATGGACTGCGTGGCCACACTGTGGGAGGACCTGCATCTGAAACTTCCCTGCGGATCAAGAGAGTCATCACTGGAGTTGCTTTTCAAGTGGCCTTGATTTCTAACAGCAAGCAGTTCTTGTGTACACAGGAAACATCAGACACTACACTCCTAAAAGCACTGTGACTTCTGAACTCTTCTAAAAAGGATCTCACTCTTTACAAACAAACCTCACTAAATGCATCAGGCAAAGAGGGACCACGGAAGACAAGAGTCTAAAGCAAACTGTACAATACACAAAGCAGACAGTTTCAAAAGAAAGCAAGAATCAGCTGCTTAATTCGTCTTCTCCAAGTGTTAACTAGAGCAGGGTCCCAGGAGTTAAAATGAAGCTAAATTTCTTAGAGCTACCTTTCAGAGTTGGAAGCCTTATCAGTTCTATCTTAACATACAGTTTATCCTGCTCCCCAATACTACTTTCCAGTACTGGTTGCTTTGGAAATCAATGAAGCTGGGGGATGGGGAACAAAACCCCAAACCACAACCCCCAAAACATTAACGCAGATGCTGAATCTTGGTCTGATGTCTGCCAGAAACAGCAGGAGACCAGACAGTTTCGTACGGTCCCAAGCGTTGTAGCTAGGAACCTCAGGAATGTAGTTAGAAAGGGAAAAAACAGATTAGAAAGAACCCATCCAGACCATCATTCTGATCCAAGAGAAGTGTGGCAGTCCCATTGCTGGAGACATTGAACGCTACACGGAACAAAACCCACGGCAACACCCTTCACAACTTCTAATTGAACCTTTTTCTTCTCAACTTCTCCACCTTTCCTACAACCGCAGACAGCTAAAGAACAGTTTGGGATGGACTAATTCTTTAATGCACATTTGTTTCAATATTGACCGCACCTGGTGAGAGGCCATTCCAGCTCTCTCTCGTGTACCCATAGCAACAAGCTATCATCCAAAAAGAGCATTACAGTAAGGATAGAGTAACAATATTAAATATTTACCTTGCATCTGTCCAATTGTTAGATCTTTATCCAGCCTGTCAACACCTACAATCAAATAAACAGATGTATTGGAGAAAAGCCAGAGACTGCCTAAGAAGGGCTTCACTCAACATTTTCAAGGAGACATTTGGCTTGAAAAACTCAAAAGAAACATCATCTCACACCCACAAAGAGTTTGCACTGCTGCACCTCAAGAGTGTAAAGTGACAGGAAAGAATCCCAGCCAAAAACGCAAGAACACATCCTTCCCTACAACTTAAAAGGGTATTTATCTTGGTTACACACTTAATTACCCATCAGGGCACAAAAGGGCCTAGAACTGGCTCTAGAACATTGATAATTTGACTTTCAGTTGAAAAGTTCAAATCAGGTCCACATCTGTAGGAAAATATCAAGGGCAGCTTGCATCTGTCCTGTTTGCTCTTCTTCCACACCATACAAGTAAAACACCCACCTGACAGCAGCCAAGACACAGTATGTCATTATGTCCTATTTTGATATTAGCGGCGCTGAACAAATTCCAGATCTGCACGTATCAAATGGACTGGTTTATGATATTTCAAGAGACATAGAAAAGTCAAGGTGGAAGAGACAGATCTGCTAGTATCAGGAAAAACATTAGCCAAACGCTGGCCCTATTCTCTAACGTCAAGCGGGACCGAAATGACCAGCCCCTGAACCTGAAGAGGAGTGGAAGAGACACATACCAGCTAAAAGCAAAAGCTTTGGAGTTGGGCAGCTTAGGAAGAGGTTAGATAAACCCCTGAACCAGCCATCCCAGTACTTTTCTGTTTTCGCCAGTTCAATTCGCCACGTGTATAAGTGCTCCTTCTTTGTCTGCAGGGAGGAGAGAGAGCTCTGCATTAGTGATCAGTAAAACAGCTGAAATAAAATGAACTCAGAGTGCCACTTGGAGGTATATATAAAAAATACTGGCTCCCTCTGGTGGATTCCAGTGGATCACCCTCCTTGCTCCGAAATTTCTCCCCAAATCACAAAGTACGCAAGTAAGGAACAACAAAATCAGTAAGAGCTAAACTTATAGACGAAAAGAAGGCTGCACTTTTCAGGGCACTCAATTCGCTATTTTTTACTGGCACAAATAGCTCCCGAATTGTCTGAACGTCCAGACTTGTCTCTTACTCAGGTGACAGAAATAAAAGGGGCTAAGCTGGCTGCAACCATTTTCCTTGAGGAATTTACATTCCTAGCTTGCAATTGACTGCACGACCTCCCGAATGCTACTGCGCCTTGGAAACAAATGAAAATATCACATAGACTCAGAAAAGAGCATTTTCTGAGGAAAGAAAACCAAACATATGTTTTCAGGTGACAGTTCAGAATAGAATCAGTGGCACGAGACGAAGAAGAAAAACAACAGTCACAATGTAAAGTTTTTGGTCCCTGGAGTTGCTCCCTTATGTTAGAACGATTTGGACACCTACGGGGCTACTTCTCTTGGAAGGGAGCATTGTGCAAACATGAGCAGAAAACACGGGAAGAAACTCCCTACCTCTGCGTCATCTTCCTTCTTCCTTTTGTTGACAGAGCCTCCCCCTTCCTCATCCTCTTCCTCCTCCTCCTCCTCTTCTTCAATAATACCCTCCACTATGGCTTTAGGACATTCAGGACTGGCAGCCCCTTCGCACCTGTGAAAATTAAAACCAGAAACTGATTCCCTGCCAAAACAAACAAAAACCCAAACAGTTTTTAATCTAAAATAGTCAGCAAATTCTCAGATACTGGCTGAGAAAAATCCCCCCAAGTTTAAAAGTAGCTGTGGATGAAAAATACAGTCATGACTAGCCAAGGCACTGGGTGCCTGTGCAGAATATATATCAGAGTGCAAATATAAATGCAAACCATTAAAGGAGGCAGAAGTGGCAAAACAGTCAATAATAGCTTTTTTAAAAATGGAGTATGGGACATTTGTAAAGGCTCCAGGTATGGTAAGAATTAGAGCGGCACAGGCAGGTCACTCCGATCCCCCAAACCCACCTCAGATCACTCCTGAAATGCAACAAATAATTAAACAATTACTAAAAGGAGTGGAAGATACAATACCCAGAAGGTCAACTCGATTTAGGGCAAAATTTCTGAAGAGGCATCAGATTAACACTTATTTGTTCACGTGTGCGGAAAGGCAGAGAAAGCAAGGAATACACAACCAGCGCTAGTTAAACTTTTTAAAACAGCTCTTGGCAGATTTTGCCCCAGGGAAATTTTGGACAGGTTTTCTCTAAGTGACATGATTATGATTCAGTGCTGCTGCAGGTATCAACTGTGATCAAATGATAAGAAAACTGTATTTGCTAGAAGAAATTTTCACTTCCAAGCGCATTTATGCTCTGTAGAATGGTATTGTGAAATATACAAGATGATTTTAAGAGCTCTAAAATGAATAAAAAAAATCACTTACTGTTTGACTTGACCGACCATAGAAACTCTGGCAGATTCAAGATTTCTTATTTGTCCACTTTTTACACTAGAAAAGAAAAAAATTGGAAGGGCATAATTAGTTACTAAACAGAATCGGCATCTAGCAGGCCCAGAAACTGGAGCAAAAGGTCTTTAAAGCTCATGATTTCCCCAAAGCCTCCTGTTCTCAGAAGGCGTTTGGGGTGGGGCTCACGCTACAGGACAACCTACTTGAACCACCCGTTGTCACTGTAACTGTGAATTTAAAAGACACGCCGGAGAAGTGTTGATGGGGAAACAGTGAAATAGGGTCATACCCACCTCATGGCAGGGGACGGGGAGAGGTCAAAAATGACGCTGGGTAACTGGTAACAGAGGTGGGCTGGGTAAGAACAGAACTGGGTAAGTCTACAAACTTAACCGTCAGGCCTCTCCCTTTCAAATTCAGCTCCCAGATGTGCAATTAATTCTTTCTGAACCGGAAATAAGTCCCATTTCTTACAAATCGGGATGTCTCAAGCTTCTTCTGTAATAGCTGGGACGCTTACAAGGAAGCTGTAGTTCATACCATGAAGCTTTCCCTTAGTTGAAGCTTTTAGAGGATCCTTCTCCAATGTCTAGCCAACTCTCCCAGGAAATTAATTATCTTTGAGACCTCTCTCTCCCTGTCAAATCAGCCAAGGAATTGGTGACAACAGTTGGGGAAGCGAGTACGAAAGGAGAAAACAGACAAATTATACAAACTTTGTTTCCTTTGGGAGTCAAGCTAAAAAGACAAGTGATTTTGGAGACTACATATGCCCATGCATTACCTCCACTCAATGGCATTCTCAAGCGACTTGAATGTTTTGGGACGACTCCTTAAGAAGTTCTGCATGCTGTTCAACGCGTCCATAGCTGTACCTAAAAACAAGTTTTTAACTTTATGGCATCTGATGAAATTATTGCCACATCCCCTCCATACAGAACTGGCTACCAGGGAACGCTCTCAGAGAGAGCTGGAGCTCGCTGGGGATTTAATGTTGTTAAGGAAAGTACAGCTTAGAACTCCTAAGCCCACAGTCACACCTGCTCTCACATTAGAGAATTAATATTTGAACAGGTAGGACAGTTCAGATAGTAAGAGAAGGCAGTAACCACTCATCAACATTGTGCGTTATATAAAAAGACCTTTCTCCTCGCTAACAAGAAAGTATTGCAAACAAATTGTCAGGAAAATAGCGAACACAGAGTCCATCTGGGAAAAGCAAAGGGAGGGGGTCACATTAGTAGGTAGCATCTGTTTAGGAGGATGGAATGGGCATTGGTTTAAAAACTGGGCAAAACTTTCCGTATTCAGGGATTTGCGGACAAAAGAAAAAGATCAACGTGGAAGACAGAACCCCACTGAAGGGGGCAGAAGCCTGTCCAAGGGTACACACACTTACCTTCCACAACGTCGATCATGCACAGCCCCAGTAAACTTGGCACCAAATTGGCAACGGCCGTGTGCACTGCGATGGCACCCCCCATGCTGTGCCCGATCAGCATGATAGGGGGGGGAAGGTCCCCATACAGAGCTTCAACCACATTCCCAACGTCTCTGCCAAATTGAGATAAAAGCATGGTTGGCATCTCTTACCTTGATCTGAAGCAGATTTGTACATTGGGAGGAGAAAGCACAGATCCAAGACAGACGTATTGCTCCAAATCCTCTCTTTGTGCTCATTTAACCCACAGGTAATTGAGACAAGTTTATTCTCTTACCACTGTTCCATCTAGGCACCAATGCAGGAAATCGTTCCAGCCAATACTTTTCCTGAACAAGCATGTCATTGCCCTTTTTACTAACAGAAAGTGTTCATTTAAAAAGAAGTGCCTGAAGAGAACCTTTTACATTGACATTTGCTGTTAGGAATTTCACGTAAGAGGCAAGAAAGCTGTCAAATCTTCTTGCACGGAAGCGCAGACTAAGAAATTCACTGTTCTGAAAGGAGAAACCTTTTGCAATTAAAGAGAGAAAATAACTGAGCGCTACTGACCAAGGAGAGATAAACAACGCTGAGTAAAAGCAAAACGATTCAGACTTTCTATGAGCATAGATACTACAAAACAAGGGGCAATTTCTCCTCCTTACTATAAGGCACCTACTTTAACCTAAAGCTGTCACTGCAGTACCTCAAAGCTGACTGGTGCCATTCACAAAACCCCCAAAAAATAGCAGAGCTAATCATTGAAATCTAAGAGCACTGTAGTTGAAGACACCCAAATTGGCTTTCCTGACTAAAACCATTCAGAGGGACCGGAGACCTGAGCAGTACTGCAACTGGAAAATAGAAAACAAGTCGAAAAAAAAAAAAAACAGTTGACCAGCTTGTTTGCTCCATCAGAGAAAGCTGCTTGAGGATTCGATTAAAAAAAAAACAAAAAAAACAAAAAAACAGCTGTAATTTAAGGCTCCCATTTAAAAGCTACTCAGGAATAACTTTCAAGCTCATTGCTAAGAGGAGAGAAAGGTTTAAAAACAAAAGGAATTTGTTTTCCCCCCACGGTAGTGCTGCTCCAGATCTAAAAAATTCTAATCATTTCATAGGGCATCTCCTGAGGACAGTAACACATCAGGACCTGACAAGCCGTAAGCAGCAGCACACAGTACACAATGGAAGTCAGAATACATTTCACACATGGCCTCCCCACAACAAACCCAGTGGATTTGTTCATATGAAGTTTACAAAATCCTTCGTGATTTAATTGTAGTCACAGCAAAGAGTTTCTTTGTACTAAATGTGGACACAACGTAATGTGCTTAGCGGTGGGTATTTGTTCTGCTTACAGCTTTGTCAAGAGGGGGATTTGCATCCCAAAGCAGGTCGGGGTAGTTTGAAAAAGCAACTCTCTCCTACGCTTGAAAATCTCAGTCTGTGACCCACACTTTGGGGATGCCACCAGTCCAAGATGGGCACGCTCTGAACGCTCACTCGAAGAGCCCAGGAAGAACCAAACCGGTGATTTCGAGCTAAAATGCCCCAGTTGGTTATGTCCAAGGAAAACATTAAGCATTTCCCCTTCCATTAGGAAATCTCTAGCAAGTGTTATAGCGTGTTGCAGGTTTGAAGTGTTCACTGCAATGAAGCCACCGATATTTAAAGTGAGTTTAAAGTCTGAGGGTACCTAGAGAACGGCTCCAGTTTGGAATCTGACTCAGTTAGAAGAGGTGTAATTTCAAACAAATTTCAAACTGTCCCAAAACGGAAGGAAAAAAAGGGACAACTACCAGAATAACGTGAAATGAAACTATCTTCCAGCCCCCCTGAATGATGGTTGTGTGTCCTCAAGTAGTTGATTGTTCAATCAAGGGAAGAAAATAAAGGTTTGTGAGAAGTGAAATACTGAAGAGAAAGGGTAAGTTTCCTTACTTTGACATAGTCTCTGCAGACAGATCTTCAGGATTCCGAACTTTTGTTTCTCCTGAAAGAACAAAAAAAAAGTAAAGTTCACATAAACTGGAAACCTTCAGTCCCCTCAGGAATCAGAGCAGCAACTGTACAAAGCTTTTTTGGCACAGTTATTAAGAGCAAGCCTACTGCAGTTAACATGAATAATTAAGAAACACGGAATTAATAGGAATGGTTGGTACTTTATCGCATCATAGCTTACGGGTAGGAAACACTCCCCACAACTGTTCCATATTTGCAATGTATCTTAAAACTAAAGAACAGATCTTATTTCTAATGGTAAAGACAACCTATAGGTTATGAAAATACGAAGGAGGGGGTTACTGCCAGTCTGTAGGAAGGAACAAGTCCACCATTGCCTCACACAAAGGCACGGGGAGTCTCAGCTTCTGGCACCTGAGGACAGGTGGCTGCAGAGCTCTAGAAGCCACTTTTCCATCCCTGGTTTTGAAATACTGAGGAGAGCTTATAGCAGTTTTCCAGTATCTGAAGGGGGCTACAGGAAAACTGGGGAGGGAGTTTTTACAAGGGCATGTAGTGATGGGACAAGGGGTAATGACTTCAAACTGGAAGAGGGGAGATTTAGATGAGATCTCAGAAAGAAATACTTTGCTGTGAGGGTGGTGAGCCCCTGGCCCAGGTTGCCCAGAGAAGCTGGGGCTGCCCCATCCCTGGAGGGGTTCAAGGCCGGGTTCGACGGGGCTTGGAGCAAGCTGGGCTGGTGGGAGGTGTCCCTGCCCAGGGCAGGGGGGTTGGAAGTGGATGATCTTTAAGGTCCCTTCCAACCTAAACCATTCTGTGATTCTATGATTCTGTGCCTTAAGGATGCTTTCTTAGTCATCTTGGGAGGGATTCATTACATCTTCTTTAAAAAATGAGAGCACGTAACATGCTTATGTGATTTTTAAATGTATTTATTTTACTTACCATGGCCTCGGAGATCTAAAGCCACAATCCTACACTGAATCCTGTTAATGATTGCAGACTGCAAGAAGGGACAAAGATAATATAATTTGCAAAGTGCCACACCTCATCTACAAAAAGATCAGTAACATTAAGCACTCCCTGAAACAACGGCAAAGGCTCAGATGGTGTGACAAAACCTCTTTACTGTCAACAAAGCGGCTGAACCTGGATTGCACAAGGTGTCACAGAAAGCAAGCAAGAATATTTCATATAAACTATCCTTAATTAACCAAACCTCCATCCTTTCTACCACTGTTAACGCCATCTCTGAGGACATTTATTTCACTGTGCATAAGACATTACGTGCGTTTCCTAGGATAATGAATTCAAGCTCTGTAGCACCTCTGAAAACCAAAATGCAGCAGTGGTATTACAGACACCAAAGTAATGTCCCCCGTCCCCGAGCCTCACGCATTACAAAATTAGCTATACAGCAGAGATGAAGATGAAGCCGCTGCTTTGCAGCTCGCATTCAATTTGCTCTCAAAGAACACAATTTTACAGTAAGACTAAAACGTACAAAAATGGATTAGCCCAAAGGGGTCGGGGGGAACAAGTGACGAATCTTTTTCAAGTCAGGTAGGGCTGCAACACGATTGTGGTTCTATTTGTCCCTGACAACTCAATTTACCTAAGTTATTTCAGGCATCACAGTGATTAAATGGCATTCTCTGTTGAAAGGAAGATTTTTGTGTTAAAGAATCATTGATTATTTAACAGCCCTGCAGGAGCGGGGGAATTTGTTGAGGGATTCTTAATAGAACCACCTACATAACGGGCAGAGATCTGAAAGCTGCCCAGTCCTCTTATTTTGGTTGTTCAGCTATACAGCTCATAAATGACTGTAGCAGTTGCTCTCCCAAAAGCCACCAAATCCACAAGTTAATATTTTAGAGCCCCTAAAGACACCCTGAAACCTCAATCTGCAAGGTGCTTATGCACCTAAGCAATAATTTAACTAGTCAGAGGAGCTGTTTGCTGCTAAAAATCAAACTGTTGTCAGTAGGGAGTAAGGAAAGTGGATCATCAACACGATGTGAGAGAATGGGAAGCTTTCCAGTGCCCTGAGTTTTATCCAAATAGGAGTACTTTGGCCAAGAGAAGTACAAACACATCATCCAGGAAATTACCAGGCCACTAAGCAAAGGAAGGAAGGAGCACACTGGTCCTGCAGGCTGTTATTTTATTCATAGATTGTTACTCTCAGTGCTTCCCAATTTGGGTTTCTTCTTGTTTTTGGGGGGAGGAGTTGTTTGGTTTTGTGTTTTGGGTTTGTTTTTTTTTTAAAGTTCTGGTTCATCTCAAACATTTAACACTTGCATTGCTTGGGACAAACTTTAATTTCAAAATGCACAAAGGAAATAGTTCTATAGCAGCCACACAAAGGCGTGAGCTAATTGTTGTGGCAGTTTCTTTCTCCAGATGCAGTCACAAGTGCAAGGCGTAAATCTTGTCCATTATCTATCTTGTTATGATCTTGTCATGATCTAACTTTGTTAATTGCTCACAGTAACATAAAAAGGCAGTAAGCGTAAGGAACAGTGTTATGACTGCAATCACACCGCCAAATTCAATTCTGGAGTTTTTTAAATGTAAAAACAGTATTGGGGTTGCTGTTGGAAATAAAGAGCTCTAGAGAGAGTGGAAGTGACTTGTAAGAAGCCCTTTCCTTAAGTCAGAAGAATGTGACTTCATACCTTTGTCTCCAATGAAAAGCAGTGACCTTCACTACATCTGTTTAAGGTACTTGCATACCATAACAAAAACCATTAAACTAGCAGAGGAAAAGACATGCGTCCACCTTGGCAACCAGTGAGCCACAAGCAAGTACCTACAGCATTTAGTAAGACAGAGATTTAAGTCTTAAAGTTCAACAGTTTCAGAAGACTTATATCTGCAGTCTCTGGGTCAGCTCAAGTTACAAACGAACTGTTAGGTGTAAAACTACTATTCAATACCAAAATTACAGCCCAGGTAGTAAAGTATTTTTCTATATAAGATGGTTTACGATTACACCATCAGGATTACTCAACAGTAGTCATGTTGGGAATTCAAGAGCAGTTGGTAGTGACTCTTCTAAAATGTTAACTCTTGTTACTCATTTGACTCTCTGATGAAAGGGATCTACAACACCAGACTGCTGAAAGGTCACAAATATGACACAGCCAAAGGGGAGATGTAAAGACTTTGTCTGTCCAGCTGCACTTCCATGAAAGTCATCCTACAGCATCCTTCTGTTAATGGCACTAGACAGCTTGAAGAGCTCCTGGATGAAAAAGGTGCCAAATAAAAAACACACACTGCAAGTGATTTCCTTGGAATCCTTTAAAAGTTTTCTTCCTTAACTCCCTTTATTTTTTAAAGGGAACGGGTGGGGGGAGGAATTTTGGTTTGGTCAGTCCCCACGCTCACTCCTATTGACACCCATCCTCAGTTCGCTTTTCAGAGAGTTGCTTGAGCAGCAAACGAGGTTTCTCAACAAATCAAACAGGACCTCAACCATGCAAAGATAACATTGTTATGATGAGATAAAGCTGTTGAACTTTCACTAGTAGTCATGAAAAAGTAGCCTTCTGAAAAAAATTGGATATGCTATCATGAGAAATGTCTTGGCACTTCATTAAAACATATGAGCTATTTATGTAGTTTTGGTTACAGCTGATAATTAAAAGCTAGATGATAAACCTTTGCATGTGCTTTGCCTATATAATAAATACACTGACAGTGAAATATTTAGAAAACTTGAGTCAGGTGCGCACCAGGAGATTATAAAACAGTTTTCTGGACCGATTTTCCCATGCTTAATATAGCCGAATGGTTAGCTGCCTTCCACGCTCAGAGGATTATATTTGCATACATAGAAACTTCTACAAAGCAGCAGCTTACTTACAGTAAATACAGCCCAGGAAAGAGCAGAATGGCCTCCACCGTGTAACAGCAGTAAGACAGGTCCCTCCAATCCGCTTTTGTAAATTCGAAAAGTGTATGAACAGTTAAGGACATTTCATAGAGTTATTTGAAGTAAGTTACTTAGCTGAATGTGTTTTGGAGTCTGCAATGCTCAACAGTGTTTTGTTTCTATCCTTGTGCACCCGAGGCGTCGTTTCTCCCTCTGATCAACAGGCACATGCAAGCACAACCTGGACAAAATCTGCTTTATTTAAGCTTCAGGGGTTGTTTTCCTGCTGTCCAGGTCTCCTCCTCCCTGTAATGTACTGATCTCCTGCCCGCACCCTTTTCCCCCTGTGCACAACAGTGAACTGAACAACTAAGAGAAAAGCCAAACCGTGATCAGCATCCACTTCGGTGCACATAATTTTGATTTGGTGTATTTTCTTATTACTTCCAAAGAAAAATGTCAGATAAACCAGTAAGTAAGATTTTTAAGGCAATAGAATTACTCTCTGGAACATACACAGCAAAGATGCTTCACTAAGGTAGCTAAAGTCCCCTTACAGTATGTATTTAGATACAGAAAAATCAGTTTAACTAACACTAAAAACGATGTCACTTAGGGAAAGGCACAGAACTGGGAGTTGTGAGGTCTATGTTCAGTGCCCGAAACTGTGACCAACAGATCAGGCAAGTCTCTTCACCTTCTTTCTGCTGTTCTCTGTCTGTTCTTGGGGTGGAACCCCAAAAGCGTTCCTCTGACTCTTAACGGTGCTAGCTGTGGTTACCGATGAGGCTGCTCATCGTTTTTCTGCTGAATACCGCAGTGCCCTTTGGATCTGCTGGTTGCAAACAATTCACGCAGGTGCTCCCTACGCCATTTCAGTTACAGTGAGCTGCGTCAGCTCAAATAATTTCGTCAGCTGGGGTTTGTTCACACAAGGAGATCTGATGGAGCAGTAACAGGTAGGTGGGGCAGACAGTGGGCACCAACTCCATTCATTAATTCAGCCGCTTCCACAGCACGCATCTGTCCGCAACCTATCATATAGGAGCTCAAGCTTCTGTTAAAGGTCATAGTAAATCTGAAGTAACCAAGATTTGTTTAAATTTAGGATGCTTATGTACACCACCTATCCAAATAGGTGTACACCTATTATCCTTTTAATTTTACTCTTTATGAAGCCTCAGGGGTGTGCCCGGCCCCTACATCAAAGGCAGACAAGGTGCATGTCATGAAGAATTCATAGGATCAATTGGACAAGTGCAGTTAATAAACACAAAATAATGACAAGCTGAACAAAACAGCAAGGAGAAATTTCTCATTTCAAAGCATCACACGCTACTGACATTAGAGAAATAATTACTAAATCGGTATTTGGAGAGACTTTGGTTTTCCTAATGGCCAAGCTAGAATATGCATGCTTAAAAACTAGGCAACTATTTAAACTACAAGGTTGTGTTATTTAAACACAGATTAAAATGTTTCCAGTTTGTAATTAGGTCAAAAGACCTGGAAGTACCTCTCAAACCTGCTTTTGTCAGAGCTGTAGGCAGAGGTAGGACAGATGGGAAGCCTTGTCCCAGCAACTTCACACACTGTGCTTGTTGGGGCGCTCGCAGTTAGTAAGTGGTCTGGATACTACAGCGGTTTGAGCACATCAGAGAGGATGACTGCCATCAGTTTGGTTAAACAGTAACTGGAAGACTTTAGAGGAATCAGCATGAAAAGAAATATAAAAGCAACAGGAACATTTGCAAAGGGGGCAGAGATCTTGGAGAGAAAACAGCAGCAGTCAAAACCTGGTTTGACGCTGCCAGAAGACTCCCTGATGGCACCACCGCCTCCACCTTGGCCAGAAGAAGCTTCCTTGTCTGCACACCAGCTAGCAGACTGACAATTCGGGGGGCAACAAGTAGGGACCCGCACCTTGGGTGTGTTTATGTGACCTCACGTGGGAGCAACATGGGTAGCATCCACACCTCCCACAGGAGACGGGCACCAGTAGATCCTGCAGTCCCAGAAGAAACAGTGTGTGCTTGTAACCCATACTTCTTGGGGGTGCATATGAACATGCACGTATGTTTGTTTGTTTGTGTACAGGAACAGAATGTCCTAGGATTCAGTGTAGAAAGGCATTTAGAAATTTGCAAGTATTTATTAACATCTAAGTGTTCAGTGTTGAGGTTTACCTGTTGTACTGCTGACACTGATCCTGAACATACGGTTCACTGATTGCCAGTTAATTACCCATCATTAATAAAAATCAATAAATAGCTTTGATCCTGACATGGTTTAAGCTATGGGAACTGATGAGCATTTCCCTGCAAAATATGTTATTGAACTGTTGGAAACACTTTTCTCAAATTAATGATTACTAAAGAAGTAACGCCAGGAATTGACCTTGCTAATACATCTGAGCTGTCACCTTAGAAGCTCTAGTTACTGATACTGATCCCTACAAAAGAAAAAATGGAAGATGAAAAAGCTGAAGAGAACCCCAGTAAACTAAACGACACGTGATACCATCCCAGTCACTGAGTATAAGAAAAGTTCAATCTGGAAAAAAGGATATATCCTTGCCAGTTTCATTTTCTACCACAACGTCCTCCATAGATTCAAAGTACTGGCTCCAAAGCACTGGTGAAAAATCACGCTTTCTTCCAGGGCTGCAAGACAAAAAAAAACCAAATTCAGTAAGAAAGAGATATTTTATAAGTCTTTCATTTAAATTGGCACACAAGGCGTTATTACATACATTGAAGAGAACACGTCGGTGTTACACAACAGTTGAGGACTGGAGGCAAACGATGCATTACTGAAATTCCTATACAACTACAATACTAGCAATTTTATAGTCAGTGAGGAAATTCTCCCTTTCCCTGCCCCCCCCACTAATCGTTGCTCCTATTGAGGAGATCACAAAGATGCACAGGAAAACCACTGGAGACTACTGGACAGAGAGAAGAGTATTTTCCTCATAAAGCAATACCAAGGAAGACTGAACAACGGCAATTTAGACTACATGGACCTAAGCCAAGGGAAAAGAAAAAGAACAGGGCACGCAGTGATACTGTCCCAGTACAATCTCCCAGTTTGCAATGACCCACAGATCAGGCATGTCAAAAATCAGAGTCAAAAGTCATTAAGTACTTTTATATTTAATGGTCTTGCTCTAGCCTTAAAGCAAGCCTGATGCTGACATGACTGGGAGTGCTCCAGTGCCTGGAACACAAGAAATGATCCTAAATTTATGATTCAGCCCATAAATCATAATTTAAAAAAGAATAATACATCCCTCTCACAAGCCACCTTGACACCACGGTATTGAAAAAGCAGAGCGTCAGCTATTTACTGAAGGTAACTAGTAATTTACCATGTACTACTTGTCATGAGATTATAACTTTCCTAGAAATCGCCCCTAATTTTTGGAAGAAATAGAATTCAAACAGAAAGTCAACCTGTCCCGAAGGCTGAGTGGCTGGTAGAAAAACTACGGAGAGAATTGAACAGCGTCCTATATAGAAGAAACTTAGAAACACTGTTTGGAGCAAAAAAAATAAAATCCACCAGATTTAGGTTAACAGCAGCAAGTTTTAATTACAGCTCAAGTTTCCTGGAATTTACTGCGACGGTTAAAACTTCAGCATATTTGTAAACAGATCTAGTATTTAAATACTGCACATAGAGCAACATCAGGACTGTGAAGGAAAAGAACAAGACCAAATTAATTCAAGTTAATGCTTCCATATCCATCCTGCCTCAGTTAAGGACCACGAGAAAAGCATCGCAATAAAGAGCAATAAACACTCCTCAAGTTGCCTTCCCCCGTGTTCTTAGAGCTACACAGGCAACTCTCCATGATTCTGAAAATATCCTCTAATAAAAACATTTCATTAGGAACAATGCTATCAAGTCCAGCAACGTGAGTAAAAGGTACTGAGTCCAAAAGGCTAAAGTTAATTAAAAAAAAAGAAAATGGTAGGATCTTTAAAAACTGTATTTTGAATTAAGGGTCATAACAACCAGACTGCGCAACAGATGCTGGCAGAATATTTCCTTGCCAGACTCCGGTTTGCTCCAGGCTTTGCACTTATTCCCAGGTTGCTGTAATTCCTTTAGAAGTCATAACCTACCCATACAGAAACATTGCTTTATTGTCATCAAAAAGCCAAACAAGCCAGGAAGGTAAAATCTGGCCAAACACATTCCAATCACTGGAGACTTCTGGATGCCCAATTCTATCCAGCTCAAACTAGGGAGCCCAGAAGCAAGATTTCTTCTGCTATCGCATCATTTGCCAAATACTGATGAACAAGCACTGCACAGGTAAGAAAATCCTAACGGTGGACACTGGGGGAGTAGAAGTTGCTTTGGAGACGGACCAAAACTATTGTGTTAAAAGAGGACTTGGTGCGATAAAAGATTTGGAGATCGGTGCTACCTGTGGACTGCTCCGTGTCTAGTAACTACATCTACCTGGGGAGGTTTACTCCTTTTGGATAAGCCGGCATCTTCCTGCCACTGCTCCGCACGCCCAGGGAATAACACCTCAACAGAGGCAGTAAAAAAAAAATTAAAATAAAAAGCCTGGTTTTCCCAGTAACACATTTCCAAAAGGTGAATCACAGTCATTATTCCTCATAAGCAGTGAGACTCATGTCCTCTTTAGGATAAGGCTAATTTCTGCTGCGGTTTGTTGACAGGTATATCACAAAGCACCGCAACAAATTACACCTTAAATTAGCTAGCTGCTCCTGTAGTACTAATGTCAGGTCATACCCAGCACCTTAGGGAATGCAATTCCCCTAAATGATTGGGTGAACGCAGAAGACCTGTTCTGCAGACATCGTATAAACCAGGACTCTTAAAGGTGCCCAGTTGACAAACAAATTCTTTTTTTTTTTGCTTCCATCAAAAGGTGCAGCTGTGCCCTCTCCTTGTATCCCCATCACTAACAAAAGGCTCCGCAATCAGAATTTTTCCTGATGACTCAGTTGATGCAAAATCTGTTTCTCAGGCTGATATTCACTCAGTAAGGCTAAACGAGTAGTGCTTAATTTTGGCAGCGACATAATTAGGCTAGATTCGAGCCCAGTATACAGGATGAGTAACAGTGCACCATTTTGACAGGCTTTTTGCACTTCAGCTCTTCTGGGGGAGGCAATCAGGACAGAATATTAAAATCAAGCATGGGCGTGGGGGGTGAAAGACCTTCATGTAAAAAAAAAAAAAAAATCTCCTCTGCTGAAGGAAGTTTCTCCTGAATTCTTGCCTTCCCAAAGAAACAGACAAAGCAGCTTTTCAATTTTGTAGGAACAAAACTCCTATTTCCCCTGATATTTCTAGAACATGAAACATAAAACAACCACCCCCTGAAGGGTCCAGATTCTCTTCTGTGGGTTTCCAGACTTCAGTATTGTTCTTGTCAAATTTCAATTAAATAAAATGAGATGTCACACACCTACGTAAATCCAGAAAATACTAATTTCTTACTGCCTCAGCTTAATCTCATTCTCTGATTAAAGAAAAAATATCGCATTCAAACCTTAGCCTTTCAAAGAACGCTGTAGATCAGGAAGAACGGAGCGATATAATACCAAGATGACAAGTTGTCATAATATTGGGAAGAAGCAAGCACACCTGCAAAGGTGTTCCAAGTATCCAAGGAAGGGAGAAAACATTTGCTGTGACACCGATGTAACGTTCTGCTAGAAAAAACATAAACGCAAAACTCCCAGTGCAGGTCAAGACTCCAAAAACAACAAATGCTGAATTTCACAAGCAATAATTTGGTATGAAATACAATAAACTCGCATGATTCATAAGAGCTCCAAGCTACTTGACTTAAAATTGGTTTATCTCCTAGGACCACAGTTGGTATGATGAGGGACAGCAAAGGTCCATCCAGCTCTGTAACGTGTCACCAAGAGATGCCAGCACAGCAAGTGCTCTGCAAAGGGTTAAACAGGGAATAGGGTATGACCTCCAAATTTTCACTATAAGCAGGATGGTGATCTCCGGAGGTTGCATCCTCAGCACCGTATTGCATTAAGGGTGGGCAGTTTCCATTAGCTCGTCACATAAAATACAAGTCACTTCCAGCCAGAGCTACTTCCACAACATCTGTGACAACGGTGCCACAATTTAATTAGGCTTTGAGCAAAAAGGATTACTTCTGCTTGCTTTTAAGCCCACACTATGATAATGTTTGCCTGCTCTTCTCTACAATATTAATGACTGTGTACACCCCTATCATATTTCCCTTGCCTGGGCCATGTATTTTTCAAGCCGGGAGTCCTACTCTATTGATTATCTCCTTGCCTGGAAGCCATCCCAGCCCTGATCACACTGTTTTTCCATACCATTTCTGGTGCTTTTTGGAGATGAAGAGAACTGCCCACAGCTTGGATGATTTCCCTCCTTTGGTTTTTGAAGAGGCAGGATGCGCATTTAGCGACAACAAATTTCATCACCCTTTTAAAACGCAGCATTTTAACACAGTGAGACTTTTCCCCAGCATGTTATGGCTGGTTTTAGGTTTGATTGTCCTGATTAATTCCAGGTGATCAGCAAATATCATCATCCACCTGGCTACACCCCTTCCAACATAATCCATAAATCCCGTAAACAGCAGGAACTCCCTGGTAACCTCCCCTGTATTGTGCGACCAGAACGTTTCTAAGTGGGCTGCTTACTCATAATACAGGCAGAGCATGGGGAAATCCTGGAGCGAGTTGCTGATTAATCGTATCATGCCAGATGAAGCGTTTTGACAAATTAATCCACTTTTGTGAAAGCAGGGGTACAGCATGTACCGTCACTATTACACAAGGCAAGGGAACACCGAAGCCTGTTGACTAGTGCAAAGACATTAAACCTGTATCGCATAGGAGAGGTATGAAATTACGTGAATCATCAGTAGCACAAGTTTGGGATATTTAGCACCAAAATTAATCATAACAAAAACCAAGAAATGAACTTCTCGCAGTTGGACACCAATGCTACAAGCCGAAACTGCAACAACATGAAGTAGCTTGAGCTGTTACTGACGACATCTGGTTCAGCATCTGTCACAAATGGCAAAACCCAGGTCATAGCTTCTACCAGTAAGTGCAGATTTTTAAGGATTCAAGACTACCAGAGGGAATATTAAGCACAACATGAAGCAAAATCAGCTACCGATAGCCAAGCCACACAGAAAATGTTCATTAATTCTGCATGGGCAAGAGCAAGTATAGAGGGACTCGGCATTGTTCCTTTTCTGATAGATGAAGAAGAGATCTCAAACTAACAAAGTGAAGTCGTGTACCCAGGCGAAAGGCAAGAAACTGCATTAATAGGATGGGGCACATGGTCCTGTGACGCACACGGTTGCCAAAAATCTGGTGGTTTGTCAGCTGATTGCATTCTTAAAGGAGAGCATGGTGACCCCAGTCATGGCGTGATCCTCAGGCATCTGAGGACAACCTCAGCTCGGAGCACAGACTGTACTACTACTGCACGAGGCACTGGTGCCACCATGTCTGGAATACTGTACCAGCAGCTGGATCAATAACTTCAGGATAGAACTTAAGAGGATTCAAAGAACAGAAATAATTAAGACTGGAAAACAGGGCATACAGCGAGAAGCTTTACAAAGCCTGATCAGTTAAACACAATGCCAGGAGAGATGTGGGGGCAGGGGGGTGGAGGAGGAGTAAAGAATCATAAAATTGTCCAGGTTGGAAGGGACGTTTCAGATCATCGAGCCCAACCATCAACCCAACACTGACAAAAACCACCACTAAACCATGTCCTTCAGCACCACGTCTGCCCGGCTTTTAAATACCTCCAGGGATGGCGACTCCACCACTGCCCTGGGCAGCCTGTTCCAATGCTCGATAACCCTTTTGGTGTAGTAACTAAGTTAACTTCATCTCAGTTGCTCACATTGAAGGGGATTTTTAGACTGTTTTCTCAAGCAGATATCTTCGTCAGATCAGATAACCCAGAGAACTTGGTATCAGTCTGAAGCCTCTTAAGTTGACCTGATGCAGCTCTTCCTCCTGGAACTGGCGGACAAACAGAAAAGGTGACCCTCCAGTTACCGAGAGCACTGATACACAGTCACCATAAAGCAGAATAAACCTGTGAGGCTGCGAAGAAGACATCTCCTTCCTTCCCCATTCCTCCAGATTTAACCACTCCCTGTGAACAGATCTAGCTGAAAACAAAAATGGTTTTAATAGAATCATGGAATGGTTTGGGTTGGAAGGGACCTCTAAAGGCCATCTAGTTCCAACTCCCCTGCCATGAGCAGGGACATCTTCAACTAGATCAGGTTGCTCAAAGCCCCGTCCAACCTGGCCTTGAACATTTCCAACGATGGGGCATCCACAACTGCTCTGGCCTTTCCCAGATCTTTCAGCCAGATCTGTTCCCTACCTGGCCGACTGCGAGGCCACCCAAACACAGTGCAATGGAGAAAATGAAGACAAAAAACCAGTAGGAGACAGATTGTTCCCTTCTGTAGCACCACAAACCCACACAGCGTTGACCCGATCACATTGCCATAGTCTGGATTTGTGAAGCAACTATCGACTGAAATGGTTAAGCTTTGCTCAGTTTCACAAAAGCCGTCCATAATTCCTATGGTAAAGTGAGATTAAATTGCTCAACTTTCCACTTTGCTTGGGGAAAACCTGAATGGGAAAACATAAACAACAAAAAACCCCAACAAAGGCACAATCCAAAGACTTAAGAGTATTTTTGTATCTCCTTCCAATGCCATTTCTGACAGCAGAGGTCCAATGCAAGGACTAATGCTAAAATTTTCATGCAAGAGGCAAGGGAGATCCATGGAGAATATCTCACGGATTGCAAGAGGAACCCATGAAATCAGAGCCAAGCCCTTCCCCGGGAACTTTCCACTCTACTTCTTGCCATACTGTTTGATTTAGTGGCTTTAGTGAATGCTTAAAATTCAGCTTAACAAGAGTTAACACCTCCAGACAAAATGTTAGTAGTTATGCATCATATATGAAATATCTGGGAACAACATATACCAGAACTCCTACATTTGCAGGGGAATTGGAGCAGAAAGTGAAGAGGACCTGGGAATTAAAAACTATTGTCACCTCCAATACAAATACATGCAAATTGTCATTTAAAACAAAGTACTTGCCTCCAAAGAATGCTAGGGAAAACGTAAGTGACCTCTGATTTAATAGTGAACCCCGAAAAGGGCAGAATAAACATTCTGTTTTTCCACAAAACAGCTGGTGCCCACAGGAAGCTGGGCAGCAGCTGATTTCAGAGAAACATTTCTCTGAAGAAAAGAATTTGTATCTTTGATTTGTTATTTTTCTTAGAGCTTCCTTTTTTTAGCGATACATCAACACACATTCAAAATTAGAAGCAAGCCCAAAAACCAGCAGCTGTGATTTTGCACCTTCCTATGCTGAAGCAGTATTTTGCTGACCAAATATTTAAACTGACAGAACTAATTACGGCTTTTTAAAGTATCCGGCAGACCAAAACAGAAATGGATCCAACATAATAACTTTTCTAGAACGATCCTTAAACTCTAAGCCAGCCAGCCAGCATATTAAACTGGAATCACAAAACAAATTCTGGGCACCCTCTGCAGCTAGTTTTATCCTATTGTGCAGTTTGTCCTCTTCATCACGTACTGAAAATGTGCACACACTGCAAGCGATCCCGCAGCAACAGGAGCCCACACGGCTCAACAAATCTCTCACCAGTTTTTAAAGGGCTTTTCTATCAGGTATTTTCCTAAAAAAAGAAAAAAATAAAAGGTTGTACCAACCAGGGAGAACCGGTTTTAGAAACGCCTTTTTTTGCTGATTGAGAGTCCACATTTAAAACTACTAACGCAATTAAAAAACATCACATGCATCAATCAAGGTACTTAATTCTTGCACCACATTTGGACTCGACCAAAGCAAATCGAACATAATTTATATGTAAGAACAGCCATGGCTGACCAGTTGTATATAAAAATTCTAAATATTGACAAAGACAGTATTTCAAGTTCTGCCCTGAAGATACTGAATACATAAAATGTTTCTTTATTAAAACAGTTTCAGGGGGAAAAAAAAAAATAGATTAGCAAGGGAGAAATTAGTTGAAACTTTCATGATCGAATTACACAGATCTGATCCAATCAAGTCCTTCTAGATAATTAAAAGATCTTAGGAGATTGTACATAATTTTTATTCGCATACTGGAGAAGAACAGCAAATTCTTCTTCATTTACAAATCCCATCCGGATCCTCAGCTCTGAATAAGCTAGTTCTCTAAGCAAACTAGTGAAAAACTTCAGAGAAAATAAAGACGGAATGCATCTGCTGTTACAGCTGTCAGGAGCTGCTTCCATGGGTCTCGTTCCTTTTGCTTCACTAGTGATTTTGCAAACTCCATTATTTCATTTCCCCAAAGAACTCTGCCCATAAAGTTTGATTTTATTTCCATTTCAAGCGAGCGATTCAAACGAATCACTTTCAATACGCAGGCAATTTCAAACACAACTTTGGACAGATTCGCTGCTTAAAACAAACGGACATTGAAAAATGAACTTCAAGTTCCTCTCAGCAGCGTGATTTTCACGTACTGCTTGAGCCGAAGAGAGGCACCATCTGCCTTTAAAAACAGCCTTTTTGGTAACATAATTCAGTCGGACAATTCTGTCGGAGAGCACTTAAATAGAGGCAGGAGAACGCTATGCTAGCAAAGGAGGGTGTTGCTGGAACAGTGTACGCACACACGCATGCCTGCAGACAGGAGGGGGCTGTAATTTAGAGAAAGCAAGGTAGCAGAAATCAATGCGATGTGCTGTGAAATACGACCAAATTCAAAGTGTACATCTTGTGCTACCGCCAAAGCCAGTCAAAACTGTGTTGCAGCAGCCATTTTAACTACTCAGTGGTTTTACTTAAATATTAATGTCTGTGTTGCTCACAATCAAGGATTCAGCATCCCTCCTGTTTGCATTTTCCCACGTGTCATTACTTTGATATACAACTGGAAGTGTGGAAGAGGCTGCAGCTGGAAGCAAAGATTCACTGCGATGGAGTGGAGCACTCGGCCCCGCACGACAGTCCCACAGGCACAGCACAGCTATTTGCTTCGGCCACTTTGACTTCTCAAATGAGACCCTCCAGTAAAGAGACACAGGGAAGAGATCATGCTGGAAAATGGCAAAAAAGAATAAAATAATAAAATAGAAAAAGACAAGTCTCTTTTGCCTGTTTTTACCTATTTAAATACAGTAATTCATTTAGGTGACATTTTATTACAAACTACCAAAACATGGATTAACCTTTTAATAGTGCATTACCAAAAAGATGTAAGACTTTATTTTGGTTAAGAAGTCCTCAGTATAAATGACAAAAGCTTCTTTGCAAAACGAATAATCTCAGAGTAAGCTTGAAAACCATGTTTCGAAGAAAGCATCCCACCCCATAACTTGCCTTTCCAGTCAAGGAAGACTGAAGCTTGAGAAATCTCAGTGCTGCCGTAAATTATTTTTCTATTTTCCTACAGCAGTATCACTTGCTCCACCCTCCGCTTATGCCCTGCTTTCAGCCACACCATACAGTCACATTAACATGGCCTGTCGCGTTGATAAAGAAAGAATAAAAAAAGAATGCCCAACACACTAGTCAGAGGATCGGTGCATATGAAGCAAAGCATTGAGCCATGGAAAAATCAGCTTGCCAGCGCTGTTGGATATTAAGTTCAAACCCATTTTAATGGCCCTGCTTCCAATTCAGGAAACTCAAAGCGCAGAAATAAAATAGATTTATAAACACGAGAGGTTTAACACAGCAAACAAATGTTTTTCTAAGTTTAATTACTTTTGTTCCCTGGAAAAGTTTGAATTTTAAAGGACTATTTCAGTATAGCCTTGTACATTTATCAGCACCGTAAGTCACACTCCCATTTTTCTCTGTATAATTAATCCCATTCTCTTTTGGTGGCCTAACTATGGAATCTTGCACTAGTTTGTATTCAACTGCATCCTGCTAAGGCTAAACTTAGCTAAACCTAAGTTTAGCCCAGGTAGAAATAATTTCCACGAATGCAGACAAGATGCAAGCAGCACACAGCAGAACTGTAGCCCAAAACTTGAATAGAAGGGCAAAGCCACCCCACAAAAAAAAAAAAACAACACAGTTCTGCTGAGATGTATTAATAAAGTTATCACCTACAAATGTAGATAAAATAATCTTTCCAGTTCACAGGTGTGTGAAGGTGTTGAAGTTCCACGTCTAGTTTGGGGCACTGCTGTCCAAAAAAGAACACACAGCTTAAGATGAGGGGAAAGCGGAGATCTTGGGAGAAGAACAAAAGGTTAAAAGAACCAAGTATTGAGTTTACAGACTGATCAGGTTCAGAAGCAACGGTCTAGATGATGCTGACATCCAGCCACCCTTATCTCCCGAGAGATTCATCAGCAACCAGAGACAAGTAAATGACACAATCGCACAAACAGGTCGACAAATTCTGGCATTTGAAAGCATTGACTAAAGATCTGAGCCACAGTTCCGGCTGCACCACTGAAACCAGCACCTGTTACCCACACTCCATCTTCAGACCAATGCTGGAGCTCTCTGATGCACCACCCTATTTCAAAAGCCACCTCATCCCCTTGCCAGATCTGCCTGCCAGCCCTCCTCTGCAACACCACCGTACATACCTACAGCCCAACAGCTTCACCTCACCATTACTTGTACTTTGCTGTCTCCGTATTCCACTTCTTCTTGTCTCTTTTTTACACTGAAGTCACAAGCATCTCCGGATGATGCCGTTCTCGTGGCAGACACGCAGTGCCTCACACAACGGGAACATCACCCGTAAAGGGATTTACTCAATGGCAGAGCAGTAAACCAAAAATACAACTGTGCCATGCAACTACAACACGATTATGAACTATTCCCTGCTGCATCAAAGGGGTAGGACAGGGGAATTCTTGATCTTTAATCACAACACCAGATTTCATCTCAGTACTTTTAGAAAGTATTTGAAAGGGGAAAAAAAAAGTTTCATAGCATTATAGAACAATAGAAAACAAACTGCCCTTCATAATCATTTCCCTAACAGAGAACGTTCATAAACCCTCTGAAGATCAGCAAGATAGAAAGCATTATATAAATTACTATATAAGATTGCTACTAACGAGCACTGCACGAGCATAAATATTACCGACCTGCAAAAATACCCCACAGGCATACATCATAAAATCCATTTAAAAATCCCTGGAAGTGCTCAATTGCGATTTGTTTGTTTACCTGCAATGAGTAAGCAAAGCAACAAATATCATGGGGGTTTTGTCAGCGCCTCATTAAGTTAGTAACTTAACAGCCTTTACTTTTGTCTATTTCTCTCATAAAAATTATCGCAAGGATGTATTTTCAGAAACGACAACACTGACGTGGAAAATACATCCTGCAGCATGGCATCACTTTGCAAGAATATAGCCAATTAGAGGCACATGAAAAACACATTGGTTCCTTTAGCTTACCGACTCTGAGGTCTTGCAGCAGAGCGCGGATCACCCTATTTTGCAGGAAATTAATTTTTGACTTTTTATTTAACATGGAGACACCTGCCTTCAGGAAATATTTGATAGAAGTTGACACTGGCAGCAAGACAAACTGCAAACTGATTTTCATCCTGTTTAAGGCCACCTTAACACCAATGTTGGAAGTTTTTATATTTATTATTAAAGTAGAAATACTTAACTGAACAAACAATGTGTCACGGTGCTCATTTACAGTGCCATCCGTGTGTGCACTGCTGTATGGAAAGAACTGGATGGGGTGCTGACAAAGTTTGCAATGCATGAAAACAAGTATAAAGTACATTCAAAATTACACAAAATAACCACAAGGGATGAGACTCTTAAGAGGATAAAACAAGAGGAAGAAATAATTTATTTCTTCACCTAAAACAGAAAAATTGTGTGTTTGGCAGACTTTGTAAAGCATAAGGGTTTGCTTGGCTCTGAACAGAGCCAGCATAATTAAATAATATATTTCACATTAAATCTAGCCTTGTGTGTACCACGTAACCTTCAGCACATTCCTGTGCAATACAAGACTCTCCACAACACAAACGGGCGAGCAACTGGTTTAGCGACTTGCTCACACCCCAGGGTTCAACACAACATCAGGAAACAGCCCATGAGTCCCAGCTTCCAATTTCAGATAACCCAGAGACACAGGAGAGCAGACAGCAGTACTGAGAGACAGCAACCCCTCTGAAAGTAATTCAAAACTGCTTCTTTCTAATTCCTATGCCTATTTCTACACTAACAGTACAAATTAATCCTTAAATACAACTTTTTTGCTTAGCCTCAAAGCCATGCCATTAAATACTTACATGAAGCTTAGCTTAAAATAATTGATATTAAAAGAAATAAGTATTTGATGAAGATTTGTTAGCATTAGTTCATATACTAACTACATCAATTGCATTATATCTATCCAAATACAGTATAAATAATAAAACACGAAATCAATGTTTTAAAACTGTGCTTTAAAGGAGAAGGGAAATAGTCCTCTCCCATCCATAAATACCTAGTTTATTTCAGCCACAGCAGAGTAGCTGTTTTTATCTTTTTTTTTTTTTTTTGTTATCTGATTTCATGCATCAAGGCAAAGGAGATTTCCTGTAGGAATCATAGGATATTTTTATCCTCCAAATAGAGCACTTCATACCTTGCAGGAATCATGCAGCGCACACCTGGACCTCACAGAGGTTAGCTGTCGCGTGGAGGCTGGCTGGGGTGCTGAGGACTAACCCCTGGTCTTTGTCACAATCTAGACCTCAGGTTTTGTACTTTAATAATGAAAAGTCATACAGCCCTGAAAACACATATCCTCTAGATTTAATAAAATCTCCATGTTTCTGCCATTCTGCTTAAATCTACACTTTTGCCCAGGGCTGCTGAACTGTTCAGCAGCCTGAGCCCAAGTCCCCGTGCTTATTGCCAGCTTCCTTTGCTCTACTCTGCAGCTAGAACATCCCTCCCGACATACCAGCCATAACCCTGCTGCGAGATCGTCTTGCTCTCCTTTTACCATAACTAGGTACCTGCTTGGAAGACAAGCTTCTCCCTCACACCTTTGGAGGTGAAATTACTAAATTCCCTTCAAAGCCACCCCATTTTCTCCCTCTGACTCATCACTAAAGAATAAAGCTTTTGCCAAGGTTGTTCTTGTCTAGCGAGTCCTTTTTAGTTGCCATCCACACAGCTAGACACTGGTCAATCTTCTCCCACAGTTTCCAAAACATTTTCTCGCTCCTGCTTAAAAGATCTGCCATCTGCACTGGACTATCCCAGATTTTCTATCATCTGAAGCAGGGACTTAAGTCACTTGGCAGAGCTCGCCTACTGTACAGGTTCATATAAACTTCTGCTGCTGAGAAATAACATTTAAATATACCTCTCTCCCCCAGCCACGCTTTCATCGACTTTGAGGTGACACCTAGATAAATCATGTTTGAAGACCCTCCCTTCAAACACAGATGGCAAAAGGACTCAGAGAAAAGGGCTGCTGAAGAGCAATCCCAGCACCAGCCACCTTCTCCCAGCACCGAGGATACTCTTGGTGCAGTAACATGTCTGGGTGCCTCCTTGCCAAGGAGAGGTGGATGGAGAAGCCTGGTCCAGATGCTGCTTTCCTGGGGCACTGGTGAACAATCCAGCACACAGCAAGGCTAGCCCCGAGGGCTTGATGGCCTCTCACATCATGTCATTGTCCAGGGAGACCCACCACACTGATGGCCAGCTCCATTGGGCTGCCACCCCCCCACCCTAAACACCTCCCCCAGCAAATAGCACCCACTTTTCCCCTTTTGCCTGCTAACTCCCCCAGGAACAAACACTCCCCCCACAAAGCTCCCTCTCCCACAGACCCCCCCCAGCACCTCCACCCTCAAATACCCCAGCAGCAAACATCCCAGCTTCTGATCGCCGCCCCCCCTCAGCAACAATTAACCGTCCCCCAAAGT